>CM070034.1:28847275-28869284 GCA_036250615.1 Ptychadena robeensis | reverse complement strand
GCCCAGACATGAATTAAGAAAAAGTTAATAAAGAACAGGTAGCAAGAAGAACAAGTCCCTATGCCACTGAGTCAGACTGAAGGAGCTATATAGCCACACTTTGCATCACCCTTCCCTATCCTAGCATTTACTGAAGTACTAATGTAGAGTAAAGGGGAAATCCCGCATTACAACACTGACTTAACCTTTTTTTTCTGGTCTAAGAGTTACCATGGAACCTCTGTAGTCTGCTTCAAAAATTTGGTCAGACAAAATTAGAGCCCTTTCAAATAAGCCCTTATTTATAAGGCAGGTACCCTGTTTCCTATAGAGACCCAAAACAATTTTGAACACAACAGTAGATTTTTAAGAGTTATGATTCCAAAATCACATAATCAGTTTTTATGAAATGTCTTTTGTTCAACAATAAATGTTTGTGGGAAAATAGGACAGGCCCTGAAAATAGGTCCTAACACAACAGTTTGGGTAAACATGTTAACCTTTAGGGTTGTCCATCTGCAATTTATCTCAGATATCTTGCAATACATGCGTACAATCCGGCATTTCTTAAAACACAAAGTACAATTTATGCTGTTGCCAGACACATGCCGTGTGATAAAGCTTTTTCAGGTCAAATGTTAACTTGAGAACTTACAGAAACTAAAAAAGGGAGATGGTTTAACATGTCTCCACAGTTAGGTTTGAGCTTTATTTTTTGGGGTTCCCTGTTAGAAACTTTCCATATACTGACCACCTCTCTCCCATATAATCTTAATTTTTTTTAATTTGATAAATCTCTGTACAATTATTGAGAATAAAATATTTTTCCAAGATAGGCCTATTATATTATAATGATGCAATTTGAACTTTCGTAGCAGTATGTCACTTTGTACATTTTTAGTCTGAAATTTGCTAATACTACTTTTAGAAAAGATTGATATGTAGACTTCTGCTGCTTGTGCTACTTTGGGGAACTAAACCGTAATAACTATAATTTATCACCAGGTCCTATCATTTAAGGGCTGATGCATTCCTCACCATTTTTGAGAGGCTGGGAAGGATACAGAATGGGACACGTTCCTGTTGTACCACAAGCATCTGAATTCTCACCTAGCTACCCTATTGTCTACCATTATGCTATGTTTCAGCTCATATTTCTGAGGGGCAGTAGTCATACTGGGACCCAGCTGTTGCCCATTGCAGAGCAATCTTTAAACACAGTGCGTACTTATTTTTTAGTTTATTTTGAAGCACTTTTTTTCTCCATTGTAGTTTTTCATCAGGCAAGAAGGGTACACTTGGTCACTTTAGATGGTCATCTTTAACCAGTTGCTAGCTGATTTCCAGTGCCAGCGCAGTGCCTGGAATTTGTCTCGATCACCATGAAAAGAAGGATGGTTAGGGTGTTTGCAGAAAAGAAGTGATATAGCAAACTTTGAACCCTTGGGTGTTACACCTGGGTGATGTGAAGTTATAGAGGACAGGGTTGTCATTAACATGACATGTTGTTTAGGCTGCACAAGCTACAATAGTAGCATGACAAGAGGAAATATTTGGCCAAATATGGGGGAAAATTGCCCCCTCATAGAATTCAGGGTCCAGGAGCATCTATGTTAAGTTTTACCATAGACATCAACTAGAATTGAACTTCAAAGGGTTAGTATGTATTTACAATGACAGTTTTTGTCTCTAACATTGGAAATACATGCCTAGCATCATTTAAACATTTCTGTTTTAGAAGGACAATTCTCATCTTTAAAGTATGTTGTTACCTGTCATTTATTATTATTTTCTGCTTTCTACATTTTGTGGTCTGCTGAACACAATTCAATCAGTCCTTCATGTCAACAAATATGAACAATATTTTTACAAGTAAAAAAATAACTGCAATGTTGGAGAAACAAGTAGCACAATGACAAAGCCTTGCCAATGCTTATTCATCATTAAACCTTTAAGAATGAATGTGGCTCTGTTATTTATTGTTGAGAGGAGGTTCAAGGTAGGCCATGGCAGTTGCCACATAATATCAACTATATGTTTGCAAATACCATACATCTGAAACCGCTCCTAACAGGAACACCATATATGACCTGGATAGATAAGATGAAAGCTTCATGCAGCATGGCAAATTACAAATTTTTATGGTAACCGATCTTTGAAGGCTTCTTTCCACACCATAGATAACCAGTGTGGGGCATTTTAGCCCCTCGGAGATTTAGGCCCCCAGCCTACTGGATACCATACCACCAATGGTTCCTTAATCATTATTTGTACCACAAACCATCCACCTTCAACCTCCTTTGCTATCATGACAGTGGAAGATAAAAATAACACCCAAATAGTGAAACCCAACTTACCAATGGCCAATTACCATCCTAAATAAAAGGGGAGGGTGGATGGAAAGCTTTCAACTGTCTTCTTCAGCAAATGAGAACACTGACAATTGCTTCATCTCATCTCACTACTTCACTCACCCCCCCCCCCCCCCCCCCCCCCCCCCCCCCCCCCCCCCCCCCCAAGAGTACCACTACCCTTGCACATCAAGAAAGACCTTCGAGCTACACCCTAGTCACTGTATAAAAATATCAAACACTTAACCTCTACATTACAGTCCCACTTATCATCGCTGTCATGTAGGCCTTGCACTTATTTCACTCCTTTATTGCTCCAGGCCTTCCTTTTGTCTTTTGCAGGATTGAGTTGATTGCATATCTTTACACGGAGGTCAAAGCTTGTATATGTGCATTGGAATCGTTGCAACCTTTTAGCATTTGCCAAGCAGTGATGGAGTTAATTCAATCAGTGTCCAAAATGTTTTTTATCACAATGTATTGCCATATGTCTAGTAAATAGTTATGTTCTAATGTGTTGCAGAGAACGCATTCATCTTTGGTAGTGGGAGGGAAGACTTTGTAATTCTCTAGTTATGGAAATCAACTTCACTATCCAGTACATTCTATTATCCCAGCACTAGTCATTTATATTCTTTGTATACTTATGAAAATTGTTACAGATATACTAATATGTGGGTTAAAATTAGACTTGCTAGATTTATCCTTATTTGATACTTCATTGATTAGAAAAGTTGTACATTTCAATGGACTTTCTGCATTGCAAATGTGACAGCCTAATTAAATATCACTTAAGAGCAGATTACATTACTGCTACATTTATTAACAAACATAGGGGGCTTTTAGATGAACATTTTGTCAAATGACTTAACAACTTGCATAAATCATGACTTCCAAAGAGTGTAATAGAATAGCAGTTCTGCATCAGCAGCTCATATCATCATTTTATGTTGTTTAATGTTGGAAACGTGATTTGGTTCTAAAGCAAAAAAGACATGGCCCCAAACTCTAGGGATCTGATCAACCAAAGGGTGACACGAGTTCCAATGTCCTATTGTTTGCATGTGCAGCAAGGATGTGCAGATGTTTTCATTAGAAATTGTTGTGTGTCAGCAGCAGTGTGCATGGAGAAGGGTCAGGCATTGTGGTTGGTATTTATGTGCAACATCAAGGCAGTTTCTTCTGCTAAAAGCAAGTTATATTTACCTACTGATAAGTGAGATGGAACCCTTTTGAAAAGTTTGCACGGGTTCTGCAGTCATAAGGTTGGATCCTTGGTTACACTTACCTGAAAAAATCACTGTTTAATGCAAGTTGCCATTAATGTTTCGTTCAAATAGTTCAAATCGAACAAGATGGTTTCTGTAAAGCCCCCCATACACGTCTAGATTTTCTTTTTAATCAACTTAAAAAGATACATTTTTGATCAGGGAAATCTGTGATTGATTATATGTTTGCAAACTGTAGTAACAATTATTTGATCAACTTTTTGGGGATCGACTGAAAGTGTAATCAATTTCAATACAGCAAATTAAAATTTTCCAGCATGTCCAATCATTTTTCTATCAATTGTTTTCCCAATTTTGTTTAAGGTTGATCTAACCATGTGGGCTGCTATAGATTTTTAATCAATCAACAAAAAAATTTATTGAATTAAGTTGATTGGATGAAAAATCTAGACGTGTATGGGGGCCTTTAGTATTTACATATTTAGCTATGAAGTAAACTATATAGAGACAACAGAGAAGTCCAGTTCACAGTGCACCAACCTTAGATTTCAGGTTTCTATCCAAAGTAATGGCAATGAAACAGGGATTTACCAACATATTGGTTCCCTGATCGAGCTTTATTCGAGCAGGATCGGTTGATCCCACTCAAACAAAGGGTGGCCGCATTCGATTCACGAGTGGTTGGTGAATGTGCACAGCGATCGATCAGTCTGGAATTTAACTAAAAATCTACCCATGTATGTGGACCTTCAGTATTGGTAGGCACTACCCTTTTTGGCAATCAAGAGGTCAGACATTTCTTGTAGTTGGCCAACACATCTCCAGGGGATGCTGGTGTCACTCTCTTTACACAATATACTTTGAGCCATCTAAAGTCCCGTCCACTGGGGGGTCAATTTTTTCTGTTCTCTGTATCAATAAGGGATGGGCACTCTAGACTAAAATGCAGATTCAGGGTGTGAACTCTCTATTTGTGTTCAGTGATTAAAGTTTTTCAAAGATCGAGTATTATCACTGATGCCATCCAGGTTATCAAATAAAGTAATTACTATTGCTTTTTTCTCCAACACGTTCTGCCTGTTATTTATGGTTCATCAGGGAGATATAAAAATATAATTCAATAGATGCCACAACCCATTACAAAGTACACTTGCATATGTGGATTTGGTCCTCTGACTGGATCTGGGTGGGTAGGGGGAGGGGTGAAGCTATCCCCTCAATCCTTTATGTACACACTCCATTCAGCCAAGCCTGGGGCTAGAGCACCTCAAAATTAACAGGTAACTTGAGGGGATGTAAGTAAGCAAGCTAACTCTAACAACTCCAAGATAGGGCAATGAAACAGAGGCAGACAAAGCGGCTACTGACACATGCCACAGCTCCAACCTATGTCCGCTATCTACCCCTTAAAAACTAGTGATAGGGAGGAGAAGTCTATAACCTCCTTAGTGAATGTTTCTACTTTGTGGCATGAATGTTACAAGTTTACTATTGAAAACCTTGAAATGTTACATCTTTTTATACTAAAACATTAATGGCAGAGCTTATATTTTCCACTTTATTGATATACATTTCTTTAGGTTTTCTGTTACTATTGCTGCATTTGAATGACTGCATACAAGGTTAATAATGACACCGTTGCCAGTTCAGTCCATTCCTTGTGTGTTCTGGTTAAAAAAGGAATAAAAGGAATTGTAATAAATGAAAGGTGTTTGTGTTGTGCCGTGAAATTAGACCCACGTTTTCCTACGTTTTTGTTGGGGAAAAAAGCCAACTTTTGTTAAATGACCTGCATGATCTACAATTTACTAATACCAAAACTATTGACACCACAATGATGTGCACGTACACTGTGTTAACATTATAAAACCAATTAAGTAGCGTACCTGAAGCAGAAAAGAATAAACAAACAGGTTTGATTTGCATAAATATATACAATTAACATCCCACTAACCCAGATACTATTTTGAGTGCGTCTTTGATGGATTGCTACATAAAGAAAGCCATACCTCCAGAAGACACTGCCTAAAAGCTTTACAATCCCTTGATTAGAAATCTTGGCATCAGTAAATTGCAACACATGAAAAATTGCAGATGATGTAATGCCAAGTCTATTAGCTTCCTTATAAAACAGAGCACTATATTATACTGAATAAAGTGCTCTGCAAACAATCTAATTAATGTAATTAAAAGGTATTAAGCAAAGAAGACAGAGGTCTGTTACAGATGAGCTGTCACATGTGCATTGTTCAGCTTTATGGTGTATACATATATATAGTCATGTTATGGCATACAGCTTCTACCCACCGAAGTATCTGGGATACCAGGACAATTCATCCAGATCATAGTATATCTGAAGAAGGAAGTCAACGCAACTGAATTTGCTGGAGTTTTCACAAAGATGTTTTGCTTATCATCTAACTGGCTTTCTCATTTCAGCATTCTGAGGTCAGTAGGATGACCAGCAAAACGTCTTTAAGAAAACTTCAGCAACCCCAGTTGCTTTGACTTACTACTGCACATTTCAAATGTTGTAGCTAGTTTACCAGCCATTAGCTGTGGTGTTTCCACTTGTTAGTTTATTCTTAGTTCATTTATATTGGTTGACTCAGCCAATGGCACACAGTGGAGTACTTTCCCTAAACACTATCTATGGATAAGGAGTGTAGCCACCTCTGGACAGCAGCACTAACGGTCTTTGGACAGGATAGTATTAGATGGGCTTATAAAAGATGAACTTAAGATTAATTTTACATAGCTGACTTACAAAACCTAAATGCTGCTAATGATTAGGGGGATGGTCTAAAAATTTGCAATGCAAAATTGTGACATCCCCAGGGATCAGCCACTACCATATAATGTACTCTGCTTGAATTGCCTGCCCTCCCCCACACCTGTCCACATGTGGGCTGGGAAACCAATGCCACTCCATTATAATGGAGATGTATGGTGCACCCGCGCCCCTTCGATGTAACTGATGACGCAGAAGGGGCGGTCCCGATTCTCTATCAGGACGACAGGTCCGTTTTTACAATAATGGTTTGTTCAGAGTTTGTCCTCTAGGGGGGTTAAGTAGAATTTTTGTCAAAATTCTTGAATTTTGACTGGGCCATTGACTTTTCATCTAAAAAGTTGAAATTTGACCCCAAAAAATCTACTTTTAATTTCAACCTAAAAAACATGTTATATGGTGTTGATTGTGAATATCGACACATTTTATTGCAAAAATCCAATCTAGTATATAATGCTATAGCTTCATTATCACAAATCTTTATTACCTTGATTGTGCAAAATGGCATGGTACATGCACATATTGCTTACAAAATGCATTTCAATTATTCTTGATTGAAGATATAGCACTGTAAACATTATTTTGCAATCAACACTATCACATGAAAACTCCACATAATTTTGCTAATTTTGAAATTGAAAAGTCCAAACTAAGCATTAGAAAGTTTAAAATTTGCATGAAAAATATAAATTTTTCTCAATAAATTCAATCAGGAAGTTGAAATTTAAGTTGAGTAAAATTTATAAAATTTCCACTATCTCTAATGATTATTAAAAAGTTTAAACTTTCAATTTTAAAGTTTAAATTCAACTAATTATCAATACATTTATATGAATAAAAACGGATCATTGTAAGAACCCCTGCCAGTGGCAAATGGTCTGTCCCAGCCTGTAAGTTTGTTTTGTTCAGTCTGCTAAAGGAAGAAGACAGGGGAGAGGGGGAGAGGAAGGAAGCAGAGTATGGAGAGAGACTCTTCAATGAATACAGCTATGATACAAAGGGGACTCCAAGAACCAAAATCTACTATGCTAATACCAGAGACAGGCTGCATCGTATATGTCATTTTTATTTTGCCCTTAGTTCCGCTTTAATTTATGCTTCTGCATAGGAGTGAACGGATAAAATAAATAAGTCCCTGTAGTTCTGCAGCTAAAAATTCATTTTATCTTTTCAAAATGTAGAAATCATTAATTTTATTGGGGTGCATTTGAATGCTACTAGCAAACTTGGAGTTAGCACATCCGCTGCATATAGACCAATTAAAAAATGTAAAATACTAAAACGTTAAATATTTACTGAAGTAAAAACCCATGTTATATGGATTAAACAAACAGTATTTTAGGAACGGGCAGAGGATAAAATGAAGAGGATGAATCTGGAGCTTATGGGATATTGCTCAGCAAATTAGTTATGAAAAACGTAATCAAATAATTTTTTGCAGTGGAAATCGCATAACTTTTTAATGATTCCATATATTCGCTGACACTTGTAATAGTATTTTGCATATTTGTTTGTCATATGATTAAGGAGATTTATCTTTCAATACCTGGACCACAACCAATTCATTCTATGGATTGCACATATTTTTTCCTACATAGATCTGATAAAAGTCCAAGTTTCCAACCACAGTGACAGTTTTTCTGAATGACAGGCTTCTCCATTTAAAGTGTTTACAGAGAGCTGCGTGCACGCCTGTAATCTCTTTACAATACATGGCTGTGCAGAAGCAGCTCACCAGTATGGATCATACTTTTTTCAATTATTTTTTCACTTGATACACAGCTGTCAGTTGCTGCCGTTTCAATAACCGAGCCTAAAACTTAATTGCTTCCTCGTGTTTTCAGCAAATAATAGAAATCCTCAGCACTGTTAATCTAATATTAGAAAAGGAAAGTGTAAACCCAACATTTATGTTCAGTGTGCGGTACATGCTTAACAAAGGCGGCAGCAAGATCTATCTTAATTAAATATAGCTCTGAAAAAGGGGGCTTTAAATAAAATGCTGTGTGATAATACAATAATGGTGTTGCAACAAATCATGTTATCTAAACACAGTTTTGTAGTCTAGATGCCAAAACTGCCAATAAAATTGTAGCTTACATCAATTCCAAGACATTGGCTCAGTGTACCAAAGTCTTAGCACAAACATGTAATGCACTGGAGCTTGATGCAGTCCTTAGATCCTAGGTGCCAAACCTGTGGCCCTTTGGGCATTCTTCAGCGTCCTCAGTCCTCCACTTGCAGCCCCTGAAACCTTACTGTTCATGCATAGGGCATAGGAACTCATATTGCATCACATAACCTCTGAACCAAAATGTGCATCATCATACTACAGTGTTTCCCAATGCTTTAAGTATCATTTAAAATAAGATTTGTAATTTAAAAATGAAAAATAATGTCTTCAAGCTATACCTGCTGTCATTTCCACATAAAAAAATGCCTATACAAGTCAGTATAGATTGGAAATGTTATGTACAGCCCTTTAGTGATGCAGAGGGCCACACTTCTGTCCCTCCATATAAACTCAGTTGCCCACCACTGCCTTAGATGTTGGTATTTGCACCTGGTTATTCATCCAGTCAAACCATTCCTACCTTGGGTTGGCGGTCATTACTCCCCCACATCTATGGAAAAGAAATGTCACCCTTGAACAGAATAATTTTCACTCTCTGAAGATGGTATTGTGTGACATACTAAGGGCCATTTAGCACTATATGCTCACTATTAACTTTTTACAGTACTGCCTTTTCCCATAGAAAATAAATGTTCCCATTCATACTTCATGCGTTGCGTTTTTAAAAATGCAGTGTTCCAATGATGCCATGCTGCATGAATTTATGTATTTTTCATGCTTTCTTCAAAAAATGCAGATGTGTATGTGCAAAACGCGTTGGTGAAAAACATATGTCTTTAAAAAATGCATATAGTGGGAAAGGGCCCTAAAAGATTTAGGAAGGCTTTACAGACTCGAGCCAGAAATTTTAAAGTGCACCTCAAAAATAAAAAAACACCCGAAATATTTTATTACATTTTTACTTCTAAACTTTCCCAATAGCTCGCAAACCTAAAAAAATATTTATATCCTGCTGCTGTCTGTGGGAGCCACCATTTTAGATTCAGTGATTCCAGTCTTGAATGAGTTAAGGCTGCAATAACGCTGGGGGCCTCCACATACAATGTATGTCAATGGACACAAAGTGAAGGCAGAAAAAAAACTGTTAACAGCTGCAGAAGGAAGTCCCGTGGCAGACACTGTGAGGAGTTCAGTGCCGCGACCCTGGTGAGATCAGAAGGAAAGAAGTGAGGGGGGAAATATACAGATCTCTTCTCACAGGTTTATATTTTGTATTTGCACATTGCTCCAATAATGTAGGGTTGGCTAGCTAGAGGGAAAAGTTTGTCTGGTTGGTTTAGGTGTGCTTTAACTGCTGCTGCTAGTTTTAAATATTGAAATTAGCGCAGAACATTAAGAGCACTATTAAGTGGTACATCTAACCCAGCGGTGGTGAACCTATGGCATACGTGCTAGAAGCAGCAATCAGAGCCCTCAGAGAGAGGAGAGAACTGCAGCACTTGGCTACCTGTTCGCTGTCCGTGCTATCAGTTTTCTTCTCCTGCTGTCAAATGAACAGTGCCCACACCCTCCCCTACAAGTGCCAGACAATCAGAAGCTGTGTGTGTGTATATGCATAGCATTGATCTAATTCACTTGAACACTTCAAATATTTTTTCTTTCTGGTTTCCCTGCTCTAAAACTGGTGCGTCTTATGGTCCGAAAAATATGATAACTCCTTTCAAACAGGTAAAGAGATCACAAAGCAATCAAAATGATTCCCCTATGTAGAGGTGGAATGCTGCTGCCTTAATTGTGGAATAGTCTGGTGACTCCAAAATAAAAAAATATGTTTGTCTTACTCATGGCGCAACCTTCTTCTTTTTCATTACAATTTTGGGATAAAGGCAATATTATTATTCTATACACAGAGAGTCTATGTACCTTTCATCACTATTTACTATACTGATCTATATATCTGTTTAGTCTTTTTATCTATAAGGATACAACCCAAGAAAACAGATGTTGCTAGTATGGTAGGAATCTACTCTCTAAATAAATTATTCAGATTTCCCAAGTACAAGCCTTATCCCAGTGATATCTATTTCTTTTCTGCATGAGTATGGAAATAAGATGATTGTTATGCACATTTTTAAATTACCCCTTGCTGAATTTCTCTTGATTTGGTATTTTGGTTTAATTGTATAACCAACCAAAATCTTAGAGAAATTCAGTAAAAGCTATAATTATCATACGATTTCTGATGCTGTTTTTCATTGACCAGCACATATCATGAATTATTTCATATTTTAATAAGCTGAACAGCACTTCATAAGCATACTTTTCAAGTTAAATGTGGCTTGCTAAAATTATAGTGCAGCCATCGTTAAATAACATGGAAAAAATTGAAAATACTATTTAGCCCTTTTTACTGAAACATGTTAACCCTTTTGGTGTCTTTTTTAAAATATAAATTAACAAGGGGATGAATATTGCATAGAATGAGTTATTGCTCTAACAGTTTCAGCAATGTGTCCATAGCATAAAATATATAATATTGTTGTTTAAAATATGTTTATACCAAATATTGGTGCAAAATTTTTTTATCTTTTTATTGGTATATATACCATAAAACTACAACATATAACAAACATATAAATGCAACACTTTTGGTTTTGCTCCCATTTTGCATGAGCTTAACTGAAACATCTGATCTGAAACATTTTCTACATTAACAAAAGACCCATTACTCTCAAATATTGTTCTCAAATCCATCTAAATCTGTGTTAGTAAGCACTTCTCCTTTGCTGACATAATCCATCACATCTCAAAGGTGTGGCATATTTAAGGGTGTTTAAACAGCATGAATATTGCACAGGTGTGCCTCAGACTGCCCACAATAAAAGGACACTCTGAAATGTACATTTTGATCACACAGCACAATGCCACAGGTGTCACAACCTTTGAGGGATTTGGCATGATGACTGCATGAATGTCTACCAGCAAGATATTGCGAACGCTTTGCAGAATGCATTTGTGGGGCAACAACGCACGCATTTCCCATGCCCTTTCAAGCCCAACACAATGTGTGTGTGTGGGGGGGGGGCACAGGGTTTTATTACCAGTAACGGATGCAGTTGCATTACTGCTAAGGTGTCTGTTACCAATAAGAAGCTGAAAACTAAGCTGATATGACTAAAGCCCGGCATAGACATCTGGATGACGCGCCGATATCTTGTGAGATACACCATGCGTGATGACGTCATGCAGAGAATGGTCCACACACCCTTTTGGGTGCCTGACTTTACTTACAGTAAGGAGATTGATCTAAGTCGGACTCATGGATTAATGGCCAGATTTAAGGTTTGCGAGTTAGATTTGTTGCCAATTTTGTGGCAAATTGACAGCAGTCGATCTGCGGCAAAATCCGATGTAAATGTGACAGTCAATGCCCAGCTTAATAAATAGCAGCACATTTCCTGGTAAGAATATAAGGTTGTTACTTAACTGCTGTCCCTCCAGACTCAGTGTATTTGTAGTGCAAGGTTGAGTAGTGTGAGTAGAGTAGCCTCTAAATCAGTGGTTCTCAACCTTTTTCTGATCCACGGCCCCTAGGAGTGATGTTGCAAAGTGTCACCACTTGTATTTGGAACACATAGGTTATGGTGCATAGTGCACCGACATAATTTCCTGCATGATTAGGTAAGTGTAATGTCCCCTCCCTTATATTTTATCACCCCGCATGTGCAAATGATGTGCAGGTGAGAAGTTCGAAGGGAAAGTAACTTCCTATACCGCCTAAGTTACTCTCCCTCCTAACTTCCCACCCCGCTTGGGGACATCAGCACTGCTCCTTTCAGTGTACTCAGCGACCCCTGTAAAATGGTAATTTGACCCCCAAGGCGGTCGGGGCCCACAGGTTGAGAACCACTGATCTAAATTCTTGTCTTAGGAAATTTGAAGTGGTAGGTGTTTTTGTACCATGAAGTGCTGGTGGCCCTTGCATCTGGACAGTACAGAGAACAAATAATACAGTTGTATTTTAGCTTTAAGCTGGGTATACAGCTGGGGTAGATTCTTGTGCAATCAACCCCCGATCAATCACAGCGTGGTGACGTCACCACGCTGTGATTGATCGCGTATCAAATAATGGAAATTAATGTGCACCACATGGGCACATCGCTTCTCATTCAATGGGGACCCGTTCTTCCCAGCCCGTGTTGTTTTGTAAAAGATTAACTCACTCACAACACAGCTGCGAGGTGGAGAAAGGCAGACAGCCCTCCAGCCTCACAGAGACGTGCTGCCCCCGCCCACTTCACACTGAACATCGGTGTCCAGGCTGTTCAGGAGCCGCACATCCAATACTTTGAATGGAGATTCTTGTCTTGAATAGGGGATCTATTGATCCTGCTCGAAGGTAGGCATACCCGGGTAGATTTGTAAATAGATTAATCAGCAACTCGGACATCTTAGGGCAAACATGCTTTCTAATTAAATTGTTGCATATTGAACATTTTGTTCAAATTTGCCTTTCAGAAAGATTCATTTATTTGCTCTAAATGACTGTGTGTAATGTGATAACTTGATTTTTTCCGTTGAGGAGCATCTTGGACCTGGAGAACATATTCAGGACATACTGGACAGATTTATAATATGCTGTTCAATACTTAAAGCTACTTGCTCACTGTCTATGAAGAAGCAGCTCTTACAGAAATATATATCTGGTCCTCTTTATGTTATAAGTTGTAACAAATCCACAATGGCCTTTAGATGTCAAAGCGTGCTGCCCTCTGTAATGGTGGAAATGAAAAATATATGAATCTCTCATTCAGTGTTAGAAGAACACTCTTCTTTTTTACTGCTATTGAATGGAGACATAGTAGCCTTCCAAGTCTTGAACTGGCAATTTCTGAATAGTTTGATTGCCTGCTTGATTGTTTGCAAGATAACTGTAAGATTGGCAGTGACAGGGTAATTTAGTGGAGATTGCAATGTCAGACTATATCCAAAGGGGCTTCACTGGCACAATGATGTGATTCTCTTGACTGACAGGCCACTGGGATATTGGTGTGCCAATTTAAAGTTTAATGTCTTCAAAAAAATAGCCTGTGTGCAGAAGCCCATTATCATGCCACAGCTTATGAGGTCATATGAGAATAATAGGTTCACAAGTACTAACAGACATAAAAAGTGTAATGGAACACATATATGTTCAAATGAAAGGTGATCACACCTTACAAAGTTGTGTTCAGTCATTAAGACGTGTGATGTACAAGCTGCAGGAAATAGCCTAGGCTGGGAGCGAGATACAGAAGGAGAAATGGATAGAAGGACAGATAATATTTAGACAATGAGGCTAAAGAATATTTACAGATGTGTTATTTATATTGTATCTGTGTGGGCGGTATTTGCCTGTGTTAACCATAACTGTGTGTGCGGTGCGCAAGACAAATACAGTGCCTTGAAAAGTATTCACAGCACATCATTTTTTTTCACAATTTGTTATGTTAAAGCCTTATTCCAAAATGGATTAAATTCTAATTTTCCCTCAGAATTCAACACACAACACCCCACAATGACAATGTGAAAAACTTGAGGTTACTTGAGGTTTTGGCAAATGTTAATAAAGAAAAATGAGAATGACGCATGTACACAAGTGTTCTCAGACTTTGCTCATTACTTTGTCAGTGCACCTCTAGTCTTTTTGAATGTGATGCCACAAGCTTGGCACACCTATCCTTGCCCAGTTTCTCCCATTCCTCCTTGCAAAACCTCATCAGGTTGGATGGGAAGCGTCGGTGCACAGCCATTTTAAGATCTCTCCAGAGATGTTCAATTTCAGATTCAAATCTGGGCTCTGGCTGGGCCACTCAAGGACATTCACAGAGTTTTCCTGAAGCCACTTTGATATCTACATTGTTTTCCTGAAAATAAGGCATCCCCCAACAATCGGGGATCACCCTTACATTTTTGCTTCACGCTGCAATATAAGGCATCCCCCAAAAATAAGGCACCCCAAAGATACGGTACTCTAACCTGGACAGGGGGATCAAATGGGGCAATCAAAATGACACAGGAGGTTCGGAAGGGGTTACTAAAATGGTAATCCCCCCCCCCCCCCCCCCCCCCCCCCCCCCTCTGAGCCTCCTGTGCCATTTAGATTTGCCCCTCTGATTCCCCCTGTATGGTTTTAAGTGATCCCCCCACCCTGATACCCAATGCCGTATTATTCTTCAATGAAAAATAAGACATCCCCTGAAAATAAGACATAGGGCATTTTGGGAGCAAACATTTATATAAGACACTGTCCTATTTTAGGGGAAACACAGTAGAAGTTTTTATTGGAAATTCATTTCAAATATTTTTGTCGATTTCAAGTTCAATTTCTTTTGATATGCTTTGTTCAAAGCAGTCTATCAATTATGTATTGATTATGTATTGCTTTCAGTGTGTCAGTGCAAGCCAATGGATAGTCAAAATTTTATTTGCCCAAGTAGAACAATGCGAAGGACCATACCTTTAATCCACTGTAACTGTTCACAGGAGACTGGAAGAGACTGCTTACTATATAAAATATCTACATGTTAGTCTAGAGCCATGTAACAAAGGCCTGGAAAAGACTAGTCACATATAACAGAACACTGTCAGAGACTGCCTATATGAAAGAAAAAGGCATCTTTCATGGAACAAAAGCCTGCCAGACACTGCTTCCACGTAACAAAAGACTGTCAAAGACTGCTTACATGTTAATGAAGGCAATTGTTCTTCCACTGACAAGTTGTTCTGTATATCGTTCAAGCCACATTAATTTACTATAATTTATTGCGCACATTAGCAGAAGAAAAAACATTGCACACATTAGCAGAAAAAAAAGAAAAATTTATGGCATAAAAATATATTTAGCCAAATCTAACAAGATGTTCAATATCACCCGCAGGTGCACTTGATATAGAGACATAGAGATGATAGCATTAATGTATGCACAGTATACAAAGCAGATATACATACATATATGCATTTTACAGCACAGCTGACAAATGTAATGTACAACAAAGATACAGTGCATGGGACAAAACATTTTGCATACCACAGCCATTGCATCATCATTACAGTAAAGCAGGGTACACACATGCAGATATGGGCCAGATAGATGGCCGTGAGTGCGCACGAAGCGGCTATCAATCTGGCCCATATAATATGCGGCCATCCCAGTTTTCGAGCGGGACCAATCAATCCTGCTCGAAAACAGGGATATCGGACATGACCGTTAATTATGGTCAATGTCCGTTGCTTTGCATGGAAACCTCGGGTCTCCATGCAAAGCATCAGCTGAGCTGGAGAGAGAGCAGAGCTGTCGATAACATCGAATAGCTCCAATATCGAGCCGTCTGTTCCCTGCTTTAGACAAGTTGGAGTTTAAGAGAAGCCGGAACCAGTGTACAGTGTCCTTGTAGGCACACATTTCTTTCCGTTTCCCCTCAAGGGTCTCTAATGTCCTTGTTACAACCTTCATACCAGCACACACATGCGAGGACATATTTATCAAGATGACACAGCACTCATGTAAACACGAGGAGAACACACAAATCTCAGTTCTGAAAAAAGATTATCCACCAAGCTAGCAATGCATATTTCAGCAAATTAACAATTATCCAAAAAGGACACATCTATCCAGCCCTGTCTGCTTTTTTGAAGAAGAGACACTTGAGGGCCTATTGGTAAAAATCAATAATCTTTGATCTTGTCACCTTAATTTTCAACTACATTTATTACAATTATCTAGATTCCCCACAGTTCATGAAATATTCAAAAAGAAAACTTTAATTGGACATTGAAGTACAGAAAAGGTGAAAGGATTCCAGACATACACCTACTCTAGTATGGCTTTCAGACGTGTCTATGCACCTACTGCATTTGTTTTATTTAAAAAGTAGCTTTAATACACTGTGTGCTAGGCACTTCATGTGTTGTGGTGGCTACTTTATCTACTTCTTGACCATGCATATTGCTGCATCAACAGTGTGTGTGCGTATGATATATTTCTCTGCATGATTGGTGTGTATGTGAATACTGTTGCTGCATGAACAGTGTGTGTGTATATGGTGCATGATTGGTGTGTGTTTATGAAGCATCTGTGTCTCTGACAGATTTGTGCGTGCTTTATGATTCACCTGTGTGTGTATGTGTGTATGATTCATGTGTGTGATTAGGGGTATGTCTCCACGGCGTTATGGGCTCTGTCGACACCCCCTGCGCTAAGCGCTTTCCTTGTTGACGGAGCCCATTCATATACATGCCTTCTGCACCGGCTGCTTCCACGGCGTTAAGCTGGTTGGTAGGTTAATGCAGTGCATTATGTCAACCTCCAACCAGTATGGTAGGTGTTTATATGGATGGGCTCTGTCTGAAGCAGTCGGTGCCTTAGCTTAGTATATGGATCGGCACCGTCAGAAGCAGTCCGTGTGGTAGGTGTTTATATGGATGGGCTATGTCAGAAGCAGCCGGTGCGGTAGGCATGTATATGGATGGGCTACGTCAGAAGCAGCCGGTGAGGTAGGTGTTTAAATGGATGGGCTATGTCAGAAGCAGCCGGTGCGGTAGATGTGTATATTTATTGGCTCCCTATCAAGGAATGCGCTTAGCGCAGGGGGTGTCAACTGAGCCCATAATGTTGTGGATAGTGTTGATCTCGAATATTCGAATGTCGAATATTTTTCGCGAATATCGGCAATTCGAGAATTCGCCAATATCTCGAATATGTCGGCGAATATTCGCAATTCCGAATATTCGCAATATGGCCATGTATAGCGAAAATAATATTCGCATTGTGAAAATAAACATAGCATGTGACCATTCATTTTAAAGATTTTCTCGATGCGAATATTATTTTCGAATTTCCGAATATAGAATCGAATATTAGCAGAGATATTCGTGAAATATCACGAATTCGAATATTGCCTATGCCGCTCATCACTAGTTGTGGAAACTTACCCTCAAGCAATGTTGGCAATTTGTAGTAAATTAGTGGATTTTGGGTTTCACTTTGGGCACCCAGTCTCCAGAAGGTATGAGGGAATTAAAGGAGGTGGTAAAGGGTTGGTTAATGACTTTTTGCAAAATGCCCTTTATTTAAATACTTTCCTAATAAATAATATCAGCTACCCTGGAATTGACATTTTAGCCTCAAAACATACCTACTGAAAACTACAGCTCGTTTTTGCAACACATAACTTTATTTATACATTTACAGACTCTCGCTGCAGTTTTCTTAAGTTTTCAGAAATTTTTATTAACTTTTGTTGAAATATGCTGAAAGTAAATGAATTGCTTAGAGCAGCTTTATAAATGAAACTCAAAATCAATAGTTTCCTTACCAACAAACTGACAAAATATCGATTTCTGACCTTCTATGAATTGGTCCCCTAGCCTGACGAAGACAAAAAAAGCAAACAATTACGTAGTCAGAATGTTTAAATAATTACAATGCCAATTTTTAAGACTATCCTAATTTTAATTATGCACTTGAAGAGGATAATATACAATTTCATGACAGTGATTGTGCAGCTCTCTTAATTTGCCTAATTTGGTAATAAAGGATGTGTTGATGAGGGCTTGTGATCTGCCCTAGAATTAAAGGAACACAGCAGGATATGGATAACATAACTTGTATTGTCATTGGGGCTGTTAGTATGCAGCTGCTGGAGACAGACTTGTTCAAGAACTTTTATAAAAGTAGCAAATACTTTTCAGATATGAAATCTGGAGGAAAGATATGTGTCTGCCTGGCCTACTTTAGATGATATGCTAACATCTGAATATTATAATACATCTACTTCATCCATGGAACACTGTATGACTCCCATTTTCCACTTCATTTAGTAGGAACTCGAGTACAACTGCAGCAAACTGATATTTAGAGCAACTTTATATTCATGAAAATATTTTGGGAATTTTTTTTTTAATACTGGGCTAATTGAAAAAAATCTGTTGGATTGCAAGGGAGAGGCTGTACTGCTACTTTTTACCCTTGCTTTATCAAGGTCTGAATTATACCTACAGTACAGGCTAAAAGTTTGGACACACCTTCTCATTCAATGTGTTTTCTTTATTTTATGACATTTACATTGGTAGGTTCTCACTGAAGGCATCAAAACTATGAATGAACACATGTGGAGTTATGTACTTCACACAAAAAGGTGAAATAACTGAAAACATGTTTTATATTCTAGTTTCTTCACAAAAGCCACCATTTGCTCAGATTACTGCTTGGAACTGGCAGATTACTGCTTGGCCTGCGTGAATCAGGCCTTCATGATCAAATCACCCATGCACAGCCTGGAGGTGCGTTTGGGGTCATTGTCCTGTTAAAAAAATAAAAGATCACCCAATCCCGGATGGGATGGCATGTCGCTGCAGGATGGTATGCCATGCTGGTTCAGTGTGCCTTCAATTTTGAATACCTACAGTATACCTACTGTTAGTGATGGCCGAACATCGGCCAGGACTGTCCGCGAACGGGCGGGTCGGACTTCTAAAGACGTCCGCCGTCCGCCTGTTCACGGACAGATTCAAATTCCCCCTCTAGGCGGGGAATTTGAATCGGAAAAACCGGATGTGACGTCAGTGACGTCACATCCGGTCCCTGGAATGCATACTGGAACGCATAGTTCCTGGTTCCGGGAGCCGGATGTGACATCACTTACGTCACTTCCTGCTCCGACCCGGTTTTTCACTAGGAGACCGGCTTTATGCTGCCTTTGTGTGTTGCCCGTTACCTTCAATGAAGATGCCGGTCTTCATTGAAAGTAACGGCATCGGCTAGAGAATATGTCCGTCGGTCGGCGGCAAAATCAGACGCTGATCGGTGTGTGTATGGCAGGCTTTAGTCTCTGAAAATGAATACCTGTAAACATCATGTTACAGGGGGAGAATTTCTGTGAGTTTATCCATATCAATATAATGTAGAGGTTCAACCCATCGTTTGGCAAATGTCTTACTGGGTATTAAGAGTGCAGACATACGTTTATTCTCTGCATCATGACAAGCAGCAGCAATCAACAACTTTCAAGAATATTTGTTCTCCTTGTTTCCATCCCCTAAAACCTAGGTGTGTCTAATGATCAGATGTTTATGTGCCGATTTCATTTTAGGTGTATCATTTCTTTATCTTTTAAGCCAATTGAGTTGAGATTAAAAATGTGTTTATATGTATCAATCAATAAAAAATTTATGCAGAGTGTCATGTTTTAAAATGATATAGATACTGGGCAGAGACATTTTATTATCATTGTGGAAACTTGCATAATGCTTGCTGAATTTGACAGTCAATATAAAATATATATTCTGTTATATGTAGAACAATCCTCATGGTTATTTTGTATGTTACCATATATAGTGCATCCAGAAAGTATACACAGCACATCACTTAGAATCCCTGTATTCAACGCAGGGGTTTTAACGCATAGTGGAGCCTAGGACTAAAGGAGCCTGAATGGAACATGCTATAGCCAGTGTAATCCAGTCAATGTTTGCAGTGAATTTTATGACCTACATTAGAGGCACATGAAATGCAGGACAATATTGTCTCTGTATACTTATCCTGACCTAAGGCCCCCATACACCTTACAATCTTTTCATAAATTTTTTGTACAATCAAATTTTGTTCTACCAAAACCATGTAATATGAGGAGCTTTCTAATCCTTCCAATCACTATCACTGTATTGTACTGTATTCTATCAGGGAGGACCCAGCACTACATAGCAGCAATATATACCTCCCAATCACTATGTATTCTGTCAGGGAGGACCCGGCACTACATAGCAGTGATATATACCTTCCAATCACTATGTATTCTATCAGGGAGGGCCCAGCACTACATGGCAGTTATTTATACCTTCCAATCACTATGCATTCTATCAGGGAGGACCCGACCCTACATAGCAGTGATATAAACCTTCCAATCACTATGTATTCTATCAGGGAGGCCACTATACTACACAGTTGTTTGTAGATCTAATGGCAATTGTATGGATCGATCTTAAGGTGAATGGGGGGCTCTAGGCTGGGGTTGATTCTGTAACTGTTATCATGCTTCATGTACATCTGTTTAATGTTTGCACATGCATATCTGTTTATCCCATTCAGATGGACTTGTGGACTGCCTGGACCCAGACTGCTGCCTCCAAACTACTTGCCAGTCAAGTTTACTCTGCCGTGGATCACGTGATCCTCTTGATATCATCCAGCAAAGCCAGTCAGGCTCACCAGCTGTAAAGTCTTTTTATGACCGCATCAAACTCCTGGTTGGAAAAGACAGTACACACATCATTCCTGGAGAAAATCCATTCAACAGCAGGTACAAAATAGAAAGATTACTACAGATTTAGAAAACCTTGTGTAGTTAGCAAAAGATTAATGTACCAGCTGTGGTGAGATACTGTAAATAGCAAAATCTAAAAGCAAAACTCTCATATATTATACACTTTGTAAGTCCTATTTGTTTAGTCTTTTCTTGGAATGTTTACATTTTCCCATCCAGTGCTGTATCTGTCATATTTCATAGCCATTAGTACATACAGCAAAAGTATTGTTTGTAATGATAAACAACTAGAGAATAAAAATTATGAGAAAAAAAAAGGTTACAAAGCATGTAGCCTTTAATGGCCAGAGCACTCAACATGACACATTATTAATGTAACATTTTATTAAAGCCTTAATATTTATTAAAAATAAGTGTGAAAGGTCCTTAACCTAGTGTGGCTCAGGGGTAAATTTTTGCTGCAAAAAGCCACACTCTGGGCAGCTTACCTGTTTGATGCTGTCAGGGAACTCTTCATCCAGCGGACTTCCAGGACCCTATTTATGGTCAGAAAATGCAGGCACAAGCAACCCCATGTCATTAGTGACACTGGGGATATGGGCAGGCTGCCTGCCTATGTCTGCATTGTTTGAAAGCCATAAGGGTGCAAGACTTGAAACAATATAAATGGATTACATAGTTATCTTTTAATCTCCTTTGGCACCCAATTCAGGAAGGAATAGGACCACCAGGGGGGTTAATCGAAACCACACCATGTAACCATCTAAAACATAGAGTGGACCAAATTAACCCATTTCTTCCCAAGCATTAAAATATCAACGCTGCACAACCTGAAGAGAAAGAAATTATAAATTATTAGAAAGGCAATTTAAATTGTAATAAAAATATATTTACGACTCACAATGAATTGAAGGTATGGGGTTAAAAGTAATGGAAGCTGTGAGATAATAGAAGAGCAGAAAAAGAAATCATGATCATAGTGTTGCGTAAATGCAACAATGGGAAGAAATGGGTTAGCCTTCCTAGCGGTCATGACAAACCCAGTTCGTCCAGAGTTTATTAAACTCGGGATCACATGACCCCTCCATTTCCCCCGAAAGCTGTGGCGATTTTCTGTTATACTGCAGCATTTACGGGTTTCTAGGGCACCCAATCACATCACGGTAACGCCAAAGGGGAGGCCACGCCCTAGACCTCCAAGTTAACGGAGAGGCACACAGTCACCCAGCCTCTCATCAATGTCGACATAGACAGACACTGCTGAGAAAACTCCAGAGAGTCAT
>CM070034.1:28814975-28847175 GCA_036250615.1 Ptychadena robeensis | reverse complement strand
CTACCCACTACACTGAGATATGTACTATGTATACTGTGCCACACCCAATTCCGGGCAGGATCTGTCCTGCTTGGCGAAATAAATCTGATTCTGATGTACTGCGCCTTTACAGTGCGGTATGGGCAGACCACTAGGGGGGGGGGGGGTTAAAAAACTTGGACCAAAATCCCAAAAATGTTTTAAAGATTTTCCTTCTCATCAGATATAACGATAAAGCTTTTCACAAGGAAATAAACTTTGAGCTTTGTTTAAGCACTGAATCTGGAACAAGCAAAGCGTAATACTATAACACACATCGTCAAATGTCAGATAAAAGACACATCTGTGCCATTCATTTCCTAAATAAAATGTAAAAACAACCTCACATTTGTAAGAAACTTCGGCACAACGCTTTTCTCTACCATCACAATCTACTTATATAACTTATTAGAAAACTAATTATAAAATGATAGTTTTGATCTTGTGCAAACTGCGTTTTGAGCTTTCCCAGATCATTATGAGAAAATAAAATAAAGAGAAATTTAAGCCTGAGCAATTACATAGTGATAACACATTCTTCTGTAGGTGTAAATTAAAGCAGAGAAAAAAATCTTTATTACTACAGATAAATATTTCTGTGCTTCCAACGAAGACAGATATGCCAAGAAACCACTTGGATATTAGCCGTGGTATTTACTGGTAGAAAATAGGCAATGGTATAACGGACTGATACACTAACTGCATGGGATTGATTTACAGGCCTGTGACAGGGAATCCATTATCTATAGTGAGCGTGCTTCATTGTGATCCGTCTGTGTTAAGTCTGGGAGCCAGTCCAGGAGGGTTCAGTGTCAGAAATCACTACTTATATAGACTTATGTTTAAGTGATTACATTTGGCTAGAGTGCTATCTACCTGCTAATTTGCACTGTCTGCAAGAAACTGTGCTTTTCATTATTTGCCTTTCATTCCCCATTACAAGGAAATCATGTTTTCATGATCCATGTAAATGAGTTGAGTATTGCTGAACACAAAGACACATTATCGTTATGTAATCAGCTATAACTTGATTTATTCGAGTGTTCCGTCATGCCACTGTGCATATAAAAACTCACAGAGTATGCATGCACTTTGCCCTGTGCTGCACTGCAATTTTCTCTCCACTTTGACCCACATTGTTAACGCATTTTGCTGCAATATGGCTATGGTTTTTCCTCAGTAACACAATAATGTGTTGTAAACTGGGCACACTGATAGTAACAGTAATTGCAGTGCCCTTGCGCTGAGCCTTTCTTGATTAATGAAGATTTAAGAAGTAGCTATGAGCAAGATCTAAGAGAAGCATGCTTTTTCTTAATACTGTAAAAATGGCGTCAAATGCAACTTTTGTTATTTCTTTAGTAATAATCTATTCACCAAGTATGAATGTAGAAGTGCTAGTTCAGGGCTCAGCAACCTTTATTATAAAAAGAACCATTTTGCCCCTCTTTCACTGCAGAAAAGTCTGCAAAACAGAACACTTTTACACATGCCCACACTGCGCTACAAGAGAACAACACTGCTGCAGTGTGTACTGTGCAACACGTGCATACATTGCCAGTACACAACACCCAAGGGCCCAAAGACTGGATGAAGGTGGCCATGCTCCCTGACACACACAGCATTCATTTATTTTCTGCTGCTTCTGCACCCTAGTGCAGTGGTGGGCAACTGAGTTGATATGGAGGGCCACAAGTACGGCCCTCTGCATCACTAAAGGGTTGCACATAACATTTTCAATCTTTACTGACTTGTATAAGCATTTTGTAATGAAACAATGACAGCAGGCATAGTTAGAAGACATTATTTTTCATTTTTAAATAACAAAACTTGTTTTTAATGATACTTCAAGTATTAGGGAACACTGTAGTATGATGATGTAAATGAAACAAAATGTGTAGTACCAAAGGTTATGTGCCTCATAGATATCTCCAAAGCCTTTGATGAGATCTAGGGGGCACATAACCTCAGAATAGGGGGATATAACCTTTGAATCAAAGGTTATGTGCCACATACAATAATCCCCCAGTTCGTTGGTGGAATAGTGGGAGCATAGGCAGGAAATGGAGGAGAGGTGAGGGACTTGCTCAGGCGCTGT
This sequence comes from Ptychadena robeensis, assembly GCA_036250615.1. Taxonomy (NCBI): domain Eukaryota; kingdom Metazoa; phylum Chordata; class Amphibia; order Anura; family Ptychadenidae; genus Ptychadena; species Ptychadena robeensis. The sequence continues at coordinate 28,845,059 of CM070034.1, read as the reverse complement.
CTTCGTTGCTGATTGACTTTTATGTGCTCAGCCAGAGCGAGTCCCTCTCCTTCTCTTCCCTCCCTAAGAAGATCCTGGGCAAGGACAGGTGATTTCCTATGCATTAACAGTAGGTTTCAGGAGTCACAAGTGGAAGACCAAGGGGGGCAGCCAAGGAACGCCCAAAGGGTCGCTTGCAGCCCCCGGGCCCCAGGTTGGGCTCCTAGGCCCTAGTATATAACCCTCAACACTAGTGTATATGCCTCTGTATTTCAATATAAATGGCTTTTTGACTAAAAACCTTGAAAAGAGTTTTTCTTACACAACCCTATGTCTACCTGCTTATAGTATTTATTTTTTCATTAGATTATTTTTATATGACTATTTTATTTGAAGCTTTTCATCATGATCAATCAAAATTATCTTTGACATTAAATGAAACATATTTTGTGTTGTTTTCCAGCCTTATATATACACATATCTCCTTCAAATCACAAATTTTGTTGAGCTACGTCTACAGCTTTGCGATAAAAATAAAGTACACAGTGTATAAATATATAAATAATGATGTTGTTATTACTAAGTACTAATAGCTTTATTTTTTCCAGCCTGGTATCCCTAATACGAGGACAAGTTATGACTACAGATGGAACACCTTTAGTTGGTGTCAATGTATCTTTTGTGAAATATCCAAGATATGGCTATACCATAACACGTCAGGATGGCACGTAAGTAATCATCAATTTTATATTATTTGGAATTTGGAGAGATGTCTCCTTTTATCATCATTACATGTTGTATTTCCAATATGCATACTAAACCCGAACTTGTGGGCCTCTGTTTTACATATACTAAACTAAGCCCACTACAATTGCATTTCCATTGAAACCACCGGAAAGTATCTATTTAAACTAAGAATTTAGAAAAATAAAAATAACTGCCTGATGAAGGCATTGATGTCCATTGCCATTTATGAAGTACCCCCTTTAGAGTTGACATTTTTGATTTTTCATCGTGGTCTTCTATGCTGCAGTTAAAGCCTACCACCTACAGCCGATACTGCAGTGATCCGCAATTAAAAATAAAAAGAACAGCAGGAGGGGTGCTTTTTCCGGGCACGACCCTCCCACTATCTAGAATGTATCTATGTAGGAGCTCTCACCTGCTTAGTCACATGAGACTTGGGTGACTATCAGTGACGCATCTAATCAGGGTGGCAGCTGAATTACCGCCCCCCCCCCCACGGAGCTCTCCAACAGAATGGAGGCAGCCTAGTCTCTGTAGGAGGGGAGGGGGGAGTGGCTTCACTTCTCCAGGATCTAAGATGCTGGCATGAGAAATGAAAGTTTTTTGTGTAGCAGTATTCCAGCATCTGAGCTGCTGGTGGGTATTGTCTATTTAATGTATGTGTATGTGTTTTTTTTTGTTTTTTTTTAAATTTGAAAAAATTTGTGTTAAAAACCGCTTTAAGGACTTTCTAAATAACATTTAAAGTTTCTGTTTGTGTCCAATAGACCTCGATTGTATTCATTAATAAGTAGTGCTGAGTTGGAGTATTTGAGAATTTGCAAATATCTCGAATATGGCGGGGGATATTGGAGATTTTGAATATTCCACTTTTTCCACGTTTTTTTCAAACATGATGCCTCACATATAACCATGCACCATGATAATAATAATTGCAACATTATAGTGTGACCAATCATTTTGAAGATAATCATAATGCATGGCCATACGCGTAAATATTAGTACAATTATTTGCAAAATATCACAAATTCTAATCTGCTCTTGCTCATGTAGATTTTTGAAATTTTGACTTGAATTTGAACTTAATTTGTGCAAAAACTATTTGTGTTAGAGCAATACTTTCCTTTTTTAGTAGTATACCCCCAACCCTTCTCTAGCAAGTTTGGTGATAATACCATGTTCAGGGGCTTTGCAATTAACTCAAAATCATCTAAATCCATCTCTAGTACTTGCTAAACACATATCAAGTTTGCTAGTTCTCTATATTAATTGGGTGCATTTTTTCATGGTGCAGGGTGGCTATGGAGAGTGGTATAGCAAACAAAGCAGGAGGTGATACCATAATGAATTAAAGTGTCTAAAGGGGAGGAAAAAAGTGGTAGGAAATGCAGACACTGGGAGCACCAGATTCGAAGCAGTTAATGGAGCTAGTAGTGGGTAGAAGAACTTTGCACAGTAGCTAATCCTAGAAATGGAGAGAGGTGGTGTATCCCTTATTGCCTATGCCGCTCATCACTATTAATAAGTAAATTTTTTTGTTACAAATGTTCTCATCTAAAAATCCTCAAATTGTTTATAGTTTGGCTACTAAACTATAAGCTTCATGCAGCCTGTGTAGTATTTAAAATGTAATCCATTGCAATCTATAATATTATACAGGCTTATGTAAGCTTATGTTTAAAACTAATGTTACCAACCATACTTCATATTCTCTTTATTTTTCTTTGATGTGATATAGATGTATGGAAAAAAGCCTTTTTGTTACAGGTTTAACATCACTACACTTACAGTTTAAGTTTTTTTATTGCGGTTTTATAGTTTGGCATTTTACAAGCCATTGCACTTATTTCTAATTTGTCTTTCTAGGTTTGATTTAATAGCCAATGGTGGTGCGTCCCTGACCCTTCACTTTGAGAGAGCTCCCTTTATGAACCAAGAAAGGACAGTTTGGCTTCCTTGGAACAGCTTTTACGCTATGGATACACTGGCAATGAAGACAGAGGAAAATACTATTCCTAGCTGTGATTTAAGTGGCTTCGTGAGACCTGATCCAGTTATAATCTCTTCTCCCCTTTCCAACTTCTTCAGCTCTTCTCCAAGGAGAAACCCTATTGTTCCAGAGACACAGGTATTCAACATGAAACATTCCTTTAAATGCACATACACAAAGAAGCATTAACAAAAGAATACATTTTCAAAAAAATGTTACATTTTCTGAATAGTTATTTCTATTGTTTCAAAAGAGTCTGTTTATTTCACTTGAAATACAAGGGTTCATCTACAGGTTTGCCATTCAATGTAGTCTCCACAGAACAGCATTCTACAGAAATCAAATTGCAAGGGGTTAGTACAAAATGTCATTCACAGATAATAAGAACAAGTTACATTCCTTTGTAATTCTGGTTTATCGTATAAACATTACATAGCGAACGACAGAATCTCACAATTCTGGTGTACATTCCTTTCCTGAAGAATAATTCAAGTGTTGTGTTAAATATATTGTAAGCAAGGTTACCAAAATTTGTCCAATAACTTACAGCAAATATGCATTATATATCTCCACTTTGCTAGTTTACTGTTATGTAGCTTTTTGAGAATGGGTTAGTCTAAAATATTTTAGATCATAGACTGATTATACAAAATAGTAATTTTTATGTCCTGTAGTCCATGTACTTGCTAAACACATGAATTGTTCAAGTTTGCTAGTTCTCTATATTAATTGGGTGCAAAAAAGGGGTGGCTGGGGAGATTGGTATAGGAGACAAAGCAGGAGGTGATACCATAATGAATTAAGCCCCCCATACACCTGAAGATCGATCCATACAATCTCCATTAGATCTACCAACAACTGTGTAGTATAGTGGCCTCCCTGATAGAATACATTGGAAGGATTAGAAAGATTGTAAGGTGTATGGGGGGGGGGGCTTTAGGAAGCTGTCTAAATATGGTCTGAAGAAGGGGAGGGAGAAAAGTGGTAGGGACTGCAGACCGGATTTGAAGAAGTTAATGGAGCTTGTAAAAAGTATACAGGCATAGGGAAAAAAAGAGAAACTATGTAATGTGGGGGAGAAGAACTTTGCACAATAGCTAATCCTAGAAATGGAGGGAGGTGGTGTATCCCCTATAACTGTTTCTGAGGGATGAAGGTAGATGCAAAGAGGTAACTGACTAAAGAATGAGGTGAGGAGGCAGAATGGAAACTAATTATGGACAAGGATTATCGATGAACTTACCTTGCCTGTCCTGAAAGTGGAATGAATGGCAATTTATATGTAGATGAATAAGACTGTGATAAAGGATTTTGCAGCAGACATACCATTTGTTTGACAAAAAGTGATACTTCAGGTTTGCTGTCTAACATATGTGAAATGGCATGTAAAAAATTTTATGGGATTCGTCTTTCCTGTGGCAGTCAGGGATCAATGTGAACAGTGTAGGGGAAGTGCAGACTGCTGGGTACAAGGGAACACAAAGCAGATGATGATGCAAATAGTTGGAAGCAGTATGTAGTGCGGACATGGATATTGACAACATAAAAATGTTGCTACCAGGTTGTGGCCACTAAAAAATTAACAATGGTCATGCTGTAAAGCTTTGAAAGGGCTCAGATTTTAGAAGGTTTTTGCAAATTGTCCTTCAGTAGCGGCTTCAAATTATTAACTTGTTTGTTTTTTCAGGTTCTCCATGAAGAAATAGAGATGCCAGGCTCAAACCTCAGACTTTGTTATCTCAGTTCTCGAACCCCTGGATACAAGTCTCTGTTAAAAATTACAATGACCCAATCTATGGTTCCTGTTAATCTCATCAAGGTCCATTTGATGGTGGCTGTTGAAGGGCATCTGTTTCAGAAGACATTCCAAGCTTCACCAAATTTAGCATATACATTTGTCTGGGATAAAAGCGATGCCTATGGACAGAGAGTGTATGGACTTTCAGATGCTGTAGGTGAGTTCTGTTTGGCCTAAATTAGTGATTCTCAACTTGTAGGTCTGGACCCTCTTTGGTAGTTAAATAACCATTTTACAGTGGACGCTGAGTTCACCGAAAGCATCAGAGGCATCAGAACAAGTGGGGTGGGTAGTAAAGAGTATTGCCCCCCTCCCTCCTAATGTACGATGTAAAAAGTTTGAGAATCACTGGTCTAAATAGTTTAAAGTTGATTAATTAAAAACATTCTTATTCAGCACACAAAGCATACGGACCAGCAAAATCAGTGCTTTGTAAGCTACATCATCATTCTACAAATCCAATCCTGGCAGTCCATTTTGTATATGACATATTTAGGTGGGTGTGTATATTTGTGAGTTGTTGGTCACAGTATCACTACCAGACTGCCCATATTACACAAACTCCTGACTCTTACTTGGTTTTACTAGTACATAAAAAAAATGGTGCTGATCACTGTAATGCTTTATTTTCATACTATGGAAATATATATTTGGTTTAGAAACAAATGTGATAACCAACTATCAGTAGACTGTATAGAAAAGGTCCCACCAGTTATAAATTAGTAAATTTGTGATCTCCAGTTATTACTAGAGTTGGTCGAATTTTTCGACTTGCTAACTTTGTCAGCTTATTACAAAGCCTCTGAAAATGGTATCATCACCAAAATTGCTGGATATAGAGAAGGTTGTGGGAATATTTGAAAAAAATATGTTATGCTCTAGAACATGTAGTTTTTGCATAAATTAAGTTCAAAATGTAAGTCGAAATTCCGATTTTCTAAATTTTTACTTGTCTTTGAACGTATTTTTTGCAAAAACTATTTGTGTTAAAGCCTTTTTTTTGTAGTATACCCCAACCCTTCCCTACATCTTCAGCAAGTTTGGTGATAATACCATACTCAGGGCTTTCAACAATTTGACCATTTCGAGTTAATTGCAAAGAAAATTCGACCATCTCCAATTACTACCTTCATTGAGCAGATCAGCACTTGTACATGCGCATATTGTATATGTAATGCATTGTAGTTTCAGGAACTAATGTAAAAAATCTTGAAAATTCACAAATTCAAAGATATAGCACTATATTCAAGATTTTTCATGAATTCTCGAAGTGATGTAACTTGCAATAAAAATTTGAATATTCGCTATTAAGATAAGTATTCCCTAATAAAGTCCGAGCTGTAACAAAATGAACAAAATCTGCAAGCATTAGTGAGTTTATTGTATTTATTTTATCATCTAATTGTTGTAAATTTCTTTTTGGTCTCTCACTCATGTCTCATTTTCATATCATCGACACAACAAAGCTATTTGTAGCTGTTTCCAACCTGACAGCGCTAACAAGATATTATTATAAAACTCCACTTAGGACCTTTGGGAAAAGAGCGCCTCCAAATTACAGCTTCACAAATTCATTGAAAAGCAGAATGAATTAAGATATATATTTATGATGTTAAAACCTCTGAAATTGCTGTTAGATCTCTTCCTTAGGAACTTTGGATTCAGAGCATCAGCTGTAAAGAATACAAAAGTACAAAGAACAGATAGCATCATTTATCACCATACTGCAAATGTTCTAAGCGATAGAAAAAAGATGAACTATTAAACTGTAAGCATACAGGGAAAGAAAATGCAGCGACAGGCCTCCATTATTCAAAGTGCTCTGATTTATGTTATGTTCTAGATCATTTCAAATGTTTTTACTTATCTATGAGACCTACGTTGCTTATATAACTTTTAAAAATAACAGAAATATTTTAAAATTTAAATTTATGATAAAAGCATATCATTTTGCTAATATTTGTTTACCATTCCCATGTATGTTCTAGATATTGTACAGAATGTTCTTTGTAAAAAAACTTGATGGTTTGCATTGTTTCTCTTTCTTTCAGTGTCTGTTGGTTTTGAATATGAAACTTGCCTTGGCCTTATATTATGGGAGAAGAGGACAGCAGAATTACAAGGGTTTGAGTTAGATCCCTCAAACCTTGGAGGCTGGTCTTTAGATAGGCACCACATATTAAATGTAAAAAGTGGTAAGTACTGTATTTTTTTAACTTGAAGACACACCCAATTTTTAGAGCAGGAAAACCAGAAAAGAATTATTAATATATAAGTGTTCAAATCAATTGAGTTAATGCAATGGATTAGATTAATGCAATATCAAATTCAGCCAGTAGATGTCACTAGCAACAGTACATTCACAGCATATCACGTCATCCTCCTCACTGATCTTTCTCACTGATCGGGAGAAGGGGGGCTGTGGGGGGGAACGGCTGCAGATTTCCCCTCCCTGTGCCTGTGTCTGTGGGGATTGTAGCTACCACAGACACCGAGAGAGAGATAGATGGCAGTTCATCTATCTCTCCATTGTTTATATCAGCAGGGCTCTGGGCTCTGCTGGCATAAGCAATAATAGAGTTCAGATGGGAGATCCGGCCGTGGCCGCATATCTCATCTGACAGCTCCCCGGCTAATCTCTTTGCCAGATTATATATATATATTCCTACCTGCAGTAACAAGTCAGCGTTACTGGCCTTCTGTCCTATCCAGATGCTTTTCCTTTCTACCGTAAATATACCATGACCTTAATGACTGAGAACCGCAACAGCTTTGGAAACATATAAAGCAAATTACTGTTGACCATCATTACAGCTCTTGTATATGCTTTAATTTGCTTTTCCAGTCCTATGGGTATTATTTATTAATAGATTTTTTTATATAGCAGCATCATATTATGCAGTGCTGTACATAAAATAAGAGTGGTGGTACAACACAAGATAACATACAGGTATGGGCTATGACACTGGAGGAGTTGAGTATCCTGTCCAATCAGGCTTACAATCTAAGAGGTTGGGAAACAAAATACAAAATAGGCAGCAGTAGTGATGGCCGAACATCAGCCAGGTCTGTCCGCAAGGGAGTTAGGGGTGTATTTATGTACAAAGGTTGGAAATATAGGTGGGACAGAAAGTGTGGATTGATATAAAAGCACAAAACATTGAATTTGATTCTCTGGACAATTGGAAGACAGTGTAGAGATTTGTAGAGAGAGCAGCAGATGGAGAGGTTAGAGGAGTTAGCCTGTAGATCAGCACCATTCCAAACATTTGAAGAAACAAATGAAAGCACGTGAATAGTGAAACGATGCAAAAAAAAAATCCCAAACATTTTACATTGGCCAACCCAGTTTATATGTTCTTCCTGTGTATGTATGGGCACACTCCAAATACATACTGGTAGGTAAATATGTCCTACACCTGATTAAATAAAAAAGAGTTAGTCATATCAAATGTCCCTATCATAGTCATATATATGTAACTATGTCCTCTGTAAAATGGCAGCAGTATATGGATGAAAATGATCATAACATGCTATTCTTCTAAATGATGTAGTTGGTGACAGGGCTTCTACATTTAGACTTTGGGGAAAGAATCTTTAAATCCGCTGTTCCCACTTTTGGAACCCTTTAGTAATACTAAATAGCTTTGTGTCTCACTCTCCCAGCTGTCTATATTTTGAATTCTAAACTAGCAGACTGCAAACAGAAATCTTCCACTTTAATTTTATCTCCAGACAGACAGTTCAGCTAATTATGTGCAGTATTATACTGTTTTACTCTTAACTGTTGGAATACTGTAAAGTCAGACATTGTAGTGTTCCCTCCATGACATATTAATGTAATGGTGTCAACTATAATTGTGGCTTTATGTAGGTTTGAGTAGTAGCTAGTGGGTATAGCTATACTTATTGGATTGTAAGTGACATTTAGGTGTTAATTTACTTCCCCAGTGTTTTGACTGAGGACATTATTTTCAGCGTGCGCTTTTATTCGTATTGTACATCTGTGTATGGTTTTTCAGGATGGCTTTGATTTGAATTCATCACTACAAAAATGAAATCCAACATTTAGTTGCATGCTTTTTCTGAATTACTTTCAGAAATTTAGGAGAGGATGGTTCTTACTTTGAAGACATTTTACTCTTACTGCCTGTTATCTTTACTAAACAGGAAGTAAAAGGCAAATGTGGAAACCTTAAGAGAGTTTTAACCATAATACTTTTTCAATGAAATAAAATGACAATGCTACACAAAAGTGGTCTGAGAGTGAAGGCCGTCATGGAGGCCGTCATTTACTAGATCCTGTTTTCTGTAATAAACTGATGATGCACCATATTGTCTATAACACTAGCTTAAGAAAACAACTAATTAGCATTAAGGCTCACAGTGGTATGTCTTCTGATGCAGGTTGTTAATAATATAGAGAGGGGAGTACTCCTTAAGTGTAGTGTATGGTATTAATTCCTGCAAACAGTTGGTATAAGGGTAATGATGGTATTGTACCTGGTCTGTACAAAGACTTGCTGGCTGGATCAACCTGGTCATGTTCCCATGAATCCAGTGTATGACCAAGCTGATATTATAGCACAGGGATATCAAACTCTGTCCAGGAGCCAAATCTGACTCAGGGTGTAATTTTCTTGCAAATTACAACACTTTATTTTAGAAACAAGTGCCTCAGATGTGTCTCGTGTTATTGTATTAGGGGGGTTTCCACATGCGTCAGGACGTCAGGACCCCCTCTGCTAAGCGTATTGCTTGGTGGGAGGTCCTCTTCCACTTACCTGCTCAGTGGATGCTGTGTCTTCACAGCGCTGAGCCGTTCTGCCGATGCAAGGCTAAACGTAGTGGAGTTTGTTGAGCCTCTGCATCAGCAGATGTGTAAACACAGCATCCACCGAGCAGGTAAAGTCTATGTGCTCCAGAAGGATCCCCAACAAGCAATACGCTTAGCTGAGGGGGTCCCGGCAGATGGGGAAACATAGCCTTATTGTATTATTCTTTTGCATGTGCCGGATTTAAGCAAAACTTAAATTAGATTCCATATGGAAATATTCAGTTGAGAAGGAAAAACTTGATTGTAGATATTTTTTCAACAATTCAAGGTTGGCCTGTGAACTTTTAAATTTTGGACTGTATATATCAGTTTGACACCCCTGGCCTAGCAGCAAAAAAATCAAATATCAGATACCACCAGACACACTTGTAACTGCAGTGGTATGTCAAAGCAACTGGACTAGTTAACTATACTACTCTAGGGATACAACTGGCCATTTCAGTTCTGAAGTGTCTAAGGTAGCTATAGGCGGCTCCATTTGCGGTGCTCATGGCAATAGATCTGCTGCCAAATCGGAGGAAAAAATATTCATCGATATTTATTCGATCAAGCAAATTACACACATGTCCCTTATATTTAGATCGATCTCCTAACTTTGGACAAAGGGTGCACAGCCGATTCTCAACACGACCGGCCATGCCAGGTCAGGTCAGGGATTCAAATCGTCTATGGCTGGCTTAGGAAGTGGAGCATTTTAAATGTCTAAAACAACTGTACTGTATTTTAAATGGAATTACTTCCTATTGTGATTATTATTTCAATATTTTCTTACTAGGCATTTTACATAAAGGAAGTGGAGAAAATCTGTTTCTTACCCAGCAACCTGCTGTGATCATGAGCATCATGGGTAACGGGCGAAGAAGAAGTATCTCTTGCCCCAGCTGCAATGGCCTAGCTGAAGGTAACAAGCTCATGGCTCCTGGGGCTCTTGCAGTTGGAATCGATGGAAGCCTCTTTGTGGGAGATTTTAATTTTATACGACGCATCTTCCCCTCCAGAAATGTCACCAGCATTCTGGAACTACGGTGAGATTTTCATCTTGACATAAAAGTTAGCTGGAATGTCAGGCAGCATGCTTTTATTAATATGAATTTTATAGTTGACCTGACACAACTCAAAACCACAAATGCTCTAGTATGTCACACGCAAAATCTGTTTAGACAGTGAAGAATTGTAATTATGTGTTTGTCCAAACTGTTTGCATGAGCGATATTAAAAAAGAGAAGTGTTCTCCTAAGTCCTAAGTTATAAAAAACGTTTTTTCCTTTTAAAATACAGGTATGACTAGACATTCATTAAAATGCCACATTTCTGCACTGAAAGACTTACAAAGGGTATTTCTACAGATGGGGAGTCCTTTGGTGGATTGAAGAGCAATGTGTTACTGGCCTCTTCATCAGTGAAGGAGAAAGTGACACTCTGAACAGATGTTTTGAGCTCTGCTAATGTCCTCTGGACCAAGAATGACATTTATCTCTGTCAGAAGACAATCCATTAAGTGTACAGCACATTTGCTTGCTGTACATGATTTGTGTTGCTTGTTTATTCTGTGTTGCCCTCTTCAGGATGAAATGTCATTTTATGTCTTTAAAGATTTATTTCTGTCTTTAACGATTTTTCTTACTGTAGTTTTGAAGACATTTTTATTAGATGCCAATATCTCTTTAGCCCCCCCCCATACACATTAAAGGCCCCCACTCGGTACGTGTGTGGGGGCCTTTAATGTGTATGGGGGGCAAAAGAGATATTGGCATCTAATAAAAACAGATCATGTTGCACTCCGTTGCTCACAGCATCGGCGGGCACCCTTTGTGTGCCGGCCATTCGTTTCAATCAAGCACATTGTAAGTCTTAAAGTATATGTAAATTGAAGCATTGAAACTTTAAAATGTAATAATAAAAGTAATTTTAATATATTTTCAATACCCTTAATTCATTTTGAATGTACCCCTGATGTGCATGTGTCCCCTCATGGCATTATTTTGTAGAATGTGTATGCCATAAAACGTAGTGGGGCCTCAGTCTTAAGCTCCCCATACATGTCTAGATTTTCTGTTCAATCAACTTAAAAAGGTCAGGGAAATTGATGATTGTATGTTTGCCAAATGTAGTAACAGATATTTGATCATCATTTTTGGGATCGACTGAAAGTGTAATCAATTTCAATACAACCAATTAAAATTTTCCAGCATGTCCAATCCTTTTTCAATATTTTTTTCCCCAATTTTAACAGTTTTAGGTTGATCTAACCATGTGGGCTGCCACAGATTTTCAATCAACCAAAAGAATGTTTTGAATTAAAATGATTGGATAAAAAATCTAGACATGTATGTGGGCCTTAAGGGTCACTTAGCTGTATCTTATTGTGTTTACTCATTAGCTAATTGTTTAAGAATCTTTAAAATAGAATTTATTATATATGTTTTTCTTGTCAATAAACTACCTAGATGTTTCATAATAGGAAACCGTGGGCTAACAGATCATAGTAACACCACCAATGTGTAAATAATAACAGCTGTTGAATCCAATATAATGATACTGATATATTTTTCTTCTTTTCTTCTCCTTTTCTATTTGTCTTTTGCATTGCTAAAGAAACAAAGATTTTAAACATAGGTAAGGTTATTGAAATGTACAATTATGTGCTTTCTTTTATTCTTTCTATCTACCCAGCTGCCCACACTGTGTTTTTAGTAATACAGTGTGACAGGCCCACACCAATGAAATAATATTTATTACAATATTGGCTTAATGCCCCAGAGTGTGCATCTCTAATTTGTTAAGAACTCTACAAGTTTGTGTCAAAATAATACATAGGCTCTTGGTTTTTTAAATGAACCAAGGATCTAAAAATTGTAAAAAGTGTGTGTAATTATTTTTTATTTTGTAGATTACCGTATTTTTCGGCATATAAGATGCCCTTTTTCACGGCGGACCCGATCCCCTTACCTAAACACAGCACCCAATGCTCCTGCAGCAAGAACATCGGGTGCTGTGGATAGCTAAGCAGATCGGGTCCTACAGCACCCGATGTTCCTGCTGAGAATCCGTGACATCAGCAGAAGAGAGAGAGCTGAACACAGCCCACAGCTCTCCTCTCCCTCCTCAGATCAGTGTAGTGTGACGTGTGTTCAGCTGACAGTGTACTGCTGCTAGTGACACCTGCTGGCTGAATTGAATATTGCATCCATTAAATTCATTGCATCATCCCAATTGATGTGAAAATGTATAAAATCTTTTTTTTCTCTGGATTTTCTGCCCTAACAACTGTGTGCGTCTTATGTGCGGTGCGTCTTATAAGGCGAAAAATACGGTACATATTTTATTTGTACAGGATAATATTCATAGACAGGAAAATCCTTGTTTGTCCCTAAAGATAACTATATATGTATCTAATGTTTTCTTTGGCTTTTTCATTTCATATTTATTTATATATTGCATTGTACTTTTTAACTTTTTCTAGAAGCTTTCAGTATTAAAAGATTCAGTTCCCTAGCCCAGCCCCATCTCTGTTTAAATAGTTTTTTCCTCTTCACAGAGTCTCTTACTATATAAGTTACTGCTTATAGTTGCCTAGGGAGGGCAAGCGTGACAACCATTTTGCTGAGTCTTCTGATGTGACATCAATGATATAACCAATATAAAAATTGTTAGGTACTTCACTCACCGGTGAACCCACATAGCCCTCAAAGACCCCAGGCAGTCTCAGGGAAGAACATGGGCAAAGCATGTCTCCCTGCTCTGGTGGAAGGATCTGTTTTGGCCAAACTACTACCAGTCTTTGTTGCCAACAGTGACTCAGCTTGATTTCCGACTTTGCTTGAAATCTGCCTGCCCTGACTTTGGATCATCCCTGCCCACACTTGCCACCTTATCCATCTGTATCATATTTTTTTGGACTGAGCTTATATGTATGACCCTTGGTGTTGGTAGTGATTGTGTGCCCAGGTGCATGACACATATACAACTATTAGCAGTTTCCATGCTCTGAAATAAAAAGACAGTGTTTAATTCTCATTTATACATGTTATATATATTTTACATATGGTTTCTAGCAACAAAATTTCTTTTAAGGTCAAATTTGGACAAGAGGACCTGTTATAATGCTGCGGGATGATGAAACTAACAGTTTCTCTTGATACAATTCTTCATTGCTGCAAAGAGATATTAATTTTACCTGTAATCTAAATTCTGTCAGGATTGTAATTATCCTGTAGTTTAGCCTGAAATGAGGGATATATTGCCAGGCTGAAGTGACACAATGATACGAAGATGGCATTCAATTTAGATGACTAATACCCTGAACCGTTTTTTGGGAGAAAAGTCTGAAACCAAACTTTTTATTGCCAGAAAGAATTAAATAGTTTTAAAAAGCGCCCTTAGCTTAAAGTGGTTTAAGACTATTGAGAAACGTATGGCTTATAGTCGGGGAAGATTTTGCCACAACCAACCACATCAGTACTTACCAAGGAAATACATCAACAGATCTTTAAACAATAGAATGGGGAATATTGTTCAATGAAAACTGAAGGAAGTAATTGATTATTGAATTCAGTTATACATTTGAAAATTACCTTTTTACAGAATGTTATTGCAGTACAATACTTTGCAAATCTGTTGGAAAAATAAAATATTTAAACCAAATCACAGCTGCAAAGATATGGTGTACAAATCTCAGGTGTTCACGTTATTGCAAGAGTACAAAGCAAGGGAACAAAGTTTTAAGTTGAAAATAATTAAAAAAAATAATAAAAACAATACTGTGACTTTATCGTGATAATATCTAAACTTTAATGTTCACAACCATACATATAATATGATACTTCCTGAGACCCTATGACTATATGTCATATGCAAAGCAAATAAAAACAATATTGCATCACTAAATTCTAGAATGACTTGAATGGAACTTTACACTAAAGAGGTGAAAGTTGTAGTTTTTTTTTTGGGGGTTTTTTTAAGAGATCCCACATAAGTATATCTCCCACTAGAACTGCATGATAAATATAATCATCTGATCGATAAGTAGTTCTCTGATTGGCTCATTTTGAATAAGGAACACAGGAAGTGACATCACAGTTTACATCTCTTCCCTCCTATTAGCTAGGCTTAGGAGGGAGGGGGTGTTACTCTCCCTACTAACTTTCCATCCCACACATCATCTGTACAACTGAGTGGGAATTAAGGAATTTTGGGATTTATTTAAATCGGGTTTGGCAGGGAAAGTTGTCTAAAAAACTTGACTTTCCCAGCCAAATGTCAGGTTGACAGGTATGACGTTAGCAAATGCAGTTAATGCAGCAATACGACCCCCTAACTGCTTGTGTAAATAGGTCGTTTCTAACTGCCAACTAGTGATGGACGAACTGCCCGCAAGGCAGACAGTTCGGCGGCGAACACGGATGTTCGCCCTTCTTCTTGCCAGCGAGCAGTACGGGTGACCTGCCCTGTTCGCGGGTGAGAAGGAGATCTCACTACTTCTGATCCTGCCGGAGGAAGAATAGAGATCGTGCCGGAGGAAGAATCTTTTCACTAGAAGACCAGGCATGAAGCCGGTCTTCTAGTGAAAAAACGACTCGAGAACAGGAAGTGGCGTCACATCCGGCTCCCTTAACCAGGAACTATGCGTTCCAGGGACTGTATGTGACATCACTAACATCACTTCCGGATTTTCTGATTCATATTCGAACAGAATTTGAATCTGTCCATGAACAGGCAGACAGTGGACTTATTTGAAAAGTCCGATCCGCCCGTTCGCGGACAGACCTGGCCGATGTTCGGCCATCACTACTGACAACCATAAAACTTTTTTAGAGCTTACACAAGGAGTGAAGAATGTGTATTGAACGTAGGTCATTGATAACAGATACAAGTTGTTGTTGAAGTGAAAACCTGGGTGTATTAGGCAGTATGTATGGACTAATTTGGGCGACATATAGAATGTGTGTTTTTTGGACGTTATTTTAAGTGATTTACAGCAACTGTAACAGTAAATCATCATCTCTTCCCTCTGCTTCAACATATGTTTCTTTGACGAAACTTTCCATCAACTGACCAGCAAGACTAAAAAATAGTTCAAGTAGAATTAATTACAGTTTGCATTTGATGAAGCGATGTAAGCACAGATGTTCAATGTAAAATTTCAATGGAAATTTGATGAGAGATTAAGATTGGATTTCACACTTCTCATGGATTAGCAGATGGCTGACAGAAATAGATACCGGTGTCTTATGAGAAATAGATTTTGGTAGAGGTCTCCAACCACAAGGCTGAATAGGATTTGCTCTTTTATATTAGCTGAAATTCAAGTGCATC
Organism: Ptychadena robeensis; assembly: GCA_036250615.1. NCBI lineage: Eukaryota > Metazoa > Chordata > Amphibia > Anura > Ptychadenidae > Ptychadena > Ptychadena robeensis. Next base: position 28,829,393 of record CM070034.1, on the reverse strand, counting down.
CAAAAACTTTAAAAGTCAATTTAAAGGAAACATTTTAGGAGATTGTAGACCCTTTCTATCCCAAAAATGCTAGCTGCTTTGTCAACATGCACATTATTTGTTTAAACACTGTGGTCAAAGACAGGAAGATCATTTTCAATAAAATATATCCCATTATAATTGAAGTTTCTTCTAATTCATTTAGTAAGTTAATAGATATAACTCCAAAAAGGGATTTGTAGTGAATGTATTTTTTCTCTCTGGAGTGATTACTTTTGTATAGGTTGATCTGCTCACGTATAATATTCATGTCCACCCTTGTAAACATGTACATGCATACTATAAAAAATAGTGTTTACAGAGCAGACACCGTTATTGAATGTTGTACTGTGTTAGCCATCAATAAATACAGAGAGTTTGGAGCTTAAATGAAACCTTTTATTGGCTAAGGCTTTATTTCCAAGGCCATGCATTTTAAGTGCATTTTCTGAATGCACCATTGTAGTCAATGGATGAGCCAAAAAATGCATGGTATTGGATGCCATGGAAATAGTCCACAAGAGAAGCAAGTTCTCGGGGTGTCTCAGCATTATGCTTGAAAAAAGGGATTCAAAACATCCCTTAAGCTTGCACCTTTAATTTTACCAGTTAGAAAATAGAGGGGATCTCTTAAACTCCAAAACTTTCTCTAGAAAAATGTAAACTGAACTTTTAACCCCTCCATCCATTCTTTCCGCTTGACTCTTATACGTTTATCATGCATTTATAATGTAATGAGATCATGCCCCAAACCTTTCAAGTTTCACACAGACACTAAACTATTGTTGCCAATCTGTTGTTGTCTTTAGTTATAATCTCCTGATCATGGTTGTTCCTAGGTTTTTTTACATTGTTTGAATGTTGTTATATTTTGTATAATCATAGAGAAACATCATAGGGAATATCTATTTGTGCCAATAATGAATTCTAATGTTAAAAGCGATGTGTTTTGTTTATATGCTAATTGAATGACATGGTGCCCATATATGTTTACATTTTGCATTGTATTTCCAACATTCAGGCAGTGGGAGTTATCTATTAAAGAGTAACTAGTGTCTGTCAGGATACTATCACACAGAAAATGCCCTTATCTTTAATAGGTGTTTCTGTTGGATAGCGCCCTTACTGGCACTCCCACGTCTCAAGGAGTAATCCACTTTTCAACGTTATCTCAGCATACTGTGTGTTATGATGACATTTCTTTTATGTTTTAATTAAATGGCATTTGTTTTCTTTCTCTCAAAGCAACAACATAGCACATAAATATTACCTGGCAGTAGACCCTGTGTCTGGCTCAATATTTCTGTCAGATACCAACAGTCGGAGGATATACAAGATAAAGTCCCTTACAGAGGCGAAAGATATTGCAACCAACTTAGAAGTTATTGCTGGCAATGGAGAGCAGTGCATGCCTTTTGATGAGGCAAGATGTGGCAATGGAGGGAAAGCAGTGGATGCCATTCTGACTAACCCAAGAGGCAAGTAAAGGGTTATCACATGACGTACCACCACTTGCATTTAATGTGAAGGCCAAAATGGAATACAGTTCAAAGCTAGGAATACACGGCTCGATGTAAGCATACAAAACGATGTAAATAGATGAATATTTACATTGATTGTGCCAAAATCGTGGCCCGGACACATGGTACGATCGACGATAATTGTTCGATGACGGCCATTACTTCAATTGAAAAGTGATCGGACAAGTTGAAAAATAATCGTGGAATTGTACCATGATGGAACTACTTTCATGGAATGTTTATTTTCATCGTACAATTGTATTTAAGGTAGTGATAGTTTACTGTTTTTAGGGCATCAATGGCATGGACGACTTTAGTCAATAATCGATGTTTTCTACATTGATATTGTACTACCATTGTATGACACTATAGCGCACACGGTACGAACGATAAAATACCAAAATCGAGGTTCTTCATCTAATCTTACATCGATTTTATGCTTAAATCGAGCCGTGTGTTCCTAGCTTTATTCAAAATTTTCAAAATGTAAATAATCATACTATGAACAGACAAAACCAATTGTATTGATTGAGCATAAATGTTATTCAGCGTTGTTTCCAATTTTACAGTTTTTATACATGTTACAATCTTACATCTCTTTTTACAATTAACTTCAAGTTTACCAACACTATGCAATATGGGAACCATCCCGTAACTATTTCATTTCTTTTTATTCATTCATGCAAGCAATTGCATGACATCATTGTTCGTAGTTCATAAATTGTATAGTTAGAAGTATGTGGTAAGCATTGGTATTTAGGTCAACTCTGTTCTTTAAAAATCATATTTGTATGAATACTGGCTGATGCAGTTTAAAAAAGTATACAATAATTTTTGCTTTTACTATTCAGGGATTGCAGTTGATAAAAATGGACTTATTTATTTTGTTGATGCAACAATGATACGAAAAGTTGATCAGAATGGCATCATTTCTACTCTACTGGGCTCCAATGACCTAGCTGCAGGACGACCTTTAAGCTGTGATTCAAGTATGGACATCACTCAGGTAATTACCAAAATGTCATATTTAATTTTTGAGGGAAGACTCTTTATGATCTCCAGAAATGAAGGTGTTGCATCTGTTCCTAACTCAGTGTCATGTGTAACCAAACATATAAACTGAGGCTTTGTTTACTATACTGGCCAACAAACTCTGTTTACTGTTGGCCCCTCTCCATTCCTAAGCCTAGATTTACACAATCATTGACGTGTTCACCGAGCGGTTAAAAAACACATATGCAAACAAGCCCCAGAGCGGGCTGGACTACACCTTAACAACCTTACTCTGTCTTGACCATTCCTGGCTATGTAAATATAACCTATTTTATGCATGTTATTTACACACTTACCTGGTGATATCCAATAGCTTTGCATCTTTACCTGGGAACAGACATATTTCATGTGATGCCAACACCCTAGGTTGACTAAAGTCACTTAAGATGAGTACCCTAGAGGCGAGTACTATAAAGTTTTACTTAAGTCCTTCTCTAGCAGCTAAACATTGTAGGGAGGTAAAGGCGTGGTGGAGCTTGGCTACCACAGAGAGTAAAGGCCCAAATACACTTAGCGAGCCGTGGACGATTTTTCGGCATGTCATCATGCTGCACTCAGTCACTCAATCTGTCGGCCCCTGCTCGATACATGTTTGGGGGCCTTAACAAAACACTACCCAAAATGTAGAGGGCTATGATGTGAAAAAGGTAGCAGTTGTGCAAGGGAATTGACAAATCAACAAAATCATTCTTGTTACAGGACTTCTGGATAATAGAATCTATTTTACCTGGGTTAAAAAAATTGAAATGACCTGTTGTAAAGTTTGTTGTATGTCATTCCATGACAAATTTTCATGTGGCTTCCTTTTAAAATGTTTTTCAGGTTCGTATGGAATGGCCAACAGACTTGGCAGTTAACCCAATGGATAACTCCCTCTATGTCTTGGAAAACAATGTCATTTTGCGTATTACAGAAAACCATCAAGTTAGTATAATAGCTGGACGTCCAATGCATTGTCAAGTACCTGGCATAGACTATTCCTTGAGCAAACTGGCTATTCATTCTGCACTTGAATCCGCCAGTGCAATTGCTATTTCCCATACTGGGATACTATACATCGCAGAAACAAATGAAAAGAAAATTAATAGAATACGACAAGTGACAACCAATGGTGAAATCTCTCTTTTAGCTGGGGCAGCTTCTGACTGCAACTGCAAAGATGATGTCAACTGCAACTGTTATGCTGGAGATGATGGCTTTGCTACAGACGCTTTTCTAAATACACCGTCATCCCTGGCCGTAGCACCTGATGGTACGGTATACATAGCAGACCTTGGAAATATACGAATAAGGGCTGTTGTTCAAAACAAGCCTGTTCTTACTACATTTAATCAGTATGAAGTTGCATCTCCAGGAGAGCAAGAATTATATATTTTTAATATCAATGGTATCCATCAGTACACGCAAAGCCTGGTTACAGGGGAATACCTGTGCAATTTTACCTACAGTGCTGACAATGATGTCATCGAAGTTATTGACAATAGTGGCAACTCTTTAAAAATCCGCAGGGATTCCAATGGTACTCCACGTCATCTACTAATGCCAGACAATCAGATAATCACCTTGACTCTTGGTACCTATGGAGGACTTAAGATGGTCTCTACACAAAATTTGGAGTTGTCCTTAATGACATATGATGGAAATACTGGAATGTTGACAACAAAAAGTGATGAAACTGGCTGGACAATGTTTTATGAGTAAGTACTAGAGAACTTTGATTGATATATCCAAATGGCTTTCTTGAAAAATTTCTTCTATGCCCAATCATAGTCAATAGCTATTCCTTACAGTACATCCAATAATTGCAGCTTCTATCAGGTTTTGTGAGAATTTGGTTTCCGAGAACTTCAGCCAAAAATAACAAAATAAAACATCCCCTCTCGGTATGTGAAAGGTTCCATCCTGTTTGTGTAGATCCGCCCCCCTTACTCTTAGTCGACTTAAGTTTATTACCAGATACATTCACATAGTAGAAGTTTGAGAAGTTGTCCATTAGCATGATGTAGGTGAAATAGGCAAGTCTATATACAAAGGAACAATAGAGAGTAAAGCCTAAATGATGGTTTGCAAATAAAGGAGTACGTGAGCCGAGCCTACAGAAGAAGAATGCAGGATTTGGGGTGTCCACATTAATTTAAACCATGCAGGTATATAGAATTTGTATATAAAATAACACAAGGATACAATAATAATTATAATAAATAATAATATTAACACAGGGTATTTTTTTAAACTGTGTATATTCAATATATATTACACAGATGCAGTCACAATGTTTTATATGTCTTTATGTAACTTTTATGACAACCTACGAATGCTTGTGGATCCAAGTACATTTATATGTGCTATAAATATGGGCTATTAGCTGATAATGAACCTTATGTTTAAAAGACTTTTCTTTATAGAATTAACAATGTATTTTTATTTTATTTAGGAAGATTCTTAGAGCATGTTTAGATTTGCAGTGCATTGTATATGCTAGTACAGAAAACAATAAATTGTTTAAGATGCCATATGTAGCTTTTTAGACTATGTCAGCATGTTACTATACTCTCATGTACGGCATCAAAATTATATTAGCCAGTGTCTTATCTTGCACAATATTAGGGTCTCTGACAACATGTGTGGAGAATGTCAGTTAAATTTAATTCTATTAAAATACAACACAATCCATTTTAGGTTACGACTACTGTTAGGGCCATTTCACACCTGCAGCTCTGCACCTGTGGTGGGAATTGTAGCCAGTAATGGACTTGCGAGTGGTTACCGCATTAAACTGTGCTTGCATAGAAGGCTCTGGCACTGCATCCTCAATAATGCATTCTGCAAGGCTTTTGCGGTGATGCACTGCGTTTTGCATTACCATAAACGTGGGGCCAGTGACAAATGTACACAGGTTTTCTATGGGGGAAATAAATTGGTAGTTAAAACAAAGAGGAAAACAAAGCTTGACTGAGTATGGGTTTACAGACTAAACAAAATGTGTTGCATATAAACAAGAATACACTTGGATATTCAGTTGTCAGGTGTAGTACCTAACTAGGTGCCTACAATGATAACGGAGACTAACTAAATATCCTGTTTGCTCTCTGGATGGAATTTTTTAAAATGTATTCCTTAATATACTGACTGATGATAGCAGCTATTTTTTTTTTCATCTTCCATTATACCATAGCTAACCACCCCACCCATACACCAAAGATGGCCTGCATCATCTCCACTGAGGCTACCTTAGCTTAGCTATGGTCTTCTATGTTACCTATTATCTGTCCCATGTATGTTACTTCAGTACATACTGATGCATGAGGTGGAGATCAGGATAAACTCCTCCAAGGGGGAAAGTAGGTGGATTTAAGGACTACAGGCACAATGGGACTCAGGAAGTCAATTATGCCATTAATTATAGCTGCTTTCTCTGAACCCTCTAAACTGTGATGATTGGAAGTCACTTAGTATGCTACTGGCTGTGTTTAAACCCCCTTCCCCTTTTTGCTAATGGAAATTTGCATCAAATCTTATTTATTCTTAAATCATCTTCAGCAATATTTAAAATCATAAATGATGATGTGTAATGTTCTGGGTTTCCACTCATTTTCTTTTGTTTTTCTCTACCTTTCATTTTTATAAAACCTTGTATTTTCAAACAAAAATCAGCAAAAAAGAATGCAAATGCAATAATTTGTTTTTTTTTCCTGTCCTTTTGGTATTTTGAAGTTAAGCTGTACCTTGTATGCAAAGTTTGTTGGAGGCAAACTAACCATGTCTAACCAGCAAGTCCACGTTTGCAGGAAATGTTTCAAAATGTGCTGCTACCATTTTATTATTCAGTTTATTCCATATTAGAAAATTATATATGAAAGTAATGACCATTAATTCTAACATCTTAATCTATAGTAAAAAGCCACCAGGAATCCTGTTACTATCAATTTGCAGATAATTTGCTTTAAATCTGCCAATAACCTGGTTTATCAACTATTTAATAAGGTTTTGCATTAGACATTTCCAGTCTTATAAATCACAAGATGTAAAAGAAGCATACATACATGAAGTATAGCTAAGCCTCAGCAATATATGTTGTTCCTATAGTCTTCCGTGGCATTCCCTCGAGTATGATCTGTAGGCACATATGTTCAAACAGCATACATAGAGACATATTGCCGTCCTTAACTGTACTTCATTAACATGTTAATTAAATGTTTTGCAGCTTTATACCCTCACTTTAATAGAAAAAGTGTGATCACTATCACTTTCCTTGTAAGAGATTTTACCAACTTCACAAATCTACAAATTGCTTGTTTATGCATTTTACATTGTGTTAACTTGTTTATTAAAAGAACGAAAAACAGCATATTTGTTAAACTTAATGTTGAAATAGTCAAAATTACAAACATTATTTGTCCACCTACACATAATTCGTTTACATGATGATACTGGCAGTCAACCTGTTATTTTTCCAACTTCTGCAGAATAGGAAGCTATCATAATGATAGTCACAGTTTTCATTTCTAATTGGACATATCATCTGCCAATCAAGCAACAGGGGACACAGTGGATGAAATTAAAACTTTATGTAGATCACAAAAGAGGGTTCAAGCAGTACCTCATTACTGGAAGGGGTTAGGGTTGTCATCCAACTACAAACACTGTAACAACACACACAACTATGACCAACAATGCCAAACCCAAAAAAGATATAACTCTATGTTTCATATGATTATAAAGCATTACATCCCACCTCTGACAGCTGGGTAACAACTATTGTAAACATCTTTAAGTATACTGACAAAGAAAGAATATCCCAGTTTTAACATTCCTTATTTTACAATGGTAATTTTAATCATTATAAGAGCTGTAGTTCTCTTTTTATACATAGTAGAATTGTAATATCCGGCTAGAACATTCAGGAAATGTAACCTGTATATAACTACTACCAGTATTGTGGCTCTTCAACGTATGGCCTTAATCGAATATTGCATTTAAAGAATACTGTCAAACAATTCTCAACTTCTGACCTGTCACTATGTTGGATAAGTACTCCACCATTTAAAAAAAAAACTTGCCTACCGTGCTCTTGTATATGACAGTGACAATGATTAATTAGATTTCAGTCTTCTAAGGGTTCATGCTCTGTAGCAGTGGTGGGCAACTGAGTTGATATGGAGGGCCACAAGTGCGGCCGTCAGCATCACTAAAGGGCCGCACATAACATTTTCAATCTAAACTGACTTGTATAAGCATTTTATATTGAAAAAAAATACAACAGGCAGAGCTAGAAGACATTATTTTATCATTATTTTAACTAACAAGACTTGTTTTTAATGATACTTCAAGCATTAGGGAACAATGTTGTGCGGTAATGCACATTTTGTGTCATATATATATCATCAAAGGTTATATGCCTCATACAATAATCCCCCATTCATTGGTGGAATAGTGGGAGCATAGGCACACATCTTCTTAGAACGGGATATTCTTGGTGAGGTGAGAGACTTGCTCAGGCGCTGTCTGGGTTGCTGATTGGCTTTCATGTGCTCAGCCAGAGCGAGTCCCTGCTTCTCCTCTTCCCCCCCAAAATGATCCTGGGCGAAGAAAGGCGAGTTCCTTTGCCTCAAAGAAAACAAAAAAAAAACTATTGAGATAATGCCTCACTTTGTATTTTTTCAATTGCAAAAATGTAGTGCCATAGGCCTGTAATGGGCCTGTAATATGATGACATGACATGTCACAGCTGCTGAAGTGAGGCATTATCTCAATAGTTTTTTTTTAGTTTTCTTTGACAGTTCATCTCTAAAATGGGGTGTTTGCCATAAAGGGGCAATAAACATTAGGTGAGTTAAGTGCTCTTTAATTTAATCAGATGGATTCAGGTAGATTAAATATTTGTGTTGGATCAAACGAGAGACATCTGATCTAATTGATCCAGTTACAAAAACTATTGTTCAGTTCAACATAAACGGATTGGAATGAATGGCTGACTGCATGAAAAATTGATGCATATGAAGTCAGCATAATGCATAGAGGACATTCGCAGCATTAGAAAAGGTTACCAAGATAGAATTCTCACAGGTTTCATTGTTTATAGTGACGCGACATCTAGCGGTGAGATCCATGTTTTATTCATTATATAGAACGCATCTGGAAACTGCATTGTAAATTCATTGTGACAGTGCAGGAAAAAGACATTTGTGTGCAGAGGTCTCAAATTAGACAAGTGCAAGTAAGTTAACTCTGATGTAAAGTTTCTTTCAAAACAGCATGTAAAGTGCTAGGATATAATGGGTAATTTGCTGGGTCTGTGATGAGAATAATTAGCTTTAATGTCTGGTACAGACTGTGTATTAATTAGCAAATCATAGTGCTTGTGACGAACATTTCATTCAGTCAGAGCGAGCGATATAATGACACACACAGTAACGGAAGTGTAAGCACAATGAGAACATATGAGGAGGGAGGACTTGTAGAAGTGCTTATTTTATTTATTTCTGGTCGAATAAAATAAGAAAAAACTTTTTTTTCCCTCTACAATTTATACAGATACATGGATGACACCTCAAATCTGATGTATAATGGGGAAGGGAAGGGAGGGGAGGATGGATAGATAGATAGATAGATAGATAGATAGATAGATAGATAGATAGATAGATAGATAGATAGATAGATAGATAGATAGATAGATAGATAGATAGATAGATAGATAGATAGATAGATAGATAGATAGATGGATGGATGGATGGATGGATGGATGGATGGATGGATGGATGGGAATAGTGTGGATCGATCCAACTAGAAAATGGTTGATCGAACAGGGAACGGATATGTCCATAAAGCCCAGTCAATCTTGGACAGAGTTGAGAGAGATGCACAGGATTGGCTGCAGAGCCCCCCCCCCCCCTTCTGTACTCTGACTCTAGCAGCTGGGCTTGGCCCTGGACTGGGGGGGCATCCTGTGTGTCTCTCTCAGTTACCCGTCAGCTTCTAGCCCATGTTGTGAGGTATTTTCGTCTCACAACACCGGATCCCCATCAAACAGGAATCGATGTGCAAAGTGGTGAACATTGATTCCCGTTCTATTGACCCGTAATCGAGTGCATCGTGGTCATGTCTCCACACTGTCGATCGAACAGGTATGGCCCATGTTTTGCTAGCTTACGTTTGTATCCTGTATAAGTGATTACAGAAAATGTTAAGACAGCTTTATACTGACCTTCTCCGCTCTAATCCCTTCATATCAGTTAATGAGACTGCTTAGGGAATGTGTCCCTTTTACTGATGTTCATTTAACTAACATTTATTACATTTATTTATTATAGTTACGATAATGAAGGCCGTTTGACCAATGTAACCCGACCAACTGGAGTGGTTACCAGTCTCCACAGAGAAATGGAAAAATCTATTACTATTGACATAGAAAATTCCAACCGGGATGATGATGTAACTGTTATAACCAACCTTTCATCAGTTGAGGCATCCTATACTGTTGTACAAGGTAATCTGCCTTCCAAGAATACCCATCACTTTGCCAATATCTTCTAATCTTACTGTTTATAACTGTTAATCTCCATGAAAAATCACTTTTTTTTTAAATGGGTTTTAGATATGGATTCTATAGACTTATCATTATCATTTAGACATTGAAAGTTGTTTGCAGGTCTTAAGCTGGCCATACACCTTTAGATCTCTCTGTCAGATATCCTTTAGCTCTACCAACAACTATGTAGTATAGGGTCCTCTGTGATTGAACACAGGTAGACTTGATTGTTTAGATAGTCCCTCATATTACATGGTTTTGGTAAAACAGAGAAATCGAAAGGTGTATGGCCAGCTTCATAAGATTGGATTTACTAAACAATGAGAGTGGTCTCTTTTTTCTTTTTTTATGGAGTTTTACTGTTAAATACAAGCTCTACTGACTTACATCATCCAATTATGTGCAGTTTTTTTCGCTTCATGTGATTTGGTATCAGCTTCAGGTATCATAAAAAAAAAACAGTATCCTGATGAATATATCATGTTATTACATTTCATGCTTGTATTCTGTAATCAGTATAAGAATTTTCTTGTGATTGTAATTTTTCCTGTTATTCATTCAGTCAAAATTTTCAGCAGAAGTGACAGTAACATGGGACAAATTATAACACTGTGACAGATGATATAAAATTTGCAACAAAAATCTAGAATAGTTGAACACATTGCATAGCACTCGCAAACCCACTTGTTTGGTCAGGTTGGATTTCATATCATTGTGAATAAAAATATATTAAAGAGAATATGAATTCATCCCGAAAAATATATTAATTGCCAATTAAAGTTTTCCATGTACCCTGCTTCCCCAAAAATAAGGCATCCTCCGAAAATAAGGCACCCTTCCATTTTTGCCTCATGCTGACATATAAGGCATCCCCCGAAAATAAGGCTGTAACTCTGGACAGGGGGGAATCAGAGGGGGGAATCACAATGACACAGGAGGATCAGAAGGGGTTACTAAAATAGTCATCCCCCCCCCCTCTGAGTCTCCTCTGACATTTTGATTCCCCCCTCTGATCCCCCCCCCCCCGTCATTTATAAGTGATCACCCCACCCTGATACCCCAGTGCTGTATTCTTCTTCATGGATAATTAAGACATCTCCCAAAAATAAGATGTAGGGCATCTTTGGGAGCAAAAATTTATATATGAGAAACGGTCTTATTTTCGGGAAAACACGGTAATAATTATAGCAGAATATTTAGTAGGATAGGTTATGATTCCTTGAGACTGTTTATTGTTCGGTCCTCCTGGCCATGGATCTGTGTAGCATGGTTGTATACCTTCAAATGTGAAAAAAAATTGCTGCAACACGTTTCTCCTTCAAAAGGGTTGTAAAACATTGACCCTGCCACTCCAAGGCCACAAATAAAGATTCAATTCGGTAGATATAGGATTGATTTTAGATTATAGCAAATTTACAAGATCATTAAACCCACATGTAAAAATATACAAAAAAAATGCAAGTGTTTATAAACAATTTTATAAGGGTTCATTAACCCTTTAAGACAAAAAAGCTAGATTAAGCATAATCGTATTAGCAATGGGTTTGGTCATACCATTCCTAGCAATATACTGACCAATATTGGCTTTAAAATAAAATACTGTATGTTGTTGACTCAAGGTCACATGAAATCCGCTTTTGTGGGGGGGGGGGCACCCCATGACTCCTGATGACGATTGCTAGGGAGTTTGTATCTTTATATTCTCTTAGATTCATTGAATTTATGGGGACAGTGACCACCTACCACATTAATCATAGACCTCTACCCATCTGTTTTCTGTTAATATACTGCATGTTGTAGGTTGACTGCAGTACAGTTGCAAAAATGGTCATGAGAATGTATTCGTATTACAGCTTATTTTTCAAGTGTAGTTATTTTTAAGTGCAGTAGCCATACAAACTTTTGTAGGTTACAGCTGATGTTTAATATCCTTGGAAACAATGAATGTGTAAAGGGTGAGTTTATACGTCAAGATTTTTGTTTCGTTCAACTTCAGATTCGATTTTTTGTTAGATTTTTTTATCGGATTTTGTTCGTCCATTTATCGAAGGTAATTAGATTTTTTTTCGATTTTTGTACAACCGACGCAAATATCGAATGAAAATAATCGTTGGAAACACGAATGAAAAATCTTTCAGATTTTTTTTTTAGGCAGTGATAGGAAAAAAATATCGAGTGAAATAAGGAGCGTTCGTTTTTTACACGAAAAATAAACGACAGATGAAAGTTTACCAACATGTCCGATCACCTTGTGGATGATTTTTTGTCCGATATCGGAAAAAAAAAATCCAATCGGAGCAAATGGCCGTTTCAGATTTTTGTACAACGGACCAAAAAATCGTTAGTCGTCCATCTGTTGGCTGAAAAAATCTTGACGTGTAAACCCACCTTAAGGCAAGCAAGTAAGGCATGTAAAATGTATGCAGAATGAATGTAGAATACTAAGCCAGTTCATAAATATGAAACCGTCTCTGTCAATGGCAGATTGCAATATCTTTTGTTAAGATTTACACACTGCAACTGGTTTTTGAGTGTTTGGCCCAATAGTTCTGTCTACATTGGGTGTGTGTTTTTCTAATCCCCTAATACATACATAATACCTACTACAGATGGATCATCATTTTGCAGATATTGTATTTTACTCTTAAATAGTGGCAATTTTATAGTCATGGTCAATCGCTTTTGTCAGCCTAGATATAAGAACAATGGTTAAAGTAAAGCTTAGGAGTAAAATCTAAATTGACATAATTATTGCAGTCTTCTGGCAGCAAAGCAGTCTTAGTTTTCCCTGCATAAAAATGCTGGGTTGCCTTTTGTTCCTACCACAAAGGCCTAGTCTCAACTGTGTTAAAATTTGCATCAAACTTGGGAATTCAAATGCGTCCAATGATACTTAATGGGCACGTAAACAGACGCAGCACTTTTTATGTGAATCAGCATGGATCCCCCCTATTGACATTGATGCAACATGTTTAAGGTCTAGGAAGCTGCACTATATTACATGTTGATTAAGATACACTTACGCCTACAGAGCTAAACAAATGCAATTTTAGTTTCGGTTATATTCCTTCACTACGTACACCTAAAGGATTGATGCTGCAGAGAGATGGACAGTAACATAATATGCGTTAAACTGAGAGCAGCAGTATCTCCGGCACACACAGCATTTTAAAGACAAGTAAATTAAATATGATGCCCTTTGCAGGGATTTCTTTGAGGTAGCAGCCGCAGCAGGGTTGTTAGCCGAGATTGTCTTCAATGGCCTTGCTTGATGTCTGCGGTGTAGAAATAATTCTCAGGAAGAGCATGTCAGCTTCATCCGATGACAGCAAGCAGATGACCACAAACTTCAAACAGACAATGAGATAGTCAACAAGATAGCTAAGGACACATATTGATGCACGGGTGTGTGAAAACTAGTGATTTTCAGATAATATTGTCTGTAAGCTTTAGCAGTAGCACAGTAGATCCTATTTTTAAATGTTAGCTTCTACATGCTATCTCCTAGGGCACATATCTAAATGCCTAAGAATAAAGAAAACATAAGCAATTGATCTTCTTGTACTAATCTGTTTTGTTCTGCTGATCTCAGCTCTGAGAAAAGAGCCCTTTGAGCAAAAAAGGGATTCTTCCTTTTTATTTAATTCTATTTAGAAATGAAAGGCAAAGGAAATAAGTCCATAAAAGTGGATGCTTTTCAGCACAAGTAAATTCATGAGAAGGCGCATGCTTGTGTCATGAATGGTATAATAAAGATTTTCACAATTCATCAAATTAAATAAAATATAAAAAATGTATATATAATATAAAAATCTGCTACCGATTCATTCATTCATACTACAGGTGCATACACACTAAGGATAATAATCGCCTGAGACAATCTATTGTGATCGTCATAGCCGAATATCTTATGTGTATACAGCTGCCGGTCACGGTCGTTGATCTATTCATTACTGTCCAGCCTGACCGCGTTTACTTCTACGGGGGGGCGCACAGCAGGTTGTTGCTGGCATTCATTCTTTGGTTTTTGGAAACAATGAAAAACAATTGCTCCTAATGGTCAGAGCTGAAACTGTGTAGGGGGTTTAACCATCATCACCAGTCCACTAGGGGGAAACCTTACCTTAACAGACGATCCATTCAGCTTGTAAGAACAAAGATAAGAGGCTTTATTTCTAGAGAAAGCAGCATGTGACTGCATTGGTACTCGATGGTTAGCCAAACATAGTTAAAGCGGATCTACCACATTGTAGGTCACTTTGCACTATCAGCATCAGGCTGCCAAAAGATAGGACAATC
>CM070034.1:28790983-28814875 GCA_036250615.1 Ptychadena robeensis | reverse complement strand
ATATGTCCGTGTAATGTATGTGGGGGAGTTTTTTTTTTGAGTTTACTTCCGCTTTAAGGCCCCCAAACACCTTACAATTTCTGTACAATCAACTTTTGTTCTACCAAAACCATGTAATATGAGGAGCTTTCTAATCCTTCCAATCACTATGTATTCTATCAGGGAGATCACTATACTACACAGTTGTTGGTAGATCTAATGGAAATTGTATGGATCGATTATAAGGTGTATGGGGGGGCTTAAGATGGTTGCAAGTCCCTGTGAAAGCTTTGACTAGAACTTGCACAGGGTTGTTTTTAATAAAAAAAATTGTGTGGCACTTATGTTATCATATTAAAAAAATAAGGCTGGCCATACACATTCAATCAATGAACCCTTGAGCTCAGCGTGATGACATCACCACTCTGCGCTCGAGCTTCATCTATTAAATGGAGACTTGATGCACAGAACTTCTGTGCAATTGATCCCATCCGCAATCAAACAGGGATTTACCAACCTGTTGGTTCACTGTTCGATCGAGTTTGGGTGGCCGCAATTGATTTCAGAACAAATCACACACTCCTTTGTGCTCGAAACTATTCAGAAAATATCGACGTGTATGGCTTCCTCTCAGCAGACACCCTTTGTCGGCCGGGAATTTGCCGGCATGTCGGATTGTACGGTGGGAGATTCCTATCTCACAAGGTGGGGCCACCCGATTCTTGGCCAAGCGACCAAGCATAACGGTCGATCGGCTGCAAAATCTGGTGCAAATCGTGCAGTGTATGGCTACCTTTAGTCATCCAAGCTCAACAGATTTCTTATCTGTTAATGACATCAATTTGAAACACACATGAGATCATAGACTTTAAGAGCATTTAACCTGCAGCTGATCTCCTGCTCTGACCTATATTCCTTTTTTAACTAAAATGATTGAGAACTCGTGACTAATGAGAATTATTTCACCAGATTTGTTACACCCAGATTAAGATGATCTCAAAAGTTCCATGCAATTTTCACTAGCTTTAATAAGAAGCCCTTTACCATGGTATCTGCACTAAAATTTTGCTGTAGGGAAGGGTTGTAGAAACATAAAAAAAAATGTATGCTTCCCACAACCCTTCCCTACATCTATAACAATTTTAGGGCAACTAATGAAAGAAATGTCAAATTTGATATAGGAAATAAGAAATGTGAATTTTATTTGATATTATATCTGATATTTAAAAGTATTATATACTGTTTATAAAAAGCCTAAAAGACCTAATACAAGAAATCCTTTTTGCAGATCAAGTTCGTAATAGTTACCAGCTATGCAGTAATGGAACCCTGAGAGTTATGTACGCTAATGGAATGGGAATCAGTTTCCATAGTGAGCCCCATATTCTGGCCGGCACAGTAACACCTACCATCGGACGGCGGAATATTTCTTTGCCTATGGAGAACGGGTTGAATTCAATTGAATGGCGGCTACGGAAAGAGCAGACAAAAGGAAAAGTAACTGTCTTCGGAAGGAAACTTCGAGTAAGTGTTATCTATGTTGACTCAACATTGTGCATTTCATGGGGAAACTAAATTTTTCTTCAAGGAACATTGTGCGGTGCTCTTTTATTAAAAGAATTTGGACAAATATATGACAGATGCTTATTGACCAAATACAACTGAAAAATGTTCAGTTATGTGCACAGAGCCTAGAGCATTTTATTCCTAAATTTAGCATAAATCACAGAAATGAATTGAATAAATACAGAAAGACAGGGAGGCAATATATTCCAATAATGAGAAAAACAATATAAATGACAATGGCATGGGGATATTAATATAGGATCACAAAGTACTACCTTTGTAGGATGGAATGTAGCTTTCAAATCATTTTATGTTATTGAATTTTAGGATGTGCTTTATGGTCTCATAGCATATTATAGATAATACATAGCAGCAGAACTAGACAATTTAGTCAGTGTCAGAACCTAGAGCTTTTATTGCATAGGAGACTAGCCCTTCCAGGTCGATTTCCTATATAATATGATTTGATAGGCCTTCGCGACTCTAAAGTTTTTTTCTTTTTTCTTCTAGCAGCCTAGAGATGTAGAACATGTAGAACATGTGTGACCTTGATAGATCTGTCTAATATTTGATCAAGTTAAACACAAATCTAACACCGTATCCATGGGGAAACAAACATCAGCAATCTTGTAATCTTTTATGCCCTGTATGTATAGTTTTTGTGCACTAAATGCAATCAGTGTTTATAGGACCCCAGTATGTGTAGAACAAGAATATAAAAATAATAATGAACAATAACAATAATGATGTTTATAATTTGCTCTGTTGTATTTGAGTATATGTAAATTGTTTCATCAAAATTCAACTCTTTAAGATGATAGAAGGGATTTACTAAAGGAGGATAACCTGTTCACCTTGAAAAATAAATAGTAAGCTTAGTTGATGAGGAAAAGCTCTGCCGACTTCAATAGTCTATGCATGCAGGCAAAAAAAAATAAATCATGTTTTTCCTTAGTCTTACAAAGGATACCCAATCATGTGTAGAGCAAATTATCACCACATTTCCAATGCAAAGGGTGGTTCACTATGCAAGGTGAGCATTCTTTGTTTATAATATGTAAATCAGCTGCTATCAGTGTCTTTTCAGTTCAAAGTTTATTAAATCAAAATAATAACACATACCAATATGCATGGGTAGCACCTAAGTACAAGTGGAAGACCACAAGCCACATCAACCCATCAATGGGGCCAACGGTTATTGCCATGCATCTGCTCAGCGATATTAAGTCCTTTGATCCCCATATGGTTTCTCGCATAAAGCTGAGCCAATATAGATAACGGGTAGTAAGAAGGTTCAAGCATGGGAACGCGTAAACATCTTGTACTGTTAAATACGCTATTAACAACCAATAGTATAACCAACCAATTACATCCAGACACACAAAACAAGACTGTTCAGTGTCTTTTAGCTATATGTCCTACCTTACTTTTGATAATAAGATGCCACATCAAGGAAAAAATTTTAACAAAACGTATTTTGCAGGCTAGAAAGTTTATTTGGGCCACCCGTGGCTAAGCACTACATGAGTAGGCGATTGCTAAGCAGCCAACAAAGAAATGGCACCAGCCAAATTACAATTCCAGGAGGCAGAAGGAATATCATCAGCCCTCAAGCAGATCTTCCCTCTGACTCAAGTTTGGGTGGTAGCTGGAAGCTTCATGCTACCAGCCACCGGTGGAGCTTGAGTTACAGGAAATGCAGAGGGAAGAACTGCCCTCTTCCCCGCCTCCACCTGTGGGCAGATTGCACAGGCTGCTGATATTTGTTTTGACAGTAATTAGCCTGCTCGTGGCTAGAATTCATGACCCCAGGATACTTGACCCGTTCCCATAAACCCCAACATTTTTATCTAAAATAACACTATGACAACTGCCTTCTTTAGAAAATTGTATTTATATAGAAAAAGTGCAAAAATATAATTTCTGGCCACAGCCTGTAAAACATGTCGCATATAATAAAATAACATTACATCTTAGCTATTTACAAACATTGGAGGGGTCCCCCGACACTGCCGCCAACTCTCAGATCAGTTTAATCCACTGTACCTGCCACCAGCCCTCGATTACCAGCACGGTGGGTACCTAGCTTTACAAAAATCCGGCATTAACTGGTGACCTTGTAGTACCGACACATAACCCGAACTTCACTTCCACTTTGACCTGCGGAACTGCCGAGCTTCCTCCATGCTGTGACAAAAGAACCACAAAAGAATCACATCAGAACATGAAAAACATACAGATGAATATTACAAAGGAGGGTGCCGATACTGGAAGTCAAAAGGAAGTACTTCCTCCCAACTACAGGTTAAGAAACCTCTAAGCCCCGCCCCTTCTGGCTCCTGCCTGACTCCTCCTAACCTCTCCCACTGCAAGCCCCTGCGTCATGGTGCCCTCCCGCCCCCCTCCAGACGGCTCGGGCACCCTTTAACAAGATTTACATGACCTCATTGAACTTTATCAGTATTTCTGAATTGAATGTAATTGGGGTATTGTAATGTCTACCTGCAGGTCTGTCTTCTTTTCATATGTTTGGGTGACAACAGTGCAGTAAAAAAATTTTGGGGATTTAACAGAAAATTATTTTATCTTTTTCCCCACAACATTACCCACACGTAATCAAATGCTTTATTGTCTTTCCCAGAAATGAGCTAGTACTGGCAATAATACAATGTTTCTAAAAGAAATCCTATGTAATTCTATTTTTAAGTTGTTCTCTAATAAAGCATTCTGCTCCATATTTTCTGTTGAGGTCATATTTTTATCTGAATTTAAATTATTCATCATAGTTTCCAGAAAAGTAATACAATTCATTATATCCGCCTGTGGCATGGAGAAAAAAGTGCACCTATTCCACATTCTGTAGTGCTCTTTGAAGGAGAAAAAGAGTGGAAGGAAAATAGGAGCTTGTTAGTAAAATAATCAAAATATACTGTTGCTATAAATTGTTTAGTAAGGACTCTTTTAAAAATATATTTTTGCATTACTAGTTACACCTGCTGCAACTTCTACTGGTCAGGGGATAATGTATACATAAAAGAAACTTCATTCTTAATAAATTTAGAATCTTTATTGCTCTTTGTAACCACATAGCAAATCAGCATTTTTATATAGTGTTTCATGTGCCGATTAGGTGAGAAATCACACAAACTACAAAAACGATGTCACCTGGTAAATATTTGCTATGCAACGAATCTACATTGTTTATTAAGATATAAAATAAGTATAGACAGATCTACCCATAATGCTTTGTGTATTCTGAATATGTGAAGTTCAGAAATGTATATTTTAGATGCAAAAACTGTACCACTATAGGTACAGAAATATTGTCCTCAATAAGTAGGTTAAAGGAAATGTCTTTACATTTATCAAAATACCCACTTATTTATCAGAGCACCTCCAATTTTTTTATTCTTGTGGTACCTCTAATTTTTGCACTTAAGATCCTTGTAAGAGTGATCGGGTTCCAACCTCACTACTTTGGTGTGGACTTCTGGGTATTTGCACAAGACGACAGGGCTGGTTGCATAAACATGGTAAGATTCAGCCAGCCTGAAAAGCCACTGAGCCACTGGAGTGATTTCACATATTATTTGTGAGTTGAGGCACAGTCATCAATCATGGCAACCCCCCCCCCCCCTCCAGGTTACACTCATAGAAGATGTCACTTGCCACATTTACCAGTTGATCACGTTTCTCCAGGCAGTGGGGTGGCCTCAGTAGAAAGTTATATAATATCCAATATATTTAGAAGATTTAAGGGCTGAGACAACCTAACATTAGTTTATTTAAAACCATTGTCTTGCCAATGAAGGTGAGTTTACACATGTAGATTTTTTTCTTCAATCAACTGCGAATTTGATTGTTTGTTAGATTTTTTTTGTTCATCCATCCCAATATTGAATGAAAATACACTCAACATGTTCCATGACTTTTCAAACTATTTTTGTTCCAGGTCGAACAAAATGTATCCATTTAACAAATTGCCCATTCTCGATTTTTGTTTAATCTTCCTAGCGGTTGATACGAACCCTGTTCATTGGCCGTTCAGGTTTGCCCCAACAGCAGAGAAACCTTCTTCATCGCTGCAGCATTTCTGGGGTTTCGGCACCGCCCTGATCGCGTCACGGTGGCGCAGAAGGAGGCAGGGGGACAACGCCGTAGACCTCCATGTTAATGGAGGAGCGCCGGCTTTCCCACCCACACAGCCAGCGTCATTAATGACACGGGCTGTGTGGAGAGGGGCGGAGGGAGGAAATCTCAGGCAGTGTACTCTGTAAACTGCTGCGATTGCCCATACAGTGCTGTTAAAAACCGGCACGGTATGGGAAGTGCGCTAGGGAGGTTGTTCAACATAAAAAAAATTTGTTCTTCGTTGATCGGATGAAAAAATCTACACGTGTAAACCCACCTTTACCTTCAATAAAAATGTTGGATTGCCCCCAAGGTTAAAAAATAAATTAAAAGTCTTAAGGCCCCCATACACGTGTCCGATTCCCAGCGGATTCCGGGACGATCGATTCCCGGCGCGTGCACGCGAAACGATCGTGCCGGAATCGCGTGCACCCCACCTTGTCCGATCGTTCGCGTCCGATTGATCGGGGGCTCAGAATCGGATCCGACAGAGAACCAACATGTTGGTCTTTCTGATCCGATTCTGCACACATCAGGGGGAGTAAGTGATCGGACACGGAATCATCCAGGAATCCGTGGGACAAGGTGGTATGCAGCGATCGGATACTCTTAATTGGCTGATTGATCGGAGCTCCGATTCCCGCTGAGATCGCCGGAATCGATCGGATCAGTGATCAATTGGCCATGGAATCCGACACGTGTATGGCTAGCTTTAAATTTGGCCCACTCTACCATACAAGTTTGTCTCATAAGGATTTATATAGCATTTTTAAATGGGTTAGTCTAAAAAAAATGCTCTTCAGCGTGTTTTAAAATAAGGTAGATCAACCTCAGTTGTTGAGTAAATGCAGATTTGTAAGATAATTGATTTCCTTCCCAAAATTCAATTAGTTTTCAAACTGCAAACATCCCAATACAGTATATCTATCTAGAGAAATGTGAAGATCTTCCTAACTTTCCCCTTTAGGAACATAGGGGACTTTAACAGCAGTGATCTATAGTCTTTACATTTATTGATGAAGCAACAAATACAGACATTACTTGGTGTGTCTTGTTTTACATGCAAAACATACGTTAGTTCAGCATAGATTTTATGTCATTCTGACAAATCGCACGTAGATGCACAGTTTCCTGACACGTTTCATGGGATTTCTGCTTCTTCTGGAGATATTTTTTTCTTCTATACTAAAACTAGTATATATGGAAAAAGTACAGTATTGGTAGCACATTCACATTATAAGTCTAATTAATTTTTACTTTATATTACATTTCACAGAGTCAAAGGTAGGGGGGAACTGGGGGACTTGTATGCCTGATTGTATCACTGCATAGATGATGAAGTGAATGAAGTCATTAGTGGTCTATTTGGAAAAAGACACCTGAATACAATTCAGCTTAAAAATATTAGCTGCCCTTATGGAATTAGACAACACTGTTGATTTCGCTTTGAAAATGACCATTAACAATGTAGTTTAAATAGTATATTTCATTAATTTTAATAAAGGGCAAACATTTGACTTTCAAAATTATTAACCCCCTGGCCAGTAATAGCTACTTTTGATTATTGTACACTAAGCTACAACTGACAACAATCTCTAAGAATAGTTCTTTACTAAGTTGGCACATGGCTCCAGAAGGATTTTGGCCAATTCTTCCATTGCAAATTATTCTAGTTGGTTTAAATGGTTTTCGAGCATGGACATTTACTTAGAACACCCACAAATTCTCAATATGAGACTCCAAGGTCATGGCTTTAGTATCCTTGAAAAACTGTTGGACTAATAGAGATGTATGCCTTGGGTCATTGTCTTGTTGGACGAGCCAGCAATAACCTCAACATAGACTAAAGCCAGCCATAGACGCTTCAATATGCAGCCGATTTATCGAATGTTCGATCACTGTGCACTTTCACAGTGAACGAACGTTCGATCACTGTGCATGTTCAGTGATCAAACAGGAGAGATTCACCCGCGGATCCCGGTCGCTCCAAACATCGATTGCCCAAAGAACGGACATGTGGCTTTTTTCTACCATCATCCCTATCCAAAGTAGTGGCCGGAACACAATGGGTGCGCTCCGATTCGTGTTCAAAGAGAATGTCCACTCACTGAAGGTCTCATTTTTTGCCCTCTTGTTTCAACTTAGTGTATCTATAAAATATCCTAATTAAACATGGACATTGTTATTTTGGAAACAAATACACCACAAAATTATGTCAATGATCATTTTCATTGAGAAATCAAGTATTCATCGTTTTATTTCATAAGGGGGGGCAATCATTTTGGTCTCAACTGTACATGATCATAAGCAAGTGTAAACACATTTATAAAAGATTTTGGCAGTTTGCTAGTTTGGAGCGTCTTACTACTGTGGCAAGAGGTACTTTTAGTTACCATATCCCAAAAAATGTCCCAGAAAAATTGTGGATGTAATGTTTTCTGAGGTCTATAAGGTGTTGAATGAGAAAGAAGTAGGCAAGGACATATATTTTCCTTTACATAGCACAATAATACCACTCAGATAACCAACTGCTTTAAAGCTCACTTTTTTAATGATGTGTATGTATTTTTCCATGACTGTTATAGGAAACTATATTTAAATGTGTTTGAAAGACAATTCTAAAACACAAAAATCAATGCTACATTTTTATTGCAAAGTAGTAGGTAGCGATAAAATATAAAAGCCTAATGTATGATCAGAGTCTAGGATTGAAGGGAAGAACAGATTATCTTTTGATGTTTTGATTTAAGAATGTCACAGTAGACTATATAACAACATTGAAATCATGTGTGGGTGTGCAGACAAGAATGTTAACTTTCAAATACATTTCTGCACAGCAGAGGACATTATTTCAATCGAAAATGCATTATTAAAACCAAGTATATTTTTCTGCAAATCGAATATAAAGATTTTTTGCTAAATTAAAAATAAAAATGTTATGTATATATTGCACTACAAATGACCACTGCAGTTAATTTTTTTAATTTTCATCTTTATGAATATGTTAACTATTCCATGGCAGTGTCTGGGAAATCCTGCACACATCATTCTGCTTTAGAAAG
This sequence comes from Ptychadena robeensis, assembly GCA_036250615.1. NCBI lineage: Eukaryota > Metazoa > Chordata > Amphibia > Anura > Ptychadenidae > Ptychadena > Ptychadena robeensis. The sequence continues at coordinate 28,806,137 of CM070034.1, read as the reverse complement.
TACTTCTTAGGCAATGATCCCCTCAATGATTTTTTTTATTTATGAGGAAAAGTATACAAAAATGTCAAAGGATGACAATAATTCAGCACTGAGAGGGGTGACTCACTGAACTGAATGTCTTTATACACCATGACAAACTGGGTTAAAGTCATCCAAAGTCAGTCTGGACACCCAATTTTCACCTTTGTCCAACAACTGTTCATTTTGTGGTTAGAGAGAGGCCTGGAAAAGTTTATGAGATATAGTGTCTCACACCAACTGTAAATATAATATATATTATATTATAATAATATAATGTGTTATTCCTTTGACCGTAAACGCAAATATATTATCAGGTCAACATAAAAAAAGCATCATTGATGGTTAATCCTTCTGAAAATATGCATCCTGTTCTTGGACTATACTGTAATCTGTGTGGTGGCTCTATTATGCTAAATATATCTTGTAAGGTTTCAGGTTTCAAATTGTATTAAGCCCCCATACTCCTTTAGATCACTCCATACATTTTCCTTTGGATCTACCAGCAGCTATGTAGTATAGTGAACTTCCCAATAGAATACATAATGATTTGAAGGTTTAGAAAGGTGTTCATTATATGGTTTTGGTAGAACAAAAGTTGATTGTATCGAAATTGTATGGTAAGGTGTAAGGGGGGGGGGGTGCTTTAGAAATCTAGACATGCTTTTGGACATACTTATTTATCACAATACTGCTTACACTTGTTTATCTCCATGTTTATCTCAGGTTCACGGGAGAAATCTATTGTCCATAGATTTTGACAGAAATTCACATACTGAAAAAATATATGATGATCATCGAAAGTTTACTCTACGCATAGTCTACGATCAGCTTGGACGACCACTTCTCTGGCTTCCAAGCAGTGGACTAGCTCCTGTCAATGTGTCTTATTTCTTCAATGGTCGCTTGTCTGGACTTCAGCGTGGGGCCATGAGTGAACGAACAGAGATGGACAAGCAGGGCAGAATTATTTCTCGATCGTTCGCTGATGGGAAAACGTGGAGCTACACTTATTTGGAAAAGGTAATTGTGACAAACTGTATAAACACTGAAAATAAATTATTCTTGTTATAACAGCAAGGAAAATATAAACTTAATGTTTTGTTTAGTCTTACTACACTAAAGCTAGCCATACACAGTTCAATTGACTGTTTCGATCGAAAATTGAATCATGTCTACATTGAACCATAGTACGATTTAAATTGTCAATTTGCTCGATCAAAATTTAATCGGACCAGTTGGAAAATTTTAATTGATTGCTACCACATAGAGTGTAAATTAAATACTATTCCTTGTCCCGACCAATTGTGATTAGATCCAATCAATTAGCATACTGTTCTCTCTCCTGGTGGGCAGAATAGGATGATTGTATGTATGCTTTTTTTGACTGTAGTCAGACCACTAATAAGCCCAAGTAATAAACCCCGGTCTGTTCAGTTGTCACTTTGACTGTAGTCAGACCACTCTGATTTCTATGCATAGGTCAGGTTATCTTGAGGCTGCTGTTGCAGTAATGGAAATGTAGAAGATCGAACACTCAATGTGGTGTGTCATTCAATTCACTTACAATCGATATATGATTCAATGGTCGAATACTTCGATCAAATTGATGATCGATTTGTTGCAAATTGAACTGTGTATGGCTACTTTTATTCAGATCAATCCAATCACCATGGAATGTATACAAATCAGATGTAGAAAAGCATTGCCATTGAAGTCTATGTTGATCCTTTGAATGACTCGACTGAAGGTGTGAATAGCTGTCATGTCACTAGGGTAGACATGTTAAAATGGCTTTAAGCTCATATTCATCCATTGAATAAGAATCAGGCTCATACCACATGTAAAATAAATTAAACAAGTAGTTATTGCAGCCATTTACAGCCTATTCAAATAAGAAACAGGAGTAAAGGGTAATACATGTTCAATTTAACAAGGAATTATAGGTCTTGTAAAATTCTTCCAAAGTTTAATCAGGAATTGGAAAGGTTACTAAAATATGTTCCAGCAGATGATGTTTTATAGTGCCAAAATGTTTGTCTTGCACAAATAATTTCAAACTCTTTTATATATGCATTTCCCATAAAATATGTTACAACTTTGAGGTCTACAAATGTTTGTCTGTATTTCAAAAATATAAAGTTCTGGTGAAATACGTTTTGAAGACATAGCCGTCATAAAATTTTATATACTAGCTTTTGTGTATTCCAGTAATAAAATGAGAATCTTTACTATGAAAATTTACAGTTCGGAATGTTATTGCCTAATGTAGGTTGTTTCTCTTCGGAATAGTCTTTAAAGAGACTCCGTATTTAAAATAGTATAAAGTGCATCTAGACCTTTCAAAACTTCTTTTCACACTGAAATCCCAGTGTGACACAGACAGAGAAGACTGATATTTTATAGATAGAGATGATCAATGAGATGCTGAAATGTCAATATAAGCATCTAAATTGCATGCATGCTGCATTAGAGCCAATCAAAACAGCAGCTGCTATGCTTGGATTAGCTCGGTTTTAGTCTACAAAAAATCATCTGCATCAAATCATAGCGTTAAAGCTGCCACACCCACAAATGTTGCAGTTGGCTTATACACAGCCTCTGGTCAATAGAAATGTGCAGAAGGCAGACAAAGACAATTTCTTGCCCCTTTCTTTCAAAACGCCCCATATATGTCCTGCAGTGTAAGCATTTTTAGGGAACTACTGCAGGAATATGCAGGGATCATCATGTACCTACAATTATCAACAGCAGCAGCTCTTTTTTTTTTTGCTTACAAATTATTTTTTTATAAAATTAGTTTTGAATGGGAAGAGATTGTAGTAGACACCACTTTTAGTATTTCCATAAAACATGTTTGTTTGAATAATTTTAATACGACTAATAACTATTACAAATATAAAACTAACAAATCATGATCGATCAGGCATTGATTTTTCCCATTGATAAAACAAGACAGCCATGTCCAACTGTTCACCTATATCCTACCACTCCATTGGGAAATCTCCATAGCAATAACCATGTCCAACTGTTCACCTATATCCTACCACTCCATTGGGAAATCTCCATAGCACTAACCATGTTAAATTGTTCACCTATATCCTACCACTCCATTGGGAAATCTTTTTTTTAGATTCCTGCACGGTTCCCCCACTCACTTTGCATCACAGGGGAGTGAGTGCATGTCCCCGATAACAGAAGCTACTTCGTTGACGTCACTCAGTATTTTTACTGTACTATTGTAGTGTCGTGCGAGTGCAATGTGTAGCAGTACTCATGACACCAGATTCTTTAGAGATGGATGTCCTCTTGTCCACTTTCCAGGCTGAGCTCACACCCCAATAAAGTGAAGGTCCATGCAAGCTGGTAGGGGGCTTTTTAGTTTAGATAGGATTATGTACAGCAGCTCCGACTCCCGAGGGCACAGAAGGGGTTCAAACGTAGGGAAAGCATGACTGTGCTGCTGGAACCACAGTTGGACTGTCTGCAATCATCAAACGAGTGAGAAGAGCCAGAGAGTCCAGAAACTTCTAAGCACCGAATATTTATGTCCTCAAACAGAGGCTGGCTTAAGGATTGTTACTGGGCAAAAGTAACTTAGCTAATTAACTTTAGAGGGTAAAGTAGAGAGGTAAATAACCAGCCATGACTCATGGTTTCAGCAGCACGTACACAGCAGGTGCTGCCCTTAAGGGGACACACCAAACAAATATGCACTATACAGCCATTATAGTACAGCACATATAATACAGGCATGTGGCCCTTTTTCGGGTCATTATATATATATATATATATATATTACTATATTGTAAAGTCTGATTCACCTGTTCGTGGAAGCGGCCAATGTTCGCCCATCACTTTATCTTAACGGTCAGATTGGCCTAGAAACCAAGACTGACATGCCTTGGTTCCTGTACTTTATGTGTAGGGTACTGTGTTGTGCTATCTTATTACTAATCAAAATATTAAACTTTTTATTATTGGTAGTACATCTATATTGGTAGTAAATGTGAAATAACGCAATGTTTGTTTTGTTTGCAGTCTATGGTGCTACTTCTTCAAAGCCAACGGCAATACATCTTTGAATACGATTCATCAGACCGTCTATACTCTGTAACCATGCCTAGTGTTGCTCGGCATAGTATGTCAACTCACACATCAGTTGGCTACATCAGAAACATTTATAATCCTCCAGAAAGCAATGCATCAATCATTTTTGACTACAGCGAAGATGGCAGACTTTTAAAGACGTCTTTTCTTGGTACTGGTCGACAAGTATTCTATAAGTATGGGAAGCTTTCCAAGCTATCAGAGATTATTTATGACAGCACAGCAGTCACCTTTGGCTACGACGAAACAACAGGCGTTTTAAAAATGGTGAATCTACAAAGTGGTGGTTTTTCGTGTACAATTCGCTATAGAAAAATCGGACCTTTAGTAGACAAACAAATCTACAGGTTTTCTGAAGAAGGGATGGTGAATGCCAGATTTGATTATACTTATCATGACAATAGTTTTCGAGTTGCTAGCCTTAAGCCTATAATAAGTGAAACGCCGTTGCCTGTCGAATTATACCGTTACGATGACATTTCTGGCAAAATTGAACATTTTGGAAAATTTGGAGTGATTTACTATGACGTGAATCAGATCATAACTACAGCTGTGATGACATTAACAAAACATTTTGATACTCATGGAAGAATTAAAGAAGTTCAGTATGAAATATTCAGATCACTGATGTATTGGATGACTGTGCAATACGATAGTATGGGCCGAGTTATAAAAAGAGAGCTGAAACTTGGTTCCTATGCTAACACAACAAAGTACACCTATGAATATGATGGAGATGGTCAGTTGTTAACTGTTGCTGTCAATGACAGACAAACATGGCGCTATAACTATGACCTTAATGGCAATCTATATCTATTGACTCCTGGGAATGGTGTACGTCTCCTGCCTTTAAGATATGACCTCAGAGACAGAATAACACGTTTGGGGGATGTGCAGTACAAAATTGATGATGATGGATTCCTATGTCAAAGAGGTGCTGATGTTTTTGATTACAACTCAAAGGGCCTGCTTACTAGGGCATACAATAAAGTCCTTGGATGGAATGTACAATATCGATATGATGGACTAGGACGAAGAGCTTCATGCAAAACCAACCTAGGACTTCATCTTCAATTCTTTTATGCTGACCTACACAATCCAACAAGGGTTACCCATGTCTACAACCATTCCAATTCAGAAATAACATCTTTGTACTATGACTTGCAAGGTCATCTATTTGTAATGGAAAGCAGTAGTGGAGAAGAATACTATATCGCCTCTGATAATACAGGCACACCACTGGCAGCTTTCAGCATCAATGGGGTGATGATTAAGCAATTACAGTACACACCTTATGGTGAAGTTTACTTTGATTCAAATCCAAACTTCCAGCTTGTTATTGGGTTTCATGGAGGACTATATGATCCACTAACTAAGCTGGTACATTTTTCTCAAAGAGATTATGATGTGTTGGCTGGACGCTGGATATCTCCAGATTATACAATGTGGAGGAAAATTGGACAAGATCCTGCTCCCTTTAATTTATACATGTTTAAAAACAACAATCCACTGAGCACGGAAATGGATTTAAAAAACTATGTTACAGGTAAGAAATATTGTCTTTCTAGTAACAAATGTTGATGCATGTTTATTTTATTTAATGTGAATTGCTGTTTCGGATATTAAAGAAGGGTTAGAGCCTCTGACAATTAATGTCAATGTCCCCACTGGGTAGATTCAATGCTCAATTTGAGGTGATCACTATTGCCAAGGTAAAAAATGTTGGGGAAATCCTAAAACTTCAATGAACATGTATGGTCACACATGTTAACCCGCCCAAAGAGATCACATTGGGTGATACATACATGCTAGGGTATTTCCCGCAATAGCTCTAAAGTGAATGCACTAGCGCATCCTAACAGAGGCTGGAGGTAGAGCCTAAAAATTATTTTAAAATACTCAATTGTTTTAGTAATTAAACTTTATTATTAGACAAAACTGTTCCATATCTAACTTGTCTTGTTGTAATACAGAGAAAGAGAGGCATTGAAATTTCATTCCAGGATTTAGTTGTGATTCATTTAAATCTGGACACAAGGGAAACAAACTTTTATCTAGTTATGTTTTAATCAAAAAAGGATGTATTTAACACAGGACAAATGCCCAAATCTGGCTTGATCAATTTGATCATATTTTTTTTATGTCGGAGGACAAAAGTTAGTTAAAGGCAGGATCCAGGTAAATAATCAATATCATAGACCCTTTTACACTCCAGAATTCAAAGCCAGTGAAAGGCCTTTAAGAAATACTAATAAAAGGGGCCTCTATAGTCCAGCATAAGCTGGGGGGGGTGAAGAATTATTCTGTCTTATCCCTTTTTTTTAAAATATCCCTTTTCCTGGTCACCCCAGTAAACTTCCTAGTATAATTCCTGCTGATTTGGGGGAAACACATTTTTTCTGAAATGCATCTCTAAAATTGTTATTTTAAGTCTGTAAATGTGAACAATGATGCTCTTCAGCCACAAAAAGACCCCACAATTTTTTTAAACTGTTTGTATATTCTCCGGAAATTTAAATTTCAATGGAAATTCCAGCAGAGTGGAGTTTGTATATATTTAACTTCTCACCACCTTACAAATTTAGTTGAACACCTTTATAGTCATATTAGCTACCAAATATTGTATATGTTTATATGAACATAAAGAGAAATGCTACCGTCTTAATGGGTATTTTGTTTTTGTTTTTTAAATGTTTTATTAGGTTTTCAAATGGGGTATAATGGTCACATAGCTAAAATACTGTTAAGTAACAAGGTCCATCATACACTACACAGCATTGAACATACAATTATAACTAGGATCTTCCAAAGAAATATGTAATGTAGTGGACCTCTTAGCTAGAGGTAGTGTCCCCTATAAGACCCTGTCCCATTTTGCACCCTGGATTTCAGGAGAGATAAAGCCAGGGCTTGCCCTGGGGGAGGAGCTCTTTCCGAAGGGCGAAGGAGAGGCACTGCACCTGTGCTGGAGCCATCTCTCCTTCTGTGGCCTGTACCTGCGTGTGTGCAGCTGGTGAGCAGAATAGCACACGCCCCCCTGATTAGCCAAACTCACAGTGTCCAGCCATCCTCTCTGCCAGACACCCTGACTCTCGTTCCATGGGGGGGATTGACCGGGAATCGAGCACCTAGTGGTGCTCCTTTATGACATCACCCCTCTGTGCTCGAATGGATCATGGCACCATTACACATCAGAGTTTGCTAATGAGTAATGTGCTCCAACCTGTATTTTAAATATACAATACAAAGATTCACAATAATTTCACATATTACACAATGCACGGTTCATTAAATCAAATGTGTGATTATAAACGGATTTTACTTTGTCAACAGATGTGCAAAGCTGGCTGGTGATGTTTGGATTTCAGCTGAGCAACATCATTCCTGGCTTTCCCAGGTCCAAATTACACTTCGTCCCACCTTCCTATGAACTTAGAGAAAGTCAAGAATGTGAAAACGGGCAGGTAAGCTGGGCTCGGCTTTGTGTAGCGTTTCGGATTTCCATCTGTCTCTGCTCAGGACAGGATTTCTACTTTATTATAATGATTGTACACACAATGCCTGCCTAGATAGTTATGTTAATTGCGGTATCATTAGATCTTTGTGTGTATACCCTTGAGTTGTTTCTTGATTAACAATAGTACTGGGAAGTTTAAAGGTAGCTGGCCATCTGTTCCATCTACAGTACAACAAAATAACTTTTGGGAATATATTACGTGAAATAAAAATACAGCTTGCAGCTACGGTGCTGCATATGTGCTTTATATACGCAATAAAACCGTGTATGCTTTTATCAGGAAGAGGGAAGTCGTTGGTTTTATGCCGCATTCCACGTTTGCCTTATCTGGTTTTGAAGGACACACAGTTCATTGTGAATTGCAATATGAAATGGTTATACATAAAATCTGCATTTTCAATATAGGAAACCCAGCAGTGCAATCTCCATGGTGCAATGTGAAATAAACACTTAAAGCAGACCTTTACATGAAATTAAAAGGTTCACCGTCAGGCTAGGGAAAATTATTTAAATGAGATAAATCAATGTGTAAAAAAGGGAGTTAAAGCTGTAGAGGTGCTCTGACACTTATAATTTGCAATTATTAACAGCTTACGGCAGCCTCTGTTCCTGAAGCCCATGAAAGTGCCTAATAAGCTACCCATTCCTTTATCCGATTGGCTAACAGAGATCATTAGGAGGGGGAGTCTAGAAACAGGAAGTGCCGCCTGGTGTAACTTGTGCGGTTTCCAAAGGGGAAGGTACCACAGTGCTAATGCACTGATAAAAATACCATATGGTAGGTAGTCTACAGGTTTCTGACTGTATAGTAATCTGGCCAAACTCTCTCATCATTATTAATACTAAAGACCCCATAGATGTTTAGAATTCTTGTCGATCTCCCAGCAGATCGACCTTGCGTGATGGCATCATCACGCATGACTGGTTGTGCTGAGAATCGTGTGCCACACTGGTCCCCATCCAAGGTAAGCAGATTGATCCACAAATTAGGGACATGTCCGTAATGTCTGGACTGATTTCAGAAGGGGCGTGCACGCCAAAAAATCGGCCGCATATTGAATCATGTATGGGGGACTTAATATATAACAGCCATTTAATACTTTGCTCTTGCATCCAACTTGGTAATTTACCGTATTTTTCAGACCATAAGATGCACTTTTTCACCCCCAAGATTGGGGGCAAAAAGTGCCAATCGGTCGCCGGATGTCGCACCTTGGCTTCCCACCATCTCTCCCGGCACGGAGATTAGCCGGGGAGCTGTCAGATGTGAGATGCCAGCGATCTCCGGCTCTCCCATCTGTACTGTGCATTTGCCTATGCCAGCACAGAGCCCTGAACTGGCTGGCATAGGCAATGAAGAGAAAGATCTAGTTAAACTGGCTATATCTCTCTCTTGTCCGAAGTGCAATCACTCTCTGCAAGGACACAGAAACAGCTGATCACAGAGGGAGAGAGGAGAATCGTTCCTCCTGCCGATCAGTGCTGTGAGTGTACTGCTGCTAGTGACACCTTCTGGCTGAATTGAATATTGCATTAATTCAATTGATGTGAAAATGTATTAAATATTTTTTTTCTGGTTAACCTGCCCAACTGGGTGCGTCTTATAGTCTGAAAAATGTGGTAGTTTTTTTAGTCTGAGCTGTATTGATGGGAAATTTTGCCAGAAGAATGGTTAGGTAGAGCTCACCATTGTTACCTTATTGGGCAGAAGAAAGTAGAAAGAGGCCACAGAGTAGAAACTTGAGTACTGGACTTATGAGACATAATACATTATATACATTAGTGACTATAAATCCATGTTTTATAAGCCAAATGCATTTGCAATATTTTAATTTCCTATTAAAATGGATAACGTCCACTAAAACCGAGCTGTGAAAGACTCCCAGTAGGCACACCACAAAGGTTGTCTGCAGGAAACTATAGAAGATATTGCCCACGGCCAGATAGACATCACAACGAGAGAAAGAAGTAGTGACTGGCCTTTAATACAGGGACCACCCACTGAGAGCTACTATTTCACACTGGAATAAAACATTTCTAGATCTAGATAATATTTGATTATCCCCATGTTCTAAAACAAGAATGATTTCCATGACATTACACATTCATCACTTATTTTCCTCAGTAGACGCAGGTTTTACATATTTGCAGTACAGCTCGCTGTTTTTACAAGTGGAGTGTACAGCGGTTGGAAAATGTGCTCACATTTAATTAGATGGTATTTAATTATCTTCCTGGGCACAGATAAATGTGTTTTGTTAATTCTATTTTATGGCACGTAATTTTCCTATGCACATTTAAGACTTAATACTTCTCAAAAAATCTCTACTTTGGAAACAGTCAGCCTTAAAATTACTAAAAAGGAAGAAAAAAAAAACGGTTGCAGATGATATTGCTCATGCTTGTTTAATACTTCATATTTAATGCTACTTTTTGTACTAATTTCACAGTGGAGTAGCACATGAAATTATAAATATATTGTACATATATTTGTGGACTATTTTCTGACTTAATGTAACTCTTTAGTTTTCTTGAATAATTGGATAACTTTTCTAATTTCATGTGATTTACTTTTGTGTTAAATTAAGCCAGCACTGCATGACCTTCAGAAATCTGTATAGTCTACTTTACAACGGTTCACTGCTCTACTTTTCAACTTTCCACAACTAATTCATTTTTCTGTCTTCTAGCTAATTACAGGTGTTCAGCAGACCACTGAAAGACACAATCAAGCATTTATGGCATTGGAGGGTCAGACTATAGTCAAGCGACTGCACGCAAACATTAGAGAGAAGCTGGGACACTGGTTTGCCACTACTGGTCCCATAATCGGAAAAGGAATAATGTTTGCTATCAAGGAAGGAAAAGTAACAACTGGAATGTCCAGCATCGCCAGTGAAGACAGTCGGAAAATTGCTTTGGTGCTTAATGGAGCCCACTATTTGGAGAGAATGTACTATAACATAGAAGGAAAAGACACTCATTACTTTGTCAAAATTGGATCCTCTGACAGTGATCTAGTCACGTTGGGTTTGACGACAGGTCGTAAAACACTAGACAGTGGAGTCAATGTTACCATTTCACAGCCAACTCTGCTGATCAATGGAAGGACTCGCAGGTTTACAAACATTGAATTTCAACATTCGTCGCTCATTTTAAATATAAGATATGGATTAACTGCCGACACTATAGATGAAGAAAGAGCAAGAGTTGTAGATCAAGCACGCCAGCGAGCAATGATTGCAGCTTGGGCCAAAGAACAACAAAAAGCAAGAGATGGAAAAGAAGGTAGCCGCTTATGGACTGAGGGAGAAAAACAGCAAATTTTAAGCACTGGAAGAGTTCAAGGATACGAGGGATACTACGTCCTTCCAGTGGAGCAGTACCCAGAGCTTGCAGACAGTAGCAGTAACATCCAGTTCTTAAGACAGAATGAAATGGGAAAGAGGTAACAAATTAATCTGCTGTCATCCAATCCTGGATGAATCAGTAGTAAGAACTGTTATCTCCTCTCCTAAGGAGATGAAGACCTAAATGGGGCACTAGGCTGAAATGTTTGAGACAGTTAAGTGGCAAAAAAGCTCACATTTTTTGAGTTGACTGCTGCTAAAAACCACCGTCTGAAGTGGACTTAAAGCCTGATTTAAAAATAAAATACAACTAAACACAAGAGTACCCCTTTGATATTACCCACTTCTTCTGGGTCACTGTTTAAAATAATAATTATGGCCTCTGATTACCTCACTTCTTTGACATGTGAGTAAAGTTTAAAAATTCAAAATGGCCGCCTTTACAAGACCTTTTGCTGAAAACTACTCAGACTGCTTCTTTGATAAGTATTCTGACATTTTGATTTAGGGATGCTTACCGCATTGCTTAAAAAGACTTTGGAGTGATTTGTAGAAATAAAACTAAAACGAAGAGCAAAGGATAGACTTTGATGAGAAAACATGGACTTTACTTGCACTCTTATCCAAAATGCTCTGTGACTTAATTTATCCATTAAGTGGGTAGAGTGTGATGTGTGAGTCAAAATGGAGGCTTTCACTACAGTTAAATTCATCCTCTTGTTTGTATTTGAGAAATCCATTGTGGACAATACAGTATAACACAGTTACAGGGTGTAGTCTGTTTAGAATCAGTAGTTTGTTGGTATCAGTTTCAGTAGAGATGTGGGCATTGTGACACTACCGCAAATGGGCACCACTTCTGATCACCCTGTTCATATAAGAAGGCCAGATGGCACAATCACTGTTTCAGATTAAAACTAGAAATGTGTTTGTTTGGTCAAAACAATAAACTGAGACAATCACCTTACAGTCACCACAAAAATGAACTTTGTTTTTTTTGTAATATACATGTATGAATTGTTCATTGAGTTTTTATATTATTTTAATTTGCTGCTAAATGAAGATTAGAAACAGGCAAAGATAATTTATGGCAAAGTGTTTAAATTGTTTATACATAAATAAAGTCTCTAAAACTGTGGATGTTTGTATTGTGTACATACATGGCTACTTATGATATACATTACAGGTATGAACCTATAAACCTGCTCCATTTCATCTTCCATCCATATATGTGATGACTGCACTAGTTTTTCATTTTTTTATATTTTTTAGTTGATTTAAATGTTTTTAGCTGGATTGCTTATGCTCAGCAGTGATGGCCGAACATCAGCCAGGTCCATTCGCGAACAGGCAAATGGGGCTTTTAGAAAAGTCAGAAAAAAAAAAGTCAGACTGCTGTTGAATAGAGTTTTTTTTTTTTTTTAATTCGACCATTTCGATGATTTCGGGTTAATTGCAAAGCCCCATAACATTGTATCATCACTAAACTTGCTGGAGATATATTATTATTATTATCAACATTTATTTATATAGCGCCAGCATATTACGCAGCGCTGTACAATAAATTAGAGTGGAGAGAAAATATGTCTCTAACACAAATAGTTTTTGCATAAATGTAGTTCAAAATCAAGTCAAAATCGGAATTTCGACTTAAAATTGCTAGAGAAAGGTTGTGGGAACATTTGAAAAAAAAACATTTTGCTCTAGCATATGTCGTTTTTGCATAAATTAAGTTCAAATTTAAAGTGATGACTCACAAAGTTAGCAAGTCGAAAAATTTGACCATCTCTACTGTTGAATTGCAAAAACCGCAAGTGACGTAATTTCCGCTATCTGGAACGTACAGTTCCTTATTCCAATTACTGGACATGACATCACTTCTCTTGTGAAAATATTCTTCCTCTGGCCGGATCTTTTTGCTCCTGATCAAACAATAACAATCTTCTTACCAGTGAACGTGGCAGCTCAAACACCCGTACTGTTTGCCGGGAGAAGAAAAGCATACATTCCATGTTCACGGCTGAACCGTCCACCTTGCGGACAGTTCGGCCATCACAAAAAAAAACAAAAAAAAAAAGATCTATTAACGCCAATCGGATGGTAATCGATTCCTGCCCATAAATTATAAGTGACCGATATTGATCAGACAGGCCGGTAAATTTAAATTAGTACCTGTCAGGTTTTCTAGGTAGTTGGATCGATTTGTATTCGGTTGTACTGAATACAGAGCATGCACACCAATCTATGTAAAGGAATCAAATGGTTTTAAACTGATGACCCTGTGTGGTACAATCGTTTTTAATCACACAAGATGATCAAATCGAAGACTGATTGTGAAAATGTTGACCGATCTATGGCTACCTTTAAATCACTATCTTTTCACAGCCAAGAACCCAGGTGCTCAACATGTGCCCCTTTGGGCATTCTTGGGGCAGCGCTTCTCTGCACTGCACTTGCGGTCTCCGAAACCTAACTTTGGGCATTCTTGGGGCCGTTTTTCTCTGTACTGCACTTGCGGTCTCCGAAACCTAACTGTTATTGCATAGGAACTCACCTGTCCACCAATCCCCCACTGGCAGGTCCTTGGCTGGGATCTTCTTAGAGTGAGAAGAGGAGATAAAGTTACGTGATTGGTGTACGTAAAGCCAATCAGCAACCCAGATGGTGCCTCAGCAATACCCTCCCCTCTCCTCTAGGGTTGTCGGGGATCAGCAGACATGTTCTCACTATTCCACCAATGAACGTGGGGGGGGGGGCATTGTATTATTTATATTGCAGCACATGAGAATAGGGGCACATAACCTTTGAATCAAAGGTTACGTGCTCCATAGATTTAAAATTAGTTATTAAAAAAAATTTAAATGTCTTCTAACTCTGCATACTGTAATTCTTTCATTATAAAATGCTTATACAAGTCAGTATAGATTGAATGTTATGTGCGGCCCTTTAGTGATGCTGAGGACTGGATTTGTGGACCTTCATATCAACTTAGTTGGCCACAAGACTGTGCTCCTGATTTGAACTATAAATACCTCTTCCATGCCTCAATATTTCATTGAAAAAAAGGGAAAGGAAGGAGGAGATAATTCCTTTCAATGTGAATTTTCACTGATACTGAGTGAAGTTTCCCCTTGCCTAAAATACCCAAAGATAAATAACAGAATTTGCTTGCATGCAATAAAATGACTGAAGCTGGCACAACTTTATCATTCATTAACTTAAATAAATTCACTTTGCAAAGAGCAAGATCATCATCAAGGTTCATATTTTTGTTTGCAGGTGTTGGAGTATTTTTTGCAAAGCGACTTTTCACTTGCCCTACTTCATTCAACTGAAAATGTTCTGTTCCTTCAATAAATCATCTCCACCCTGTATGGGCCTCAAGGAAAATAAGACATCAGTGGTTAATACTTTGGCAAACAAAGTGAAAATATTTTTATGAAACTATAAAAGATCCTTTTCTAGCTTCATTAGTTCAGTTCAGACAGAGCGGAACCCTTTGCAGTATGTGTGAAAAGATAGTGTATTGATTATCATGTATTGCTCTAGACACCACTGAGGAGACACCACGGGTCGCGTCTGCGATCAATCAAGTGCTGCCTACCCTGAACGATCAACCAAACAAAATCGACCAAAAATCGAACATTAATCAGTTTTTTTTTGGTCGATCATTTATCAATTGAAGTATGTGGTGGAGAAAAACGACCACTTGCTGTGCGATTGACCCATAGCTCCCTATGAAGCAGCCTTTCCGATCAGTGGATTTTGAGGAATCTGTCTTTTTGGCTCCTATCAAAATCAACCACCAATCCGATTCCCTCCTCGACAAATCGAGGAGTCTATGGCAACCTTTACAAAATAAACAGCAACATATACTTCTGTGGGGAGACTTCAGGTTCAAAAAGGAACCTAAAATTGAGCTTTAGAACCCCTTCACTATACACCTGTGTATTGCACAGTACCCACTATATGCTTTAGTTGTGTTTGCCGTTCCAAGTGTATTGGGAACACCCTTGCTTGTGTGTAAAGAATTTGTCATGTTATAATGCAATTCAGCAACGCATAAAGCAGTGCGTACAACCCAGCATAGTAGACTAGGTTTTCAGACTCTGTGTCGTTATTACCAACTTCTTTTACCCACCCTGCGTGGTACAGGTGA
>CM070034.1:28742044-28765009 GCA_036250615.1 Ptychadena robeensis | reverse complement strand
TGTTGGTAGATCTAAAGGATATCTGACAGAGAGATCTAAAGGTGTATGGGCAGCTTAAGATAGATATCAATTCCCTAGAAGATCTGTATGTAACATTTATGCAGAACATACCATTACAAACTTTGCATTTTTATGGTTCTGCTGTTTTTCATTTATAAAGTCACTCTATTGTTCAGCACGTAATTACACAGGTCGTCAGTGCAAATGAAACAAAGAAAATCGCTTACTTCAGCCCAGCAGGAAACAAGGGTTCAGCACTAGACACAGCATGTCTCTCCATTTTCTCACACCAAGTGATCTCTCTCTGTCTCTCCTCTGATTAGATCACCTGGTGGCCAGAACTCTGCTTAGTTACAGCACACAACAAAACCAGGTAGGTATTAGGCTTGGAATGGGGGTCCCCCCAGCCTTCCAACACATTCCACAACCTGGGCCGCCAACATTGCTCCAGATTGCATAGCAGAACATTTGTTGTCTTTCTTTGTTATTGTTGCATGTATGTGACATAATGGCTTCTTGCACCTTGGTTCTTGATACCCGCATGCCTTTCTCTGTGGCATTTTGTGCCCACTTTGCTATTCAAGTGCTTTTCTAGAGAGTGGGACACCCAAGCACATTTCAGGTGCCTTGTGGACAAGCTTCTCAGCATTTAGGGATGTCACCACACATAACACATTGCATTTCTCTTTTATTGATCTTTGAAGACTCTCTTAATAACGCCACTGAAGAAAGCTCTCAAGACACCAATCTCCCTTACCTGAAGAAATCTCAAATTAACACCTTCATCCAGGCTGTGACCACTATATCCTAAAGCCCCCCATACATGCATAGATCTGCGGACAATCTCCAAACGGCCAGTCGTTCAGAGAATCGAAGCGCACCATTAGCACCAAAAGTAATGCGATCGACCAGAAAAAATGCAAATGTCCATTCGCTGGAAAATTGTGATTTTTGACAATATGGATCGTCGCTCCAGGTAGATAGCTGCGATCTGCGGGCAATCGCAAATGGGCCGCAAAATCACCCATGGGTCTATGCATGCTAGCTGTGGCAACTTAGGCAAGGTTTACACATGTATAAGTAAAACTGCATGTAAAATGCCCCTGACTTTTTGCACTTACAGCGCTGATCTCAAGGCAGAAAAAAAAATACTTATTTTGGCAGGAAGCCCCTTAATGCAGGACTCCCTAACGTTCGGTTTTAGTTTTAGTTTTTTTTGAAAAGGCAATTTTGACATTGGGGACTGGTATGTCTGGAAATGTAGAAACTGCATGCCTCACTCCAGAGTATACCAGACCCCCTGCCTGGCAAAGCCTGGAAAGCTGTGGGCCCAAGTGTGATGAGCATGTACAACTAAGCCTATTGCCATATCTAAACAGGGATAAACTCCTGTATAAAGGTACCCATACACATTGCGATTTTTCGGGGACCAATGCGATATTCGATTTCGACGCCCGATTTATGCTTAAGTGCTATTTTTAAGAGTCGGTCGGATGCCCGACTTTTCGGCCCCGATTATTCACAGCCCGACCGACCGATCGGCTGGTTGGTTGGATTGGGAATCTTTTAAAAGTGGCCGACTTACCGAAAATTACAGGCATCCTCATTCGGGACCCGACCGACTTTTCGGCCGATTTTTCTAAAAACAGCATCGGTCGGACTACATTTGCATGTTAGGAATCCCGAACGATCGACCTACATGACTGACCGGATCGGTTGGAAGGGCTAAAATCACACGAAAAATCGCAACGTGTATGGGTACCTTTAGACTGGGGGCCTCTTCCTCTTTGTGTGGCTCAGTATTATGGTGTCATGAGGATCTTGGGGTGCCCTATACCAAGGGGTTAAGCAGGCCATAGACGGTTAGATTATTGTCAGATTTTAATGAAGATAGACTGCCGTGAGTGATTGCTGTGAAATCTGCTGTAAATCTAACGCAACCACCTCAAATTGGGCCATAAATCGTCTCAGAAACCAATCTGCCAAATTATGGACATGTCATCACAGAGAAATTTGCCTGGCTTCAAGGCATCTATGCCCAGCTTTAATAGTCAACCTAGAAATAAAACACAGACACACAGGAAAAAAACATTTGTATTACTTTCTACAATTGGATATATTGCCGGCACAGTGTCATCCACCGATGTAATCCATCTACTTCCCATTAACAGTCAATTGTCCCACAAAACTTTGCCTTGGCTATGCTGACTGAGGTCACTAAGGATGTACTTTACAGTCCCCCAAATTTGAATGATCCTATAACCATCACTAGGTAGAATCCAGAGATTGAACATGCATTTCAAATTAAATAATAGATTTTTCATAGTATTTATATTATTATTTTGTTTTTTTACACTCAAGTCGTGTATTTTCTTGCATTTTTACACTTTAACGCTGAAATTTCCCACATCAAACACTAGAGCAAAACTGAGAATTTCGAAATGACAAATATTTTTTTAGGTTGAAACAAATCAGTGCCACCTGATGGTAAATATACAAAAGTGCTGAGAATAAAGCAATTTGACTATCTGTATTCTTAGGGCTTGTTTCCATGATTGAATGGCCGCGGTTAGGAACTGCATCTCATGCGTTTTTTAGCTGCGTCCATTCACCTCTATGACCGCGCTCAGTGGTGGGCAGACGGGCGCGGCCCTCGGTTAAAAACGCGGTGAGCCGAGAGCCTCTCCCGACCACCCCCCGATCGCGGCAGGGGACTAGCCCATTGCACAACATGGGCACGGTTATATTTGCCCCGTGGGTAACTGCAGGCAGCTGCATAAGTGGAAACAAGCCCTTAAATTGGCCTGTGATCTGGATGCACAAAAAAAGCCCCAAAATAAAACAAATGGCTACATAGTATTTTACCAATTTCTATAGCTTTTACTAAGGATGAGCTGGAGCATGTGTTATTTTGGCGTTTGCTTTCCTCCTGCTTTCTAAATGTATCCATGGGTGCCTAAGTATGATTATCAGACAGTAAACAAAAGGCTGCTACTCATATCATCACCCTCTAATGTCTGACATCATAGCGTAATAGCTAGGATATACACACAAAATCCTGATGCTTTCCAAAGTGTTTATTCTGGAATACCGCACAGGTATCTCAATAATGTGCATGTCATTTACTAAACATTGGCCTGTAGAATTCAATTAACACCCGTTAACAGCTGCTAAATGATATAATTGCCTGTCCTTACCATCCACTCAAATGCTAATGCTAATTGTTTCTAATTTACTGCTAATCACAAGTACACACCCAGAAGAACAAAAACCATGCAAATTCCGTGTGTTTATTTATTTATCAACAAGTCCTTGAAAGTTCTCCAATAGCAGAAACTAATTTTATATGGAAGAAAAATGAGGCTCATTAGTATTATTACAGCTTCTGTGGAAAGTGTTCTTGATGAAGCATGCTGGGTGGGTTACACTCATCAACAAACAAGCTCTCCATATTTAGTCGTTAATTGAAATAAAACGCTCTTTGCAGTACTGTAGTTGGTAATGGCGACATTTAGGTCCCAGTAAGGCCCTTTGTCCTGATACCAGATTTGTATTTGCTATGAACTTTCAAATTTGTGTTTAAACTTTTATAGAGGTGCAACATCCATTAGCATCCAGGACATTCTTTACATAGGAATCTCAATTAACCTCCCTAGCGCACTGCTGAGGTACACATTTCTGTACCGAAAGCGCAACATAGACTTTAATGGGAAAAAAGTTTTTTACATTGTAGGCCTGTAACTTGTACACTGTTCAGATGCTTTGTGAATAACTCACAATATCAGATAATGAAGATTTCAATAATTCGCTTTATCAGGTAAATTAGCACTGCAACCACTAGATGACAGTGCAGATGTGCCAGGTTACATAGGAGAGCATGGGGGGGGGGTGATCTGTTCTCCTGCAGCTGCCTCATTAGATCAGAGACACACGAGCAGTGAGTTTGCTCTATGTAGCCCCCCATACACGTCTAGATTTTCTGTTCAATCAACTTAAAAAGATCAATTTTTAGGGGTCAGGGAAATCTGTGATTGATTGTATGTTTGTTAACTGTAGTAACAGATATTTGATCAACTTTTCTGTAGATAGACTGAAAGTGCAATGCATTTCAATACAACCAATTTAAATTTACCAACACGTCCAATCCTGTTTCAATCAATTTTTTCAAAAAAATTGATTGAATTGAGTTGATTGGATAAAAAAACTAGACGTGTATGGGGGGCTTTACTGTGGCTCCGATTTCAGCCTGACCAACCCAGCTTGTCCACTGCTGTTCTAACAGGGCAGAGCTGGACGAGCTGGGACCATCAGGAACGGCAAGGGGGTTAAAAAACACTGGGCTTCTTGGCAAAAAAAAAATATTTAGGCTATTCCTTCCCGTACAACAAAGAAAAGGGTAATTTAAATGTTGTCCCTGTGTGAATTTTGTTTACAATCTTTTTGTCATTGTCTGCTTTGAGGCAAAAGTTACCTTTCATTTGTTCAGTTTATATCAACATGTGTGCTCCTAGAATACTGTTTTATGTGTCACGGGTGAACCACGAGAGTAGTGGACCCACCGTGCCACCAAACAAGCATAAACCTGCGGGGAGCCCCCAGGTTGCGGTCCCTAGCTACACTTACTTGGCAGCGGCTGACAGCATAGTATCCAAGGCAAGGTACCAAGACGGCAGGTTGAGACCTAATCAGACAGGCAGTAGTCAGGGCAGGCAGCAAACAGGGTAGTCAATAAACGGTCCAAGGGTCAATAACAAGATAGCAGACAGAGAAATTAGAGCCTGGAAAACAGAGACAGGCAAGTTCCTGTTGCTTGTGACTTCCTTAAATACAAGGTCAGGTGGTCTGATTGGACAGGGCTTCAGGTGAGTGATAATAGGTATTGTCCAGGAGAGGAAGCAGGATTACATCATGTGCCACCATTACTTCCACCAGCAGAGGGAGCTGATCTCCGAACGGTCCTAGTCCTCTGACGTTTGGGAAGTGAAGCAGCCGAACTGGTGGATGGCACATCCACGGTTACAGATGGCTGGGTGACACTGCACATACACGGGCCAATTTTCACCTGATTTTTTGGCTGATCAAGTGCCGTTTACCCAGTGGTTGCTCACCTGCAAATCGGATAGGCCCACCTGGACAGATCAACCTGGAATCTCCGGCATGTCAAATCACATGGTGATGGTGTCAGTAAATTCCCGGCCAATCTTATTACCATCCAAAGTAATGGCCAGCACACAAAGAGTGCTGCGCCAATCTGCTAAGGGGCCAGCTGCAGTGTAATGACATCATCACGCTGCAGTCGACCCCTCCTCTATCGAGGGAGAATCGCCTCCTGTATGTCTCCCTTATGTCTCCTTTTATTATATCAAAAATTTCTCTAAATGTATAATGTTTCTAAATGTGTATCTTCCCCTTTAGTAATACATTTATGGTAATAAATCAATAGCTCTGTGTGCGAATAGTGGTTACAGTCAATTTAATGGTACATTAGGAAGTATATGAGCTCATTAACAGATGTACATTAAACAAGGACACATGTATGTCATTAACTCACATGATGACATATGAAATTGGTTTAAATGTAAACCTAATTGTCTGCAAAGAAAGAAACTATCTGTATAAGCATCAAACGCAGTAATGTAATATTCTAATTAATATTATCAAGATGGCATAAAAAGATTAGCATCAATTAATGCGTTATTAACCTAAAACCCCTCTCAGTGAGTACTTTACATAGTAAGTGCTCACTTAATTTTGCCTGGGTAAATTCACATCTGTCACATATAAAATATGTAATCACCGTGGCCATTTTAATTTAGGTTCAGAAAGATTTTTTCCCAACCCACCAAGATAGGCAAGTGATGGAGTCTGGATTGTCTTTATGGGGTTAGGGTAGTAAGCAGTCCAATTTTGTACATTCACAATGGACCTCATCTGCAATAATGAGGTTCTGATGTTCTGCCCAAGTCTGTATTAATAATATATGGCTGGGCATGCAATATCACCATACACAACATATTCCTCTAGGCCAAGTTAAACTTTGGACAAGGTCACAGGGAAACATTAAGATTAATTGCAAAAGGTTCTAAATGTTTTTCCTTCCCATCAGATATAATGAAGAAACTTTTCATATACTAACAGACTCGTTTTGCTTAAACATTGAGGGTCCTTTCACACTTTATGTGTTGCGTTTTTTTATGCATTTTTCATTGATTTGTTCAAAAACGTAATCACGGATGTCATGTGAAAATTGCATAAAGTGTGAATGGGCCCTAAATTTGGAACAAGCAAAGTATAATACTATAACACATATGACATCCTTTCATAATTAAAATGTAATAAAAGGTCAGTACCACCACAACCTTATAGCGACATATCATAATGTCTGAACAATCAATCCCTAGCTGTAATCCTGAGTGTAGCTCGGTGTAATGATCTACATTCAGCCTCGGAGCCCAAGTGCTGAAACAGCAATACAGATGCTGGCAGGATCAACAGTGGTAATCCAGAGGAAGTAATCAGAAGTGTAGTCGTTAACAAGTGTGGTCAAATGCCAATGTGTCAGATAACAAAGGGAAAAAGACGAAGAGTAGTCAGTTCACAGATAGTTTATAAAGTCACAAGTAGCGAGGAGCCGGGAGCACAAGATACTGGCAGGAAACACAATAATCTGGCAATGAGGCAGAGCAAGGTAGTGGCTTTAAAAGGAAGTACATGGGAGGAGCCAGGAGTTCAGCGTTCAACAAGGAACTTGGAAACAATGTATCTTAGTACAATGGACCCGACAAGGTATAAAATCAGACGTGCAGGTCACTCTGAACTCCTGTTTGTTTGCTGTTCTATTTGTCATAGTGAATTCACAATAAACCTGTTCATTCACCATATCCCTGTTGGGTTGTCAGTGTGTGCTGCCAGTCCTGGTCGTCCCCTCTCCAGATCCTGACACTAATATAATATATATTA
This sequence comes from Ptychadena robeensis, assembly GCA_036250615.1. Classification (NCBI taxonomy): domain Eukaryota; kingdom Metazoa; phylum Chordata; class Amphibia; order Anura; family Ptychadenidae; genus Ptychadena; species Ptychadena robeensis. The sequence continues at coordinate 28,758,049 of CM070034.1, read as the reverse complement.
TATATTGATCTTAATGGAGGTATCTCCAGCGGCAATGTGCGGTGCCAGCCCGCAGCTTCAAAACAGCACCGCAGGCGTAGCAAAGAGTACGCAGATTGGACAATGCCCCATTCATCAGCATTGTAAAGTGTCCTCTCTGCATCTTTTCCCACCCTGCAAATAAATACTAAGGTGGAAAATATAAGTTGCAACTTTACCGTTTTGCCAAAGAGTGTACTTAAATTGTTGGCAGAATAAGATGCCCTAGTATGTGTTGGCCAAATTCAACAATAAGAGTAAAAAACGGGGCTCATTTACTACAGGAGTAAAGTATAACCTGGGAAGCAAAGCTGGTGTGAGGACCCTCCCAAGGAGAGGTTTCTCGGAAAAGTAGATAAAACAAAATTAAGAATTGGGTTAAATTGTGGAGGAGCAGCGGATATTGAAACTGTATCTTAGACCTGACCAACCGTCATTTGGTGGGAGATGTCTAATAACAGGCTTTTAAGGCATTTACTCACGACAATGTTCAGGGAACATTGGAGTATCAAAGCGGTAAGCGTAACACGCCAGCACGCCGAGGCGAAAACACGCCATTATACAAAGGGGACTCTAGCAGAGGCTTTAGTGTCTTTCCAACTCCTTGGGAGAAGCTAACTCTTAAGACAGGACTATGCCTTAGGGTGAGGCATTCTGGCTGATCATATTTAAAGCGAATTATGGACTTTATATGTGCTTAACCTACAGAGGACAACCCTGCCAATATGCAAGGCAAACAGACGACACGCATCTAGGACTGAGGACATATGACTTTTCTTTTTTTCCTTTTAATTGTTTGACATCTACTGGACTTAACCTGAGTAGACCAATTTGATAATCCAATGTTCCCTGACGAAGCCCAGGCAATAATAGGGGAGAAACGCGTTGGACTGGTGACTATCACCTTGGAGATTCTTAAGACTATGACTTGATATTATTGTTGTGTATTTTTGACTGTAAATCGTGTGTTCTTTTTTTTTTTTTCAAATTATGTGTGAAATAAAATCGTGTATTTCTTTACAAAAAACCCAGTCGTGAGTAAGTGTTATTAGACATCTCCCACCAAATGATGGTTGGCCAGGTTATATATGCAAAAAACAAAGGCACATGTAGAGGTGCCCATTGCACTATAATTTCTTTTTTTTCTTTGTGTTCAATAAAACCAGGAACTAAAAGAGGTATAAATACACACATCATCACAAGGTATAACCCGACAAAATCTCGGCATCCAGCAAAACTGGACACAGAGAGGGGCAAAAATTTACCCCAAAGGGTGTCTTAAAACAATCTGCTTTATCACAATCTTTAAAAGGATGTAGCATCCAGTATAGTATAACCCCTCTAAACAAATCCCTTCTTAGTCAATGCTCTGACTGTAATCATCTAGTACCATGCATCATCAATCCTGTTTGTTTTACATTCCTCAAGCATGGTTAAGTATTGCATACAAAGTGAACTTTCACCACATTCACGAAACTCAGTAAAATGTATTTTAAATCACTCCCAAACTAGTTGATCATTATTAAAAATATTACCATTCAGCATAAATAATGGCACAATCAACTGGTCATTGTCTACTAGTAAAATGGAAACACAGTTTGGTTTTCACAGGTACAGTTATTATGAAACTTTAGAGAAGTAACCTTTTTACATCATTGTAAAGGCTCAATTCACTAAGCTACAATGATAATAAGATATGATGACCTGAATTTTCATCAACAACAATAAATGAGGTTTGTTATTGCGCAGAACTGAGCGTATATGCAGCATGTTCAGCATAGATAACCTTGGGCAACAAAAATATGTGTCAACATCTATTCAAGTATGAAATTTCCTGTCACAGAACCAAAGCACATCCCTCATTTCTTCTCTTAAGAATAAAAGAGAAGAAAATTATGATGCAGAATACATAGGTATAGAAAATATATAGGAAAAAAAGGACATAGCCAAAGCAGTCTCCTGACCCACAAGTCCAGGACTACAGTAATTTGTCAGACATTAAACATCAATGAAATTTTTTCGATGATACATATTCATTAAATTTTTTTTTAAAACATACATATATCAGCATAATCCTATAAAACGATACAATCGTCAAGAACTTGAAAGTAATAGCTGCCATATGCCATTGTATCATCCCCTTATTACATGTTTACCTAACATATTACATCAATGTAATGAAAAGTATACTTGTCTCAAAAACATTAAAGGATCTCCCTGAGCCCTAATCCTGCATTGCCACACCCCAAAAATTATTCAACACAAGCATCAACATTAAACATGAAATGGTGGGGCTTTTAAGGCACACTAAAAATATAAACATCACATTAGTCTAAAATGGTCTTTAATGATACTGACCACAATACATTAAAAAGAATCAGAAATACATCCTCATATACATATCAATATAACTATACATCTATTCCTCCATAGAGGTATAGACATACACCTTCACCTCCCTTCAGATCCCCACAACAAAAAAGGAGGGGATCAAGGGTGAACCAGCTCCACCCACATCAAAATGTATGGAGGATCAAGTGGAGTCCATTAGGTCCTGTCGTAAAAGTGTCTCTTTCTCGACGGGTTTCGTCCCCGTTCTCAGGAGAGAGTGGTATAAATGTGCTGCTGAAAAAGATCAAAAACATGTATGTTACATAATATCCAATGCCCAACGTGGATCTAATTGTAAGGACATTGGCTGTCCCGTGTACCACCTGCTGGTGGCGCTGTGCTAGCTCTTCCCATGGCTAGTTTTTCCTAATCACCAGTAGGTGGCTCCCTGCAAGCATGGGCTGGGTTAAGGACCCCGCCTAGTTAGCCTGAGGCCTGTGTAGGTATGCCAAGCTTGTTACAAATTTATTTTTTTATTTTACTTAAAATGCATAATGTTGTCATGAACTAAATGCCAATGCTCAGCTATTGACATAAATTGAACTCTTGTTCATCAACAGATGAAAGTACCCTTTTCATTAACATAACACACCCTATGACACTGGGCACCTGCTACTCAGTTCTCAATGAATTTGGGGCCCTATTTTGTTAAGCTGGCCCCAGACCAAAGCGCATCCCTCATTTTTTTCTGAAGAATAAAAGAGCAGAAAATTATAATGCAGAATACATTGGTATAGAAAATATATTGGAAAAAAGCTATATATATTGATAAAAAAGCATGTATGTTACATAATATCCATACAATGTCCACGTTGGATCTAATTGTAAGGACCTCGGCTGTCCCATGTACCACCTGCTGGTGGCACTGTACTAGCGCTTCCCATGGCTAGTTTCTAGTCACCAGCAGGTGGCTCAATGCATGCGTGGGCAGGGTTGAGGACACCTGCCTTGTTGGCCTGAGGGCTGTATAGGTATGCCTCACTCATACGCTTGCTGAGCATTTGCCTGGATATCTGATCTGTACCTGATCCTCATCATGGACACTCTGAATCTGTTATTTCGTCTGAACTCTGAACCTGAACCCTGGATATCTGAACTGCTGTTTGTTTGCTGTTCTATTTGTCATAGTAAGTTCACAATTAACCCATTTGTTCACCATATCCCTGTTGGGTTGTCAGTGTGTGCTGCCAATCCTGGATCCTGACACTATTTAATAAAAAACAAACCGTTTACTATACAAAATAACCATTTAGTATTCCAATAGTATAATTCAACCTGGAAAATTGGCAAGGGCCAGAAAGGATCTTACATAAATACAGAATTAATGTAATCCCAGTAAAACACCAAATTCTGCTTACCGCTGCCCTTGTAAATCTATGTACTGTAAAGAAAAGGCAAGAGTGCGTGCTCAGGCACCCAGTGGTGCCTGATCAGCGGCTTATCCAATACTAAATGTTAGTCTTCAGGGAGGTATGATGTCCAGAATTGAGAAATATATAGCGTCCCCAAAGCAAAACCAACTAGAAGAAAGTGAAACGTACAAACAAAAAGAATCTTCTGCCAACCACCGAAGGTCCCCCCTTCTCCCACAAAAACCTCGGCCATATCCTCCAACATGTGGACTATTGCCATTATTGTTAGTGATGATCAACAGTTTTTAAATCGAATATTGGGGTGATGCGAATATTGCAAAAATCGGCACTTTTGAAAATTCACACACAAATTTGCGCCATGTTAAACATATATTGCGCGCGCAAAATTCACAAAAAACTCCAATATTCACAATTTTAAAAAAAACAGAATATTGCCGAATGTGAATATTTTCCGAATGATGGAAAATTCGCGGCATGCCGCGAATACGAATGTTGCCTATGCCGCTCATCACTAATTATTGCCCACGACGAGAGATGGGCAATATGCTTGTCCTCTAGACATTTTGCTTCCTCAGGAAGGCAAAATTAGCAAAAACTCATCATTATGTCACTAAATCTGTAAGCAATGCCTCGGACATTCTTTATTATATCAACACCTATATATTCACATGGGCAACTAATCAAAACTATCTCTAGTTAACCGCAAGTTTTTTTAAAATTAAAAAATTAATTGCAAAGGCCCTGAACGTGGCATCATCACCAAACTTGCTGGAGATGTAGAGAAGGGTTGGGGGCATACTACAAAAACAAAGTATGGCTCTTACACAGATAGTTTTTGCATAAATTAAGTCAAGTAAAAAATTTTAAAAACACAAGTTCGACTTTGATTTTCAACTTAATTTATGCAAAAACTATATGTGCTAGAGCAAAACTTTTTTTTCCATGTCCCCACAACCCTTCTTTACGTCTCCATTTATTTTGGTGAAGATACCATGTTCAGAGACTTTGTAATCAGCTCACCACACACGAATCACAAGGCAAACCTATGCTTGGAAGCTGGGGACAATGTGACCCAAGCCTCACCCTTTGTCCATATATTTAAAGCTACAATATCAAATAGTCATTGACGGTAAGTGGCTTTCATAAAAGAAAAGAGAACCAAAATAATATGTATTAAGCTGGCCATAGACGGTTAGATTTGTGGATGATTTCACTGCAGATCGGCTGCCGTGCAAATCTAATCCGGATACCTTAAATCGGTCCGTAAAGGTCGCCATACATGCAGCGACTGCTGCGCGATTCTCAGGGGGACCGAATGATGAGGTAATCACGTGCGGTCGATCTGCCACAAAATCGGCATAGAATCGGCATAGAATCTAAATGAAAACTGTGATAACCCTGACAGAAAAAGTAGGTTTTATATACCTTAACTTGATCATAGTTGAATATGTAATTGAGGAGCAGAGAAAGTCCTTGACATGTGAGCACTTCAGTATTTCACAAGAAACTGAACACAATTCTTTGATTATGTCCCTGGCGATAGCCATTATTTTTAAGAAGGATCCCCTGCTCTTAACTGGAGGTCTTTATCTTGACCCTTCAGGAGATGTCCTCACATTGTGATCATACATCAAAAAGGGCTACATGTATTTGTTATGGAATTCAGATATTGAGCTCAATAATTGGCTTAATGATGGGCAGCTCTGCGGTTCTGCTACACAGGAATTATTCATGATTTAAGCATGCATTTGTCTAATGATATACTATATCAGATCATAACAACGTCCTCACATGAGATCTGGGCAGTCGTTTCATATCATCATAATACACTGCTATAATCTCCTGATACTTTGCTGCAATGTGCAGATTTCAGGGTTTTCATTTAAAACACAAAAAGTTTCTTTTAAAACCACTTTAGACCAGATAATCATCTTTGTTTTTTTTTAAAACCACAAGACTCTCACAACCTATATTCAGTTTTATTTCTTTGCAAATTTGTATGTCATTAATTTATGTCATCTTCTTAACCTTGTTGGGTTTATTTAATAAAAAACATCCTTAGTTTAGAGTTAAAGTAGACCTACCACATGGTAGGTCACTTTGCAGAGAGTTGTCGATAATTAGGGCAATCACTGCCCCCCCCCCCAAAAAAAAATTCTGACAACAGGAGGTGATTTTTCCGGGGTCGCCCCTCCCACTGTGTGACGTTGCACAGAGACTCGACGTCATACAGCCGAAAGGTCACTTGTGACATCTGTCACTGCACTGTAAATGGTCATATGACATGCTGAAGAATTCTTTCAGCAGCCAGGATGTCAGAACACTGGAGGAAAACATTGCACCGGACACCAACAGCACACCAGACAATGAGGATCTGATCTGTGCACACTGGAGCAGTGGCACCAACTAAGTGATACCGCTTGTAATTCAATTTTGTCGAGTCCAGCTCAGGGTAACCATTGTTGCCAACTTTATTCTCCCTGAACTGGACCCAGGCTAACCAACCAGAAGGGAACGTAAAATTGTCTCCACTGCTGGTCTCCACTGCTTCAAAATGTTGTCAAGGTGCACACTTGCCACACATGAAAACCACTGACAATGACTGACAACCACTTATGTGAACAATGGCTTTGAAAGTTGGGTAAGTTTAGTTTGTATGTTGTTGTTTTAAATTTTAGTAACAAAAGCCCCCTTATGGGTAGCCATAGAACCCCTTCGTTATTGGTAGGCAAAGAGTCCCCACTGATTTGTAGCCACAAAGCACCCCATATAGGAAGACAAAGCACCCCTTTGTAGGTAGCTAGAGGCCTACCTTAAAGGTAGCCAAAAGCCCCCTGTAAGGAGCCATAGAGCCCCTGCCTAAATAGTAAACAGAGAGCCACAACTTATTAGAAACCACAGAGCCCATCCTCTTACAGGTTGTCACAAAGCCCCCCTTATAGGCAGCCACAGACCTCCTCTCACAGTTTTCTCTATGCTAAAAAGATAACTACTGTTCTTAAGGACACCTCCCTCAACCAGGGGAGTGGAGGGGGTGGAACTGCGCAGTACACAACCATCCGGCCCAGAGATAAACTGGTAGTTTTTAAAAATGTAACTTTGAATGTGAGTTTTATTTTGTATCAGATGGGATAAAAAAAATATCCAATTCAATGCAAAACAAAAAGAAAATACTAAATGTTCAGGTTTTTAACTTCTCCCCATGAAGTCATCACATACCCATGCCAGATGGGAAGAAGTCAGAACCAACACAGGAGATGCTGAAGGACATCAGGGGACACCACAGGATGCATCACAAGGTAAGTAAAAGCTCCTGTCATGACTTTCTGCTACCCCAGGGTAACTGCGCAGGAACAACCAGGTCCTTTTTGGATTCAGATGCTTATGCTCAGATCACTTTCATAAATGTCTCTCACACAGTAAGCAAATGTGCACACAGCTGGTTAGGGGTTAACTGTTTACTATAGGGAAATATTTACAGTCTCACATCGCCATCACCCATAAGGTAGGGATAGGGTCCAATCATAGGAGCTATGTTCCAAGCAATTAATAACCAGCTGCTGAGAGGTGGAGGGGGCTGAGGGCCTTACCTGGAGTAAGTACAGGCGGTCCAGTCGGTGGCTAAGTGGGGAGTTACATTTCTTCTCGCCCTGGCCAGGTATGGCACCTTCCTACGGCAACCCGCTTTACCCACTCAGTCAAGATGAGGATGAGGTTGCTCTGGTCCAAAGGGGACCTCTTTCACTCACAGTGGATGAGTAGTCCTCTGGCGGCACTAGCTGAGTGGACGGCAGGGGGGGCCCAGAGAGATGGGAGCATGAAAGATCTGCCAAAAAGCCCAAAAGCACAGCAAAACGCCTGTCAAACAAATATACGTATAACCTCTTCCCAGAGGAGGGGTTTACTGGGAGTTACTGGAACTGGAGTTACTGGGCAGATAACTAAATTAAAAGAGAGGGAAAAGAGCCAAGACCTCACCTCTAGAATTATTTTAGCAGCTACTATCCAAATAGATGCATTTCTTAAAGCAATATACACATATATACAGGCTGTCATGGTCTAAATACAATACACACATATACATAGGCTATATACACAGAGAAGTGTAAAACCACATCACTACACTGGCAACAATTGTATTTTTCTTTACAATCTGTGTGTGTGCATTATTAATGGTTCTCTTCGATGGGTAAGACTATATACACATTGTAACCTGTTATGCATAGTGTTTTTTTTTATCAGTTATCAGAATAATTTGTTGGGTGTCTGACAACAAAAGCAATTGATGTTTCATTTTACTAGGTGGTCCCTGTATTAAGTATTCATGAGCCAACATAGCAAGATACTAAGGTCTGTGGTTCATCTGAGAACATTAAATAGAATTTCAAACACTACAATAAAATATTTGATCATTTGTTGTGTTTATTAAATACAACAATTATTATATAATAATTTAATACTTATTTGATTATGTCATCAATTTAAAAAAAACAAAATATGCATATCCTATGTCATTGCATGTTTGCATCCATGGAAGATAAGCCCTTTTGCAGGTGATTTTCCTGCATGCCTCACTAAAAACCTTAGGATGCCGTAGGAAAACCAGTTCAATAAACAAAACTGAACATGTCACCAGGGACGAGAGGAAAGAAGACACTGATAATGAAGAAACAGAATTAAAAATAACGTTGGAAGGTTGAAAAAGCAACTTTGTAGCAGCGAAGCTGGAGAAGGTGAGAAGATATCAGCGAGGTGAAGGATTTCGAATTCTGTGCCACAGTTAGGATGGACTTTGAAGTTAGCTTGAAAGTAAATATTGATTTTAATGTTGACTTCAATGTTTAATACAAAGTTCAGCGCTGGCATCAAAGTCCAGCTGGCCTAGTACCAAGATACTCCCATTAGTGTTTGAAGATCTTGTGCAGAATGTAAATTTTTATGTTAAATATTCTCAAAACAGAGCACCTTCAATCCCCAGCTCTGAGTTGGACATTCTTGTATACTTGTTCCAGTTAGCTGATGTCAGAACTTTGCAAGAAGTTTGTAAATGTGTAATGGCCAACTCTGCTTAAGCATGCGGTCTGATCTTTTCTTAGTGTTTTTTTACTTAGGAGCCGTGTGCATTCATCTGCAGGAAACTCAATAGGTGGCTGTAATGTAAACCAGTAATCTTATACATAAGGACCATGCATTGCTGCAATACATTTTTGTTTCATACCTGGTGTAATGGTGGCTGCCATGCTCCACTGTAGTGATGAGTGGCATAGGCAATATTAACTTTACACTATTTCGCAAACAATTCTACCAATATTCGATTCTATATTTGCAAATGTATGCACAATTATAATCGCCTCGCAATTACCTTCAAGATGAATGGTTACGTGCTTTTTATTTTTCTCATTGCGAATATATATTCGCAATTCATGCCCATAAGCATCCCAATGGCGAATATTCTAAATTGCGAATATCCGCCGGCATAGACGCGAAATTTGAGAATTCTCGAATAGCCGATATTCGCCGAATATATTCGCAATTCAAATATTCGAGCTCAACACTACTCCACTGCCCTCCTACTTACTGTTGCAGTTTTGGGTGCCGTGTTTCTGTTCTGCTAGGATCTTCTCCTCATTTCCCTCCCAGCTATGGTGCCAGCATGATTTTGGTTCTGCAGCTCTTCCTAAATGACCAGTGCGTTTTAAGGGGTTGGTCATGTTTCCTGGCTGTCCAGTAGTGCTCCTCTTGCACCTATATAAAGGACCCTGCCCTTCCTGCTTTACCTCAGTATTAAGATCCCTGTATTATGCTAAAGCACAGACTTCCATTGGCGTTCCTGTGCTATACATTCCTGCCTGTATTCTGAGACTCTGCTACCTGTTAAGCCTTATCTGTCTGCAGGACCGCCTGGCGGAAGACGTTTGCATCTCTGGTGCCTTCCCTGCTGTCCTCTGGACCATCTGCCTTGTGTGCCTAACCTCCCTCAAGAGGTAGCGATCTGGTGATCCCTTCTGGAAAGTCTATCCCCACCATGAGGGGTATTGTGAAGAAAAAGAGGGTTTACTTATACAACTCCCTTCAGAGGAGGTAGGACTCATTGCACAGTGGGTCCGCACCCATGACACCTAGAAAATATTTGGAGTAATAATGTTGTCAAATATGGATAATGTACAGAAAAAAAGGCTGACTTCTCATTTGCAGTCTCCTACCAGTCTGGATTTCGGAAAGAATTCACAAAATTTGTTACATTAATTGTTGTTCCTCAAAATATAACACACAACACCTCATAATGATGATGTGAAGAAAGTTTACTTGAGATTTTGCCAAATTTATTAACCTCCCTAGTTCACTGCTGGGGTACATATTTCTGTGTCAAAAGCGCACCAAAGAAAAAGATGGAGATAAATATTTATGTTGTGGGTGTGTAACTTAACAACATATATCCATACAAGGGTCTAAAACAGCTGTGGGCAATTGAGTTGATATAGAGGGCCACAAGTGCGGCCCTCAGCATCACTAAAGGGCCGGACATAACATTTTCAATCTATACTGACTTGTACATTTGATGCAATTAAATCATAGGTAAAGTGCTGCAATGTTTATTAAACAATCATCCCCCATTGATTAGTAGGATTGTGGGAGCATAGGCACTCACCTGTCCACCAATCCCCCACTAACACATCTTTGCCCAGGATGTAGAGTGGGAAGAGGAGGAGATGCGAGTGAATCACGCAGATATGTAAAAGTCAACCAGTGACCCAGACAGAGCCTGAGTGAGTACTCGCCTCTCCTACTCTTCCCGCTCTAAGAAGATCCGAGATGAGAACGCATCCACAGGGGAATCGGTGGACAGGTAAGTTCCTATGCACAGTTAGGTTTTGGGGGCTGCAAGTGGAGGACTGAGAGGAACCACTGAAAAATGCCCAAAAGGTTGCATGTGGCCCCTGAACTGCAGGTTGGGCATCCAGGTTCAAGAAGATATTTTAAATATACTGCCCACGATGGCACCTAGGATGAAGTGCCATAGTCCTGTGGGATTTCGATGGCAGCTTCACATCTGCGGGATCTAATGTAATGTAATTGAAGCTCCATCTAGTGGCTGTTTTTGAAAATTACAGCTCCATAATCAAAATGAAGTATTCATAGAGTGTGGGCGGAACAGTTTCTCTTTGCCATTACTTAACATGATGGCTTCGGGAATGAGGAAGTGAGGATGTTAAGTATGTTTTTGTTTTCCACAGATGTAATCTGCTGTCAGGAGAGTATTATGTCAATGTAATGTATTTGTTTTTTTATTTAATTTTAAGTAAGAACCGCATTAATGTTCCTAGACATGAGCAAAGGAATTCTTAGGGCTTGAAAAAGACGCAGAGAGGACACTTCCCATTCTGATGCCGCGTTATCAAAGCAGCACAGCGTGGAGCCACAGGAGGCACCTCCACTGAAGATCAATAGAGGTGTCTCTTAGATGTCGAAAAACAGCACCCGAAGCTGGTCAGGCTCTGATTTTCCACGTCTTTCCCCTGCTGCCTGCAAGCAGCGGGGAATCCGCCCGGCAAATGTACCTGATCCCTGATTCGTATGTCCAGTGCAGGGAATTGTCATTAGGAACCAACATCTGGTGATTTCAGTTAACTTACCTACACAACTTTTGTAGAAGACACCACTGTAAAGGATAAGACATTTTGTTATGTACAAATAACTCCAAAAATGACAGGCCAAGCAACTGAAATAGTTCCTGAAGTGACAGAAATCCAATATTTTGTGACAGGATATTTCTTTAGCGTCTTCAAGCACTTTCCATAGTAAGAAATGGAGACACTTCTCTCTGATAGGCCTGAAGGCCCCTTCACATACAGTACATACAGAAGGCCAACTGACCCACATTGTGGCACAGCACAGCAGATGAAGCTTCTCCATAGGAATCAAACCGGGGGTTAAACTTTGTCTCTTTACCTGTGTAAGCCACAGAGTTCCAAATATATTCAGATGTGGACTCACAAAGGAGAAGCAATTTGATTCCAAAATACGCTCTATGACAGACTAGTCATCTGCCACGGTGTAAGTGGTCCATCAGGTGGTGTATCCTGGAAGGAATCCAGGATATTGTTGGACAACAACAATTGGTTGTTGTGCTGTTTTAGTTTTGGGATTCTGGGTTCTGGGATGGGAGAGGAAGGAACTGGGTGAGCCTTCCCATTCCATCCAGGAACTACACCTGATGGACAGCAGGGAGGTGGCAGGGTGTGTCTGCACAAAAGGAGCAGAGACCAGTCAGTCAGTGCTCCTCATGGAAGTTGGAGACGGGGCACACAAGGAGTGTGGGCCCAGGGCTGCTGGAGCACTTAGTACAGGGGGGCACACAGGGAGTGTGGTGCCCAGGCCTGTGGCTGCTAAGTAGCCGAGTGAAGGACGCCTATCTATGTTGATCGGTGCCAAGCCAGGAGGCTTGCCATTTTCAGGACTTTTTGTTTCGTTTGGATGATAACCCCTGCGCGGGTAATTTTGTGTTTGGACTGTGTTGGTGTGCCAATAAACGTGGGCAGGAGCCCTAAAAAGATTACAATCACGTAGATTGATGCTTTTTGGAGACGCCGTTTGAGTGTGATCCCCCACAGCTCTCTTGGAGGCTTTGTATTGGATCCAGCTCAGCCTCCTTTATATGCCATCAGGCTTTCATCCACGGTGATGTCCCTGTCTGGCACATAGCAGGTGAAATTGTCCACAATCATCTGGTACACATCCCAGATTTTTTTAATCTGCTGGGGTTTTAAGCACGTAAATGCTGGGCGAGCTGGGTTAGTCTCAACCACTAGGGCAGTGGTTTCCAAACTGGGGGGCACAAAGATATTTCAAGGGGAGGGGGCGCTGGCCCTCATTCTTAACCTGTGTTTGAATAGGGAGGGGGGGGGGGCTCGATAATGTTCCTAAATAAAAAAGTTCCTAAATAGAAAAACCACTGCACTAGGGGGTTTAAAACTTAAAAACCACCTTACCAAACTGAAAAAAACTACTGTATATACTGGAATATCGCCAATCATTTAAATAAAGGAGTCTTTATTATACATACAAGACTCAATGCCAAATATTTGTCAGTATTTTACAGTCCAAAATGAAAGCCATTTTCTAACAATTACCAGGATTGGATATGAAAGCACTCATGTGTCCTTATTACAAAGCACAGAGATGGCTCTAATTCTCTACAAATAATCTCCCTTAATGTAATAATAATAATCAAAAATTCGACAATTTCGCCAGTTTCGACTCAATTGCAAAGCCCCTGAGCATGGTATCATCACCAAACTTGCTGGAGATGTAGAGCGTTGGGGGTATACTACAAAAAAGAAAGTAAGTCTCTAACACAAATAGTTTTTTCACAAATTAAGTTCAAAGTCAAGTAAAAAATTCTAAAATCGGAATTTCGACTTTAATTTTGAACTTAATTTATGCAAAAACTACATGTGCTAGAGCAAAACATTTTTTTTTTCAAATGTTCCTCCAACCCTTCTATACACCTCCAGCAAGTTTGGTGATGATACCATTTTCAGGGGCTTTGCAATAAGCTCACAAAGTTTGCAAGTCGAAAAATTCTACCATCTCTACTACTGAGAACCCTTCACATAGAATGACTGCCACCTCTATGGATTATCTATCAATCAGTATGGAGTAAAATCTGCATTGATCATCAGTTATGGATCATCATTTGTGGGTTACTTACGGTAGCAGTAAATCTTTATAAAAAAGTTTGATATAAACTAGAAGAATAAACATCATGTATAGTAATAGTATAAAGCAGTGGTTCCCAAACTGGGGGACGGGCCTTCCTGAGGGGGCACGAAGGTATTCCAGGGGGGCACTGTCCCTCGTTCTTAACCTGTGTTTATACAAAAATTTCCATGACACCATATGTAGTTTCCATATATACTTAACCTGTGTTTGAATAGGGAGGGAGGGGGGGCTCAATAATGTTCCTAAATAGAAAAGGGGGGCCCTGCAAGGGAAGTTTGGGAACCACTGGTATAAAGCAGAGTAATAATATCTATAGATGTTATTAATATACTGTGAGACAACAGGTTGTACAATACTCTTATTGCTACAATTTAGCTTTGAGCTTGTCTCTGCTCGGGGGCGCTTGGCGGTGGCATTTTGGTCCCTCAGGTTTCAGTGATATCAACTGATTCTTCTTATTAAGAATCAGTATGCCTGTATGAAGTGCTTTCAATAGTGTTGGGCTGGTGACCAAAGAATAGATTCATGAGCTGTATATAGTTGATAATATTGTAATGAAGTTTACTTGCGCATATGGAAGCAGTATCATTAGGATATTTAAAAGCAATTGGATCTAAGTATTTCCAATTAATCAGAGCTTTCCCTTCAGTACAAACAATACAGCACGTGATCACCATTGTGCAGCTTGATAATGGCAGGTATGCAGTGTGATAGGTAACATTCTTTTCTTTTTTGTCGCAAAAATTCATTAAAGCTGGTCATACACGTATAGAAGGCTGCTAGATCCATGGCCGCTTCGAGCGCTGACATCACGATGTACTCACCCCTTCGATCGTTTGGCCACCCCTGTCTTTGAGTGGTCCATCTAGAAGACAGGTCAGTCAATCAGGCATTGGACATGTCCGTAAATGTTTGAACTGCATTCTTTCGCATAGGGACCAGGGTCCGCATCCAAAGGATTGACCAGAAATCAGGCAAGTAAATTGGTGTGCCTCGATTACCATCCAATTCACAGCCACTCGGGTGGAGTGTGGTGATGTCATCGAAACGCCACCACGCTGCGCTCAATAGGGTCATCTATCGAGTGCCAATCGTTGAGTGTATGGGCAACTTAAGTTTCTAGAACTTAGACTTTACTTAGATTGATGCTCATAGTACTGATCAAATATCAGAATACCTAGAGAACCCGCCAGATACTTAAAGCATAACTGAAAATTGGTAAACCAACATGTCCGATCATTGTTCCTTTCATTTTCTGTTCAAAAACTGGTGGCTGATTGGAAACAATTTCCATTCAATTGACTTGACACAATTGATTTTTTTGGGCCTACCAAACTGTGCATGGTCACCGCAACAAGTTATAAGACAGTGACAGTGCTGAACAATTGTTCCTATCTTGTCTCAATATTGTGTGTATGTGAAATACAAACACACTACCTTTAACAAAAAGTTTTTTTCGGAAAAATAGCCTAGGCCAAATAATTAGGATCTCTCCCACCAATCAAATTTAGGTCAGTGCCACACCCAGAAAATTAATGAGAAAGGCTAAAGTAAAGAAACATTGGGCTTTCAAGGCACATTTATAAATCTGCTCACCTCAAAAATAAGTTAAAATGTCTTTATTAAACACATAATTCAATGGACCACATTCGTCCTATCCCTGAGGACAACAAACATTTGCTCACCTAAGAGCCATACAAGGACATAACATTACACTTTGAACATAGTTACAATATTCAAAATTGACCAAGATCAGTTGGCGTGTCCCAAGGATTCCAATGCGTTTCGCCTAATACAGGCTTCATCAGGGATGATCTGAAACAACACGATCGTAATACAAATTATATAGTTGTACAAACAGCCAATCAACCAATAGCACTGTATGATCTAACATACCTGGATTGCCCTCTGGACAGGATCCAGGCTTAATTTAGCCACCAATATCAGTTGAGAAAGACTGCGAGGTCAGCTGAGACCCCCCAAAGGGCCGGGACGCCCCACACCAGAAGGTAACCCAACCCGGGCGGCCAGACACACCATGAGACCCGTCCTAACCCACCTTTTAACTTATTTTTGAGTTGAGCAGATTTATAAATTTGCCTTGAAAGCACTTTAGCCTTTCTAAAAAGTTTTTTTAATTGAAATATTGACTTACAATATTGTAAAGTGATTTTGAATGATGGAATGTCCTCTCCTCTCACTTGGATAAGTCAAAGGAAAATGAAAAGTTTTGTCCATGGAAGCAGTACTGCTAATGTACCACACGGTGGCAGCGCTGTACAGGAATGTCACCACTATGACAAAACACTTCACATGTTCAAATAAATGTAGTGAGATTATTATATATATTTCATTTATTTAAGTTTTAGAAACTAATATTGTCATTCAAGGCATTACTATCCCAGTGTTTAGCATTAACATTCCAACCAGTAACTGAATGTCTATTAACCTCCCTAGCGCACTGCTGAGGTCCAGATTTTTGTACCAAAAGTGCACCATA
>CM070034.1:28695226-28722089 GCA_036250615.1 Ptychadena robeensis | reverse complement strand
CTATTTTAGTAATTCTGTTATCCTATAGAGTTCTATCATATTCAACATATAGAATAATCTAGTCCTCATATCATGATATAGAGCCCTATCATATATAATATACCTTATAGACTATTATAGTCATCATATTATCATATAGAGTTCTATCGTATAAGGTATTATCATATTCATGATATATACTTTTATAGTCATCATGTTATCGTATAGAGTTCTATCATATTCAACATGTAGACTAATCTAGTCATCATTTCATCATATAGAGTTCTATCATATATAATATACTAACTTATAGACTATTCTAGACATCGTATTATCATATAGAGTTCTATCATATTTAACATGTAGACCATTATAGTCATTATATCCTCGTATAGGTTTATATTCATTATATACTATAATAATATAATAGTACAGAGTTCGATGCATCATATTGCATGGAAATATAATCATTATAATGGACAGCATATATCCATCACTCTTCTTAGATTCATCATGTAAAGAAAAAAAATATTGAAATCTTTTCTATCCATTATATTGGACAGAAAAATTTGAGCTGGGCATACACGGCCTAGCTAACGATTATGGGCACAGTCAAGTGCCATGCGTGTTCACAGTGCTCGATTGTGCTTGAATCTGTTGAGCCATCCAGCCTTCCTTCGAGTGGAGCTTGACGAAGGAGCTTGGTAAAACAGGGTTCCAACATGTTCGATTTTCACTACTTTTACTCCATTACATTACCCACGGTTACCATCCAAAGTATCGAACTGGCTGGCAATATCGGGCCAGCTCATCCGCAGTGTGATGACATCATCGCTCCGCGGTTGGGCTAATCGATCATGCTTTTCTCCCCTCAGGATACTCAGCAGTTCACCACATTCAGAGAATTATGATTATACAAAAAGATGAATGTGTTCCTCAATGTGACATCATCAGAGAGGGCCGCAGGTGATTATGGGAAAAACAATTCATAGCCAGAAGCGGAGTAAGAAAGGGCTTAAAGGGGCTTTGAAAACAAAATTGTGTTCAAGCAGTAGAGGTTTTGGACCTCAAATCCATTTGTAAAACCTCCAGCACATCCTCTGCGTTCAAAGTTTAATCACGTAAACCCACATTTCTGGGCAAAAAGCCACTCTTGCCTGACAACGTTTTACCCCAAAACTAGTGATGGCCGAACTCCGGCCATGTCTGTCCGCGAACGGGCGGAGCGGACTCTTAAAAAAAAGTCTGCCGTCCGCCCGTTCGCGGACAAATTCAAATTAGGCGGGGAATTTGAATCGTAAAACCCGGATGTGACGTCCGTGACGTCACATCCGGCACCTGGAACGCATAGTTCCTGGTATGCTAACCGGATGTGACGTCACATCCGGGTTTGCGAGCCGAGATGTTCACTGAAAGAACGGGTTCTCTACCTGGTCTTCAGTGAAAAGATTCTTCCTGCGGCGGGATCTCACTGCTAATGATCCCACCGCAGGAAGAATAGAGGGCTCCTTCTTGCCGGCGAACAGGCGGGTCGAACACCCGTACTGTCCGCCGGGCAGAAGGAGGGCGAACATGCTTGTTCGTGGCCGAATTGTCCGCCTTGCGGGCAGTTCGGCCATCACTACCCAAAACATTGCTTCTTCATGATTCAACTGCCCCATTGTTGAACCCCTTCAGATTATTGGGGACTTACAAACCATTAACGCATGTATTCCATTAAATTGCTCTGATCTAAAATATGTCATTCAAATAGGACATTCCATTTATTTACTAATTAAAAATCTCTTAGGTTGGTTTGTTTTCTTGATCTCGCCCACCATACACCTTCAAGGACCCCATACACCTTACAATATTACCTTACAATTTCCATACAATCAACTTTTTTCTACCATAACCATGTAATATGAGGACCTTTCTACACCTTCCAATCACTATGTATTCACTATGTAATCACTATGTCAGGGAAATTGTGTGAAGTGATCTAAAGGTGTATGGGGTGCTTAGGATCACTCCATGCAATTTTTCCTTTAGATCTACCAACAACTATGCAGTGTTGGGTCCTCCCTGATAGAATACATAGTGATTGGAAGGTATATATCACTGCTATGTAGTGCCGGGTCCTCCCTGATAGAATACATAGTGATTGGAAGGTTTAGAAAGATCTTCATATTACATGGTTTTGGTAGAAGAAAAGTTGTACAGAAATTACATAGTAAGGTGTTTAATGTCTTCCACAGTAGTTCCTTTCTATCACTGGATGTACGAAAGACCCCCATACACTTAGCAAGCCTTGGACGATTTTCTCGCTGGTCGATATTTGTGCGCACCCGCGGCCATCGGTCGGCGGCAAAGTCGTCCGTGGATCCCGTGTGCCCACATGGGGCAACAGATCCCAGTCGCCCCCAAAGCTCAGTTGGCCAGAGAACGGACATGCCAATGTCATTAGTTTGAATGGGGACTGGCGTCCCCGTTCAAACTAACGGCCGGCACACAAAGGGTGCCCGCCGCTGCTCTGAGTGACGGGATGTAGCGTGATGACGTCATCACTCTGAATTCCGCCGCTCGTCTGTCGCCCCCTGCCATACCCCATCACCGGTTGTCACATTACACACTTGTGGGACTACCAAAACTGTATTACCACTTTTTTTTTTTATGGTTTAGTAAGCACTTCTGCTGTGGGTAATGTAAAAAAGTAAAAGTAATAAATATCAAACAGGGTTTTCCAACATGTTGGAAGCTCCACTCGAAGCCTGGATGGCTCAACAGATTTGAGCACAATCTAGCACTGTGAATGCGCAAGGCATCTGATTGTGCTCATATCTATTAAGGCATCGAGCTGTGTATGCTCAGCTAAAGATTCGGATTACAAGCGAAACATCTTGAAGAAACAAAACACAGCAAGTCCGGTTGATCCCTAAGAGGGTGCTTTGGTATCAGTCTCAATGACTTAAGGCCCCCACACACGGTACGTGTGTGGGGGCCTTAAGTCATTGAGATTGATACCAAAGCACCCTCTTAGGGGCTTTACCCCCACACCCTACACTCGCTGCAATAATGCATAGACCAGCGTTTAAGTCTGAGGCCATGGAGAAGAGGAGGTCCCCATATGCCAAATGACCGACCTAAAAGCCATGGTCATGGAAAAGGTTTATGTGGTGGACTGGACCCAGTCTGGGTCATAGTAGTTTTTGTGATTGGCGCTCATGTGCAGGGACAATGTAGCAGAATTTGTGCGTGCCGGGGCCTTATGTGCCCGCATACCTAACATAGCGGGAGAAACAGCCCTGCTCATGTGTATATATCCCAGAGATATTTTATGGAATAACAATGTAATACACAGTCGGTCTATGACATTTGAATTCGTTTTTGTCTATGTACATAAACATTATGTGTCATTAAAAACCGAGAATTCCTAACTACCGTGGTAATGGCTAAATGTTTAACACTCATTTTCTGGTACATCTAATTTTATTAACAAAACAACCATTCTCTTTTAACCAATTGCTATGTGCAAAGGAACATGATGATTATGGAAATATGATTACTGTTTTGTTGGTTTTTAATATGGTTATTTTGTGGGGGGGGGGGGGGGGGGGGGGGGGGGGTTTGTGTAGAAAAGTATTTGTTTTATGATAAGCTGTTATGAGTATGAGAGATTTTGGTGGGATTGTCCAAAACTTCTTTCATTGGGTCACATCACCACAGGAAGGATTCGGTTCCATGAAAGTAGCTCTTTTTTTTGTGCAGCCATATTTAGGGGGGAAATTACCTCAGGACTTGTGTTGAGCTCGAATATTCGAATTGCGAATATATTAATCGAATATTTGCTATTCGAGATATTCGCCATTGGGATGCTTATGGGCACGGATTGGGAATATATGTTTTGGCCATTCATTTTGAAGGTAATTGTGAGGTGATTATAATTGCAAACATAGAAACGAATATTAGTAGAATTATTTGCGAAATATCTCGAATTCGAATATTGCCTTTGCCGCTCATCACTACTCAGGACATACCTTGCTTTGGACTCCAGCACATGTTTATAGATACTTCACTGGGGTAGGTAGGTCGTTTAAATGCTTGGTGTGCCATACCGCATCACGGGTTGCTACATTAGGCAGGTCCATATCGTGTAATATACATCGCAAAACACACTTGTGCGACTACTGTTTTTTTTTTACTGTTAACTACCCTGTTTCCCCCCCCAAAAAAGGCATCCTACGAAAATAAGGCACCTCCGAAGATATGGTACTGGGGATCAGAGGGGGCAATCAAAATGACACCGGAGGATCAGAAAGGTTACTAAAATGTTAAAATGAGTCTCCTGTGCCATTTTGATTCTCCCCTCTAATCCCCCCACCCTGATACCCCAGTGCTGTATTCTTCTTCATGGAAAAGTAAGACATCCTCCGATAATAGATGTAGGGCATCTTTGGGAGCAAAAATGAATATAAGAAACTCTTATTTTCAGGGAAACATGGGAAACAAGTGAGGACAAATGCAATATTCTTTCCCATGGAAGATTACAGGTGTTGGTTTGGACAGTTGATGCTGACACAGCCCAGCTTTATTGGACAAGGCGATCATGATAATGCTGGTCATACACAGGTAGATTCCTGTTCGACCAATGCCCAGCTGGAGCTTTATCTATATCGAGGCGCAGCACTGCTGTGTCATCGACATCGGCCACTACTTTGGGACCCGCTTTTCGAAGGAAGCCAGGATGGGTAAAATTTTGTAATAGATTCAAGCAAAATTGTCCATGAATGCCATGAAAGCATACGGCACGTGATTGTGCTTGAATCTATTACAAAATTGAGACATGTATGCCCAGCTTGAATCTTCTGGGTGGACTTATCTGAGTGTGTACAAGGCTGCTCCTGCCCTTCCCATGAAAAGAGGAGAGCACAGTTATGTGCTGAATCCTGTCGCTTTCTCTTCCTATTAGTTTATTTATTGTATGTGAGGTGATTGACTCCTTTTGCTGAACCAGGACAGGTAAAGGCTGATACCAGGTTATATTTTTTAACTTTTTGTCTTGCATCAGTCTAGTGTTTCGTTTTTATTAATTTACACACATAAAAGAAAATCTTCCTAAAGTGCTGCACATCTGGATATCCGTGTCAAAATGTATTTAAAAAATCTAAAAATATTTCTAATGTTATGGGTTGTATCCACTGTGTAGAAACGTCTTAATTTTGGCCCCAGGCTCCACTATGCGCCAGCCGCTGGTGGCTTCTGCTGATGCCCGCGCAAGCCTCCGTCAGGTTACTATGGATGCAGATAGGCTGCATCGATAATAGCCTGTCAGAGGCGGGGCCAGGGGATCTGGGGCTTTGGAGTTGGGGAGCCAGCCCTGTCATAGCCCCATTGCCGTAAATGGACGGCTCGAGCACTATTATGTTACAACCCCTGTGTTTAACTCCGGGGTTTTAATGGACAGTAGAGCCTAGGGCAAAAAGTAACAAAAGTTGGCAGTCCAAACTTGGCAATGCTTGCCCATACATTTTTTTGTTTTGTTTAAATGAAAACCACACTGATTGATACAATGCACTACCAGGGTAGTAGAGGCACAATGGATGTGTATAGTGTTCTATCTATTGACCTGTGGGTACATTTCCCACTTTTGTACCTTTTAATAGTTGATGGTTGTCTGAGGACAGGAATGTGCACGGTGGCAAAATTGTGTGGAAATCGTACTGTCTATGGCTATGGCTCGTTTTTTAATGACTGCACGACCGTCCGTGCGCAGTGACGAGAATCGACAGCACACCCTAGTAAGTAGATTGATCTAAAAACTACAAACATGTCCGTAATTTGTTTTCCGGCACGATGGTGCGTTCAATTTGTGGCAGATTGGTTGCCTTGAGCAAGCATGGAGGTTGACCTTTGGTGAAATCGGCCGCAATTCAAACAGTCTATGGCCACCTGTAGTCATAGGATACCACCAGGGCCTCCTAGTTACCCATTATCTGCTGGTAGCTTCATGAAATAGGTTTCTATGGCCAAGTTACTGTATGCAAGCCTTACATCACCAAGCTCAACCCCAAGCGTCGGATGGAAATAATGTAAAGCGCACCACCAGTGTTCTCAGGGACAGTGTAAACATCTTGTGCGGAGTGACTAATCACACTTGTGTGTCTCGCAGGCTGCTAGATGATTGTGGGTTTGGCAGATGTCAGGAGAATGTTACCAGTCTGACTACTTTGTGCTAACTCCAATGTTTAGTTGAGAAGGGATAATATGTGCTTGTTTATTCAGGGCTTGTATTAAGTCTATTAGTTCCAGTGAAAGGACAGTTTTTAATGCTTCAGCAAGCCAAGATATTTTGGGAAATTCTTTGCCTCCGACCCTTTGGGGAAGGAACCTGAACACTGTTGGGATGAAGTAGAGCAGAGTTTGTGACCTTTGCTTTCTCATCCATGCAGGCTTGCTCAATGCACTCATTGTCTGGAATACGCCTTGCTCGTTCCAGGTTGGACCTCGCTTTGTTTTCAGGACTGCCATCGTTTTTGTGGCATAGATTAAACAAGGTACTGACAACATTTCAGAGGGATTTTAAATCATATTGACTCAATTTTTTTCCTTGTCTTCAGATTTTACAGCTATGATTCAAATCTGCCATTAAAATACTCCCCAAATGTGCTTACTTGCTTGAAATTTAAATGAATGAGGGTGCCATTTGTGTACAATAGACTCAAAATCCGGTTGGAAGTAGTCCTTCAAGAATGTGTGCAATTGTGGTCATAAAGAGATTGACATGGTCGGTAACCATACTCTGCTAGGCTGTGGCATTTTAACTATGCGTGCGGAGAACCATTACACCACTGAGTGAGAGCAGTGGCTACAAGGCAGCATAGTTCTATGTTTTCATGCTAGGTTTTTTTTTCTTATCTCAATTAGACACTTTATAACCTGGCAAAGCCTTGGCTAAAGCAGGGTACAAACGGCTGGATATTCGAGCTGTCCGATGTTCCCTGCAGCAGCGTGATGATGTCATGAACAGTCTGCTCTCCCCAGCTCAGCCGATGGTCTCTAGGCAAAGCAACGGACATCAGCCATATTTAACGGTCATGTCCGATATGGAGGGGGATTGATCTGTCCCGCTCGCAAACAGTGATGGCTGCATATTATATGGGCCAGATAGACGGTCATGAGCGCGCACGGCGTTTGAAGAGGCCATCTATCTGGCCCATATCTTCATGTCTGTACCCAGCTTAATGCTCTAGATTTGGTGAGTCTACCCCAGGGGTGGGCAAACTTTTTGACTCATGGCCTACAATGGGTTTTTAATGGGATTTCATAGGGGCCGGACCAAGAGCCTGCAAGGGCCGCCCAGCATAGAAGTCCTAAGTCCTGGTAGCTAGGACAAGATATTTAAAAATATGTAAAAAAATAAAAGCTTTTAAATCAGAAGAATACATATTCTGTTGCAGGCAAGCTATGTCCTCTAGGGCAATCCAAACAATTATCTTCTACGTGTTATCTTCACTCATTGCAGGGAATGAGGGGAGCCAAAACATCTTGACCCCAAGGGGCCAAGACTAAAGGGACAGTTTTGGCCCCCGGGCCTTAGTTTTCCCACGTCTGGTCTAGCCCATTCAAATATATACCGTATATACTAGAATATAAGCAGAATTTTTCAGCACCTGAAATGTGCTCAAAAAATTTAATTTGGCTTATTCGGGTCAAGAAATAAAAATTGCGGCATTTTATAGGTGGACTTTGAGTGAATTGCAAAGCCCCTGAACATATCACCAAATTTGCTGGAGAGGTAGAGAAGTGGTTGTGGGAACATTTTGTAATTTTCTTTAGTATATGTAGTTTTTGCATATATAAGGTTTAAAGTCAAGACAACGTTTTTAAGTTGATTTAATTTAAACTTATTTTGTGCAAAGACTATGGGGGATGATATCATGTTCAGGGTGAATTAAATATGCTGAATTAAATAATAACATCTTCTAACATAAGCACATTTGCTGTGTGTTTCTGAGCCTCAGCTGCTGTATTTCCACTCCTAGACTTATACTCCAGTCATTCAGTTTTTCCAGATTTTTTTCTATATTTGGGTCGGGTTATACTCTAGTATATATACGGTAAGCTCAGTTGCCTGTCACATGCCACCTGATGTGGCCATCTGCTTTAAGTTATTTTGTATTTAGAAATGCTCTTTTTCTGCATTCCTCAGTTGTAATTATGAGTGGTTATTTGCAAACTATTGCCAGTTGACCTCTGACATCAATGATTTTCAGGCTGTTGACAGTCCGCCCAAATTTCCTCCTAAATGTATTGAGTTGCTGCTGTATGATTGGCTTTTGAAGTATGTGAGATGTTGGTTGCGCACCCAAAACAAAGTCCAGTCTTCATGTAGGTCTGTAGTACACAAGGCACAGACATTGACTACAGGGACTGAGTTCCACATGAAAACTGTCTCTAAGGTCATGGAATGTTGTGCAATAGCTGTTGGGTCACCAAATACCTGAAATATAAAACAAAATTAGTTCAGGGTCACTGCCAAGTTACTGCCTGCCATATAAAACTTGGCTGCAAGTCCTACATCTACTGTAGTTTATTTAATACAATTTAATACAATAATGCATAGAGAATAGTGGTTCTTTAACTTGAATATGTTTATATTGCAAATATACGTACCTTATTTTTTGGGACTAAAAGACACCCCTGACCATAAGACGCACCCAGTTTTTAGAGCATGAAATCTGAAAAAATATATATTTCGTGTGTTTAAATGAATTAGGGAAAAAATCCCCTGCAGTTCCCAATTTCAGCCACATAAATGGTGTCACTAGAGAGCACACCAAACGGCATCTCATCTTCCTCATACATGGGGAAGGGAGGGGGGGGGGCTGGATGCGGGGGAATCTGCACTCTGGTCTCCTTGTCCCCTCTGCTGTCTGTGTGTGAGGAAACTGCCAGCGTGAGTGTGGCTTTCCCCACACACACTCTGCATTGGATATATCTGCGGGGCTCTGCACATACTGTATAACCAATCCAGTCCAGATGGGAGATCTGGCTGTATGTAGATCTCCCATCTGCTGGGGGGACCATAAGACGTAAACACTTATTCCTCCCATTCTGCGTCTTATAGTCTGAAAAATAGGGTATATGCACTTCTCTAAAGAGCTGCAGCCTTTACTATTATAAGCCACAATTCTTGCTTTTAATTCAAAGTAAAACCGTTTGAAAAATCTATTACCAGGAAATGTATTTATTTTTCAGCTTTGAATTTTTTTTTTTATAGTGTGTTGCCTGAGAACGTAGGTTGATAAATGGTTAACCACGTTGTTTTGTTTTTATGGTCCGGATGAATGATTTAGTCCTGCTCTTAGCCTTTGCAGAAGGATTTGTGCATTCTTGGCATAGCCTAGTGGTATGTGTACTTGTTGACTACAGGTTTTGTCTGCTGGGGGTATACCATTCTATTCATCGCTTCTCCCTTACCAGTACAGCTGAAGAGAGGCAAGTCTAATAAGTCATGTCAGCTTTGTCCTCCTGTTGCAGTTCGCCAGGAAATGGAGGTTTTAGTTTCTTTACTAGGAAAAGATACCCTTACATACAATCAACATACAATTTTATACCAACTTAAAAATTGATCATTTTAAGTTGATTGATTGAAAATCTGACCCGTGTATGGCCTGCTTTAGGAATATTGCAGACAAAGACCTGCATGCCTGGAGAATAGTATGGGTTTATATATTTTAAATTAATTTATGAACTGGCATTCAATTGAATTTAAATGTAATATAGCACCGTATTATTACCATATTTTTCGGACTATAGGAAGACGCACCTGACCATAAGACGCATCAGTTTTTGGTGAAGTGTTCAAATCAATTGGGGTGAAAAAATCCCCTGGAGTACCAACCTCAGCCACAACTAAAAATGGTGTTACTAGAGAGCACACTTCACAACATCATCCTCCTCCCACATGGGGGAGGGGGCGCGCAAGGGGAGCTGCTTGCATGTCTCCCATCTGACAGCTCCTCCACCTCCCTGGCTAATCTTCTTGCCATGAGAGCTGTCGGGGAGCCAAGGCATGGTCGTGCATTCGGTCCATAAGACACAGGCACTTTCCCCCTGATTTTGGGGGTGAAAAACTGTAGTGAAGTTCTAGTTGCAGTCAAGTGTTAATTTATACTGAAATCTATGTTGTTTTAATTAGAACCATGGCACTTTAGCTAGGCCTCAAATTGTAAGTTTACTTTGGATACATCCATTAGTGATGACTCCTTTTGTATATCTTAAATTAATGAATCTACCACAATTTAGAACTCGGTAAGGTGGCTGTACACGGGCCGATTTTTTCAGTTGATTCCTGCACACAGTGATCAAAAGCTATTGCGACCACAATTTCTTCGATGGGGATCAAGCTATCTCAGTCTAAGAAAGCTTGATCCATCAGGTAACCAACATGTTGATGAAACCCTGTTTGATTGCCGTTACCTTTGATAGGGACTAGTGTCCCCATCTAAACTATCGAACAGCATAGATTGAAGAGGTGTGCATTGATTCGACGATTCGCTTGAGGGTTCATTGATTAAGCGGTTATCGACCTGTTTTTTTTCTTTTTGTTCATGTAGTGGTGCTGTCAACCTCCACTTCAATTACGTGATACTTGGAGTAGTCTACTTTGTAGATCTGCCTTAAGATGAGTGTAGTACATATCTTAAAGCAGACTTATGCCTGGCATACACATGCCGATAAGCGGACGATTTTTCACCTGACTGACGGGCGTGCGCGCTCGCTCCGTCGGTCAGCGGAAAAATCGACCGCTTATCGGCATGTGCCCACATGGGACGACTCGGCCGGCCAGAGAACGGACATGTCCGATAATCTCTGACCGATGGAAGCCGATGGCATTAGGTTCAATGAAGACCGGCGTCTTCATTGAAGCTAATGGCCGGCACACAAAGGGTGCCGGCCGACTGAAGGGGCCCCATAATGCCCCAGGGTGCAAACGTGATGACGTCATCACGTTTGCATTCCGGTGCATATCGGAGCTGGTCTGTCTGCACCCGTCGGGGTGTGTATGGCAGGCTTTAAACTCTTAAGTTATTTCAATCGCACAAGCGTGCATGGCTATCAGCCATCTGTCTTAATCGATCGATTATACCAGCACACAGTTTAATCCAGCGGTTCCAAACGTTCCTTGCAGGGCCCCCTCTTCTATTTAGGAACATGTTTTAGCCCCCTTTCCTATTCAAACACAGGTTAAGAATGACGGCCCGTGCCCCCCTGGAATACCTTCGCGCCCCCCAGTTTGGGAACCACTGGTTTAATCTATTCAGACTGATAAATTGCTTTCCAAAGTCCTGTGCTTCATAGTAACATTAGATACAAAATTCATGGAAATATCAAGAAAATCCATCGGGTACTTCTGGGATCGGGTACAGCTGAAATTGACCAAAATGTCCGATCACTGCTTGATGGATTTTATGTTCTACTGCCATCACTTTTGGGTGATCAATTTAGGTAAAAAGGAATAGATTTTCAAACAACCGGAAGTAGAGCCTTGCAAGTTGAGACCTCAGGGTCCGGTAGTACATGCTGGTTTTTAAGCAAATGTCATAGAAAATGTTTCCATCTTGAGAGACAAAATCGTTGTATTTTACATATATTATTATTATATTTCCCCATAGAACACATGATCACATGTTCCCTTTGTGAGTTTATATCTGCGTAAATTCTTCAATTGATCTCCTGAACAATTTTGCCATTGTTGTTTAGAAATAAGATTCTAAAGCTAGCCATACACGTGTCGATTCCAGAGCGATCGATCAACCATCCGATCGATTCCGGTGAAGCCACAGGCGTTGATCGATCGACCATACAAGTCTGTGCCTACCACCTAGGCCACCGATTCCTGGACGATTCTGTTACCAGTCAATCGATTCACAAATGTCAACGCCCCTTAATGTGTGCTCAATCGATCAGAAAACACCAACAGGTTGGTTCTCTGGCCGTTCCGATTTGGGGGCCATGTCGATTGGGCAGGGTCGTTGGTCAAGGTGGGCTGCACTTGATTCCTCACCGATCGATCGGCGTGCACACGCCTGGTGCTCGATCGGCCAGGAATCGTGTGGGAAATCGACCTGTGTATGGCCACCTTAAGATTGTTCCCTCTTAGTTATTCATACAAAGATCTAAACAATAACCCCCTCTTTTTTGGGGGGGGGGGGGTCAAAGAACCAACGCTATAGGATATATAGTCAGAATAATTTACTTAAAGTATCATATGCATAATTGAATCAATCTCATAAACAACATTCCCCAAATGACTCGGAATCATCATTTGTTCTCACCATAGATTTAGGTTTTGAATGTGTTTTTTTTTTTTTTTTTTTACCACAAATTGTTTTGATTTTTGTATGGATTAGAAGGGATTAAAGCATATCTTTTTGATATCTATCTAATAGCTGAGTGATACCAAATATAACAAAACCCTCTTAGTTATTCCACCATGTTGGATCTTTACACCTGGCTTTGCTTTCCAGCCTGAGGCCAAGTTGGTTGCTGTTCAAGATTGTTAGCGACATACTCTAACGCTAGCCAGGCACGTATCCACATTTGGTAGATCGATTTTAGATTCAATCTTGTGTCCTTGTTCCTATTTGTCTGTTAGAGGGGCCACTCTCACCCTTCATTTTGAGAGCTGCACACCTACACGCAACTTAAACACCCACCCTTCATACTGACCCAATTTTACTTTGTGACCTTTGTCCAGGATATATACACCTACTGAGGGCCCTTCTTGCCACTGATATCACTGTAATGCTAGGCATACACTTACCGACACACGCCGATATCTTCCTCCGATATCTTCTGGGATGCTAAACGTGATGACGTCATCACGTTTAGCCTCCCGTTGCATTCTGGGGCCCCTTCAATCGGCCGGGCACCCTTTGTGTGCCGGCCATAAGCTGCAATGAAGACGCCGCTTCATTGCAGCTTATGGCATCGGCTTTCATCGGCTCCCATCGGCCAGAGAAGATCGGACATGTCCGTTCTCTGGCCGGCCGAGAAGTGGGGCGACAGGGATCTGTTGCCCCATGTGGGCACATGCCGATTAGCGGACGATTCAGTCAGATTAAAAATCAGCTGCTTATCGGCATGTGTATGGCAGCCATAACTGTGCAACTGCGGCTGACGGTTGTGCACAACTATTTATTACCTTTTATTAGATTCATTTATACGCATTCTTGAGGCCATTTCACTGTAGCTGCAATGTTTGTTTTTTTCTGGTAATAGACGCGCTAGTGATGACTCCCCCAAAAAGCATGCTACTTTACCACAAATCACAAACGCAGGGCCAGTGCCAAAGGTATAACCGTTTTCCACTGAGTTGCTGTGCTGCAACGCAAACATGACTGGTGGAAAGTGGCCCACATACCAAAGTTGATTCTAAGTATGTATGCTACGTTACTATGCTTTGCCTTTTTTGAACTTCCTTCCTCTTGGTTATTCATGAACACATAATTATTTTGCAATGAAAAAATTTATATTTGCAAGAATAGCTGCACAGTCATTTCTCTTGTGAATTGTCTATAGTTAGAATGGAAAGTTCATGAGTTCCCTTGATAAAACCAGATCAAAATAGGATTCCAGCGTGGCATATTTTTTCCTGGAAAAAGTATTGCACGTACAACAAAAAAGACGCAACAGGTCCTATGGTTATGCTGCATTTGCTAGCCTAGTTGTGTCCCAAGTTCTGTAGAAACCACGTGAAGGCCATACCGTGAGCAGAATAATTCTAATATATATGTGTGAATGTATATATACAGGGCTGCACATTAGTGGTATGCCGGTACACAAAAAGAGCTAGCTATGCATACCTACATTGTTGTTACTTAGCGTGCTTCCATAGTAACTTTGAGGTGGACAAATGAGAGGGCAGTATAGTGGTAAAAGCCAGAAAAAAAACAATGGAAAGCTGTCCGACACAGAAATGGTCAGCTATTGAAAACATAGTGAAGATTAAAAGAGACAGTTTACAAGGTGATGATAGCATACAGAACACAGGTACCCAGCAGTGCTACAACCCCAAATTAGTTGGACAATCTGACAAAATGTAATGAGCACATTTGCTGTCCAATAACATCAGTGAGGTAGGAAAAAACTTGATAGCTGGCAGCCCAGTGACAGGTGGTTGCATAATCTAATCTTGCTGCTTATACACTCCATTCTCCTAATGTGTATATGTATGTATATACAGTTGCAAGAAAGGTATGTAAACCCTTTGAGATTACGTGGAGTTTTGCATGAATTGGCCATAAAATGTGCTCTGACCTTAAATGAAGTCGCACCAATAGAAAAACAGTCTGCTTAAAATAATACTACACAAACATTATATTTTTTTATTGAACATAACATGTTCAGGGTAGAGAAAGTATGTGAACCCCTAGCCTAATGACTTCCCCAAGAGCTAATTGAATCCAGGAGTGAGACAACCTTTAAAAACACACCCCAATTTTGGGTTTTCTGGTTTCAAGAAGCATTGTCTGATGTGAACCATGCCTCGCAGAAAAGAGTTCTCAGAAAACCTACGATCAAGAATTGTTGACTTTCATGAAGCTGGAAAGGGTTACAAAAGTATCTACAAAAGCCTTGATGTTCCTGTGTCCACGGTAAGACATACCGTCTACAATGGAGAAAGTTTAGCACTGTTGCTACTCTCCCTAGGCGTGGTCGTCCTGTAACGATGACTGCAAGAGCACAGCGCACAATGCCTAATAGGGGAAAGTAGAAACCTAGAGTGTAAGCTAAAGACTTGCAGAAACCTTTGGCACATGATTACATTTTTGTTGACTCATCTACCGTGTTTCCCTGATAATAAGACATCCCCATCAAATAAGACCCCCCCCCCTTTTTTTTTTTTTAAAGTTTGAAGTAAGACACTCGCCACAAAAAGGACAACCATGATGCGTGCCAGAATCTCCCATTTGGGAACTGTGTGCCTCCAATGCAGAGCGAAGCAGGACGTGACTGCAAAGGCTTGTGTCCGCGCTAGGAAGCAGAAGCTGCTGCAGAAACAGACTCTGTTACCCGGCCGGTAGAACCCACAAAAAAGTGAGTCTGTGCCATCCATTGTCCCCTTCAGATTAAGGCATCCCCCTCAATAATAAGACCTGTCACATATTTTTGGCTTCTAAAAAATAGATGTCTTATCATTGGGGAAACACGGTACCATAAGGAAAACATCAAACAAGAAGTACACGGGAGGACACCATGAAGGGAGCCATTGCTGTCCCAAAAAAAAGATTGCAGCACGTTTTAAGTTTGCAAAAGAGCATCTGGATGTTCCACAGCTCTACTGGAAAATTATTCTGTGTACAGATGAAACCAAAATTGAGTTGTTTGAAAAAGACACAACACTGTGTGGAGAAAAAAAAGGCACAGCACACCAACATCAAAACCTCATCCCCACTGTAAGACATGGCGGAGGGAGACTCATGATTTGGGGGCTACTTTGCTGCCCCATGGCAGATTGTTGCCATTGATGGAAAAATTTATTCTAGAGTTTCAAGACATTTTGCAGGAAATGTAAGACCATTTGTCCGCCAATTGAAGCTCCACAGAGGATGTGTGACTTAACTGGACAGTGACCCAAAGCATGCAAGTCGTTTAACAGAAGAATGGCTTCAACAGAACAAAATACACCTTCTGGAGTAGCCCAGTCAGAGTCCTGACCCCAACTCGATTGAAATGCCGTGGCATGACTAAGCGGGAGATTCACACCAGACATTTCAGGAATATTGCTACACTAAAACCGTTTTGTGCAACTATAGGAAACGTTTGGTTGGGATTATTGCTGCCAAAGGAGGGTCAACCAGTTAAGTTCAAAGGTTCACATACTTTTTCCACCCTGCACTGTGAATGTTTACATGTTATGTTCAGTTAAAACATGAAAACATATAATGTTTGTGTAGTATTATTTTAGTATTATTTTATGTGACTTAGATGAAGATCAGAGCACATTTTATGACCAATTCATGCAAAAATCCATGTAAGCCCAAAGGGTTCACATACTTGTTATGCAACTGTGTGATATATATATATAATTTACACACACACTTCCGCTTTACTAGGCCAAGCTCATCAATAAACTTAAAAAAAAATTGATATTGTCGACAAGTGTGTATGTTTATTGATTTGAGGAAAGGTTATCCACAAACCGACAAACAAAGCATCTGGGCTGGTTGTCGGCCTCTCTGGGTGAATGAACAAGTAACAGAACACCACTACTGTGTAATAAATTATTAAATGGTAGAAGAAAACGAGTCATGTATATTGTAGCCTGGGTCAGGTTTGCAGTATTTTGTGGCACCAGCACACTGAACATTATACATTAATGCTCACACAGATACAAGTTGTATTTTGCTGACAACGTTTGCATAACACATACTGAATATCTGAAAGAAGTGATTTAAAGCGGTTTTACACTTAAAATAAAAAAACAGGCATACATTACACAGACACAATACTCACCTGTCAGCAGTTCAGATGATGAGAAACTTCTACACAAAAAAAACTCTCACTAAACTGTCTTCACGTGCTTGGATTTCTCATGCTGGCATCTTAGCTCCTGGCTTCTGCACACTTCCGCCCACACTGACCCCCCCCCTGTCCTCCCCTCTCCACTCGGCGATCATAGCTGCAGACACAGGAGGGGGGGGGGGGGTTTGTGAAGAGTAGGATTCTGCTGCTGACGATTTCCTGCCTGGGAGAGATATCCCACACACCACTTTGGCTGCCTAGGCGAGACATAAGGCAGTGGGAGGGGGAGCACTCGTAGCCATCTCCTCTTCAGCTGTCAGAAGAAGATTTGTTTTCTACAATCAAGCATCTCCGCATTATCTGCTTAGCTGCACATGATAATGCTGAGTGACCTCCCAGGTGGTAGGTCCGCTTTAAACTCCTGTGAGGTTCTTCTGGGGGAAGAACCTGACAATTCTCCTGTAAAAGCGTCACGCTTTTACAGTACTGCGTTTTTTCATAGAAAACCAATGTTTACATTTACACTGCATGCGTTGTGTTTTTGAAAATGCAGTGTTGCACGCATTTTTTATCGATTTTACAGTCAAACTATATAAAGTTTTTTATTTTATTTTTATATTTGTATATTATTTAATGTCTACGTCCATGGCAGCCAACCCAGGGATTGCCCTGGTTCTCATGGAGTATTAGTGCTGCATTGGTGTGGTGCACCCTATTGAATTCGGAACGTGGTGCATGTCATTGTCAGTGACAGTGTCTTCTGTACATGCCCCATTTTGTTTTAAATGAAAAAAAAATGCATGGGTGCGATCATGTGTGATCGTGGACTATCGTCAAAGTGGGGACAAGCCCTTAGAAAAACACTAAAAATGTGTATTTGCTAGCCCTTGAGGACTGTATTTGGGGACCTCTGGAACTTGTAGTGAAATAAGAGTAACGTTTCATGTAGAAGAGGAGCCCGGAAAACTGCAGAAGACCAGATGGAATGGTGGAATTCAGCTTTACATTTTAATAAAGAAACTCAAAAGAATTTGAAATGCAAAAATGTGAACCATGTTAGCCCATTGCACACGCAGCAGAGGACTGGATTCATATAAAAATGTCCCTCCTAAAAATTGGCAAATATCGGTGCCGGACCTTGAGGTGTCATTCATGCAACCAGATATCTTGGCAGTGGAATAGCTCATGTGACTTCTACTGACCTGCTGGTGTGGTGACTCGTCATTTGAAAGTTCCCCAATCCAGTCCAGTGTTTGTTTTGGCTTTCAAAAAAGAGATTTGTTTTCTTTCTCAGCGTGAGAATAAGCAGGTCCAGCTGTAAGATAGATCACCGTGTGTTATTCTATTACCAAAAGCATTATAGGATTTTAACTTTTGGTTGGAGTGGGGAAGAGTTATCAACCTTGTTGGTTTATTATGTACAGTGGATATCAAAAAAAGTCTACACACCCCTGGTAAAATGTAAGGATCCTGTGTTGTACAAAAGTGAGACAAAGATAAATCATTTCAGAACTTTCTCCACCTGTAATGTGACCTATAAACTGTACCACTCAAATGAAAAACAAACTGAATCCTTTAGGTGGAGGGAAGAAAAAATATAAAAAAATAAATAATGTGGTTGCATAAGTGTGCACATCCTTAAACTAATACTTTGTTAAAGCACCTTTTTATGTTATTACAGCTCTCTGTCTTTTTGAGTATGAGTCTGTCAGCATGGCACATTATGGGTACGAGTCTGTCAGCATGGCACATTTGCGTATGAGTCTGTCAGCATGGCACATTTGCGTATGAGTCTGTCAGCATGGCACATTGTGGGTATGAGTCTATCAGCATGGCACATTTGGGTATGAGTCTATCAGCATGGCACATTTGGGTATGAGTCTATCAGCATGGCACATTGTGGGTATGAGTCTATCAGCATGGCACATTGTGATTTGGCAAGATTTGCCTACTCTTTGCAGAAACACTCCATATCTGTCAGATTGCGAGAACACCTCTTGTGCACAGCCCTTTTCAGATCACCCCACAGAACTCCAATCGGATTCAGGTCCGGGCTCTGGCTAACATTTTGGAATGGCCCAATCTTCTGGAGAAGCCATTCCTTTGTTGATTTGGATGTATGTTTTGGGTCGTTGACATGTTGATAAATAGAAGTTCCTCTTCCTGTTCAGCTTTCTAGCAGAAGCCTGAAGGTTTTGTACCAATATTGACTTATATTTGGAACTGTTCATAATTCCCTCTATCTAAACTAAGGTTCCAGTTAAAGAAAAACAGCCCCAAAGCATGATGCTGCAACCACAATGCTTGGTAGGTACGTTGTCCTTTTGGTTATGTGCAGTATTGTTTTTGCACCAAACACATCTTTTGGAATTATGGCCAAAAAGTTCAACCTTGGTTTAATCAGACCATGGCACCTTTTCCCACATGCTTTTGGGAGACTTGCAAAATGTAACCTGGCTTGGATGTTTTTCTTTGTTAGTAAAGGCTTTCGTCTTGCCACTACACTATACAATACTGCACATCACCAAAAGAACACCATACCCACAGTGAAGCATGGTGGTGGCAGCATCATGCTGTGGGGCTGTTTTTCTTCTAAGGAGCCCATTCTTCAAATCTGGCCCAGAAATCAATCTAACAAATAGCGGACATGTCCTTAATTTTTAGATTGATCGAATTACTTGGATCCAAATACCAGTAGACAAATCGTGCATGGCCGAATCTCGGCACAGCCGGCTGTGTGTTATGATGTCATCACATGTTGTCAATCTGCAGAGAATCGAAGGAAAACGTTTAAAAAAACTGATCCAAATACAAATCGCTCTAGAAAACCTCTAGTCGCTCTAGTCACATACTTGTACGATTGACTGAAATGTACTGACATGTTCCACTTCTCGATCGTTTTTATAATTAGCAGTACTGCAACAACTGAGTCTTGTGGGAACACCTCCCTGGGAACTCCCTGTTAAGATGCGCCTCCTCCGGTACTGCTCATGTGCAGCATAGTGATCTAGGTGGCGTAGTCGAGAATAGAGAGGGATAGGGGGCGTGCTAAGATGAGCCTCCCACCTCTGTGTCCCTGACAGTACACTCGCCTATGGGTATTAAACAGTACTGCTGGTATGGGATCTACTTTTAAGATGTGTAATGCATAGCAGGGGAAAGGAGTCCCCCTCCCACCCCAGTGTTACTGTACTGTCCATAGCAGAATCAACTGTCAGTGACTCAAAGGGGCTGCTCTGGATGGGTCCTCTGTCATGTATTACACATGTTAAAAGTAGATGCGATATGTGCACCCCTGATTATGTTGTATTGCTTCTAAGTGATGCTCTGGTACTCAAAAAGGGCCAAAAACTAGCTCTGTGTACCTGCATTAGAGATCGGCAGCACAATCGGCAACCCTCCCACATTTAATAGCTGTACAAAAACTTCACTTTATCATGTACACTGTGAAAGTTTACACTTTTTAGATTACCAGAGTTCTTTCAGTTTTTATTTTATTGTTACACTTCTACAATTTATGTCACTTGGATAACCTCAGGGAAACATTATTAAAGCGGACCTACCACCAGGAAACTATGTTTTCATGAATGGCACTAGAAGTGCCAATAATAGGGAGGAATGCAGTGAAAAAACCCAAAAACTTACCTGTAATGAGCAATTTAGTAATATAATCCGGCAGCTCTCATCACTTCCTGGTTCATTGAAGACAGAATTGGGGCAGCACGTCACAGGAAGCTTTGATTTCTCATTGAACTGCTTTGAAAATTCCCATAGAAGATCACTGAATACCCCCCAGTGGCCACCCGCGATATTGCACCCCCATGTGTTTCATGTGTTGGCTCCACGAACCAGGAAGTGAGGGGAGCTGAGTGGTAATCTTGTTAAATTGCTCATTACAGGAATGGTTTTGAGTTTGTTTTACTGCATTCCTACCTATTATTATTGGCACTTCTAGTGCCATTCATAAAAACATAGATTTCTGGTGGTAGGTCCACTTTAACTATGAATGTTTGCAGTTAGGGTGTGAAATTGGGAATATAAATAACTAATCCAAAATAAAAAAGTGGTCTTCTAAGGGTGTTGGAGATCTGGGGGTTGAATGTCACAGTTGGCATATGTATGGGTAAAATCTGACAAGAGAAAAGCACTGTTGGAATGTTTACAGTTGGAATATGACTATGAAAGGTTGACATATGGACTGCAGGTAGTCTCAGGGGTTATTTACTAACCCAGAAAATCTTGGGGTTGTACTACTAAGGTGTGAGATCTAGAGGTTCAACTGTGTGAGTTACATTTGACCCAAAGCCAGCTGTTAATCTGTGGATGGAGACAGCTTATCGGAGGATCAATCAAGAACAGGGAGGTTTATCTGCAGCAGAATCTACCATGTAGGAAGCAGAGGACAGTGAGGAAGACCACATACAAAAACCATCTCCTGGTTCTAATCTAAGGAGGTCACTAAAAAAGTTATGTGCACCCCTGTACATAACCCCCATGGCTGAATGCACGGTCAATGGCAGTGGGGGCTCATCTCGATGGGCTCCTTGCTATTCATTACACATCTTAAAATTCTGATAGCAGCATCTGACGAGGAGTGGTTTCCCCCTGGTGGAGGATAGTAGAAAGTCATTGTATAAAGCAGGGTGGATTTGATTTAAATCAAACTGACTAGTCAGTAAGGCTCGATTTAAATCAATCATTTTTGCCGGTATAACTTTAAAATGCAAGTAGGTGAAGACTTTTAGAATAACAACTTTTCATATTAGTTTTTTTAATCCCCAGTTTAGGTTAATAAATCATATTTGGACAACTTTTCTGTTGCACTTAGTTTTGAGAACTGCAAAAGTAAACAAAGCATCTGTGATAATATCTTGTTGGTCGAGAAACTGCCCAATAATCTTACAGAAACAGACAGTTATAAGCATAAACGCATCACCCCAAATTTCCCCTGGAATAGACGAGGGCGAGGGGACAGGTCACTCAATATGTAAAAGCAATATATGTATTATACACTGTGCAAAAAATGAAGTAATGACCATCTTATCAATCAAAAACAATGCGCAATGCTGCGGATGTCACATCTGTACACGTGCTTAGACAATTAAAATAGTCCAAATGTCGCAAATGTTACCCCAACGCGTTTACCCCAACAGTTTCATTGAAGACTTCTTCAGGGGGTACGATATGTCATTTCATTAGCCAAATCTACATAACACGAACAGCCAACACAAGGGGATCCGTCATATTGAATAACCAAATCGACATAGAAGTGGACACAGACCCTCAGGGGTTACTCATGTCCATAGATCAATCTAGGGGGAAAGATATGATTTCTGAAGATGGCCTCCCCACTGGTGATCTGCGTAACAAGACCGACCCAAACCATCATCTGATCATGTTTACATAAGTAAATGTATTAAAAAATCTTTCGGTCTTGTTGTATGCAGATCACCACGGCATTTATGCAGATGAAGTCTGTCTGTCTCTCCGTTCCCCACTGGTGTCAGTGCAGTGGGGACACACCATTGCGCATAGTTTTTGATTGATATGATGGCCATTACTTCATCTTTTGCACTGTGTAATAATTGTTTTGCTTTTACATATTGAGTGGCCCCTCCCCTGCCATTATCACCTTTTGTCTATTGTGTTTGGAATGTCGGCCACTATACATCTGAGAGTGTAGTTTTGTTCATTATAAAATTTACAAAAACCTCTGGAAGAGCCTGACATTGTGAATGGATTAATGGAATTTTTTTACCACAAAAATTAAACATATACAGCTTTATTCTACATATCTACAAACTAATCCTTATTTCATCATGGAATAGCCTTAGAATGGTAATAGATTTTCCTCAAAAAGCATTTTATTTTTAAAAAATTCAATTTAAGGCATTATTTTTAAATAAAACTTGTTTTACATGATACTTCAAGCATAAGGGAACACTGTAGTATGGTAATGCACATTTTGTGCCATATAAATCATCAAAGGTTATGTGCCCCTATTCTGAGGTTATGTGCCACAATATATGTGATGCAATCATTCCCCATGATGAAATAGCGGGAGCATAGACCCTCACCTGTCTGCCGACTGCTCCAGCTGAGCAGGCAGGTTGGCATATGTGAAAGCCAATCCATGACCCAGACCGCGCCTGAGCAAATCCCTCACCTCTTCTCCTCTTACCACTCTAAGAAGATTCTGAGCAAAGACTTGTCAGCGTGGGTCGGCAGACAGGTGAGTTTCTTTGCCCTATGCATTAACAGTTCGGTTTCGGGGGCCGCAATTGGAGGACCAAGGGGGGCAGCTTAAGAACACCCAAAGGGCATCTAGTGTGATCTGTAAAGCCAATAAAACAATGAAATGCTGTTGAATAAAGTCATGATCAGCATCATGATCTATAGTACTTTCAAACTGGCTTGACAGTATAATGTATACAAAGTTGATAAATTATAGACACTATAATTATAGAATATTTCTAGAGAGTATTAGATCAGATGGAAAACTTTGGATAAAACCATATTATCAATAAACAATGCCATATAAAACAGAACTACAGTTCGATTCAAAATAAGTGGTTATCATTTTATAGTCAGTATGGTGACCATAAAAACAAAATATATGACTCTTCAATCGCAACAGAACAACACTTGAAATATATCTGGGTACACACATGTAGATATGAGCCAGATCTATCTGGCCCATATCATATGCGGCCATCCCAGTTTTCGAGCAGCACTAATCAATCCCACTTGAAAACAGGGATATTGGACATGACTGTAAATCACAATGGTCAATGTCCGTTGCTTTGCATGGAGACCGTGGTTTCCTCTGATATCTGACAGCATCATGATGACGTCATCACGCTGCTGCAAGGAACATCGGAGAGCTCCAATATCGAGCCACGTGTTCCCTGCCTATATGTTGAGAGCCGGAGATCTGTGGCTGATGTGCTGTCAAAATTTACAACGATTAAAATTACATCTTCATTTCCTTAAATTAACTTGATACACTTAATTCATTTATGTTAAACTAAAAATGCATATCCTATTTAATAACCATTTTTGAAAAAATTCAATTCTTTACAATTTTCTGTGACAATGACTGACGATGATTGATGACCAGTAGTGTGAGCAATGGCTTTGCATCTACTTAGAAAGTTTAGGTAAGTCAGGTTTGTATGTTGTTGGAAGGAAGGGAAGGGGAGTGCCCGGATAAGAATGAAAAAAATAAAATGGAGAAGAGGTATCTGGGAGAACAGGTCCCCACACCACTGAGCCAGACTGAAGGGGCTAAAGAGTGACATATGGCTCCCGAGCCGCACTTTGCCCACCCCTGGCATAGGCTGAATTTAGCTCTGCTATAGATTTGTTCTAGCAGAAGCTGACTTGGCAACACCGTGGACTGAAAATGATATATTTTAAAACATAATGTATTTTTTGTCGGGTATGAATTAATTCCTTATGTAAAAAATGCACATTTATGATCAAAGCAGCAATTATTTGGTGTTGTCTTCCTGGCACATTTAGATGGCATTGGCTGCCGCAATCCTGTTGTTGATGTAAAATAATAGTCAGGACTCGGGCTTAGATTGAATCAGTATCTGGGATGAATGAGCTGGTCACAGTATAGCATTTGTCCTGGAAGCTGCCAATGAATTCCCTTTTTATTCACGCTTCATTAACACTCGGGCATTTGGTTACACATCGGTTGCTGGGCGACCTCTTCCAGCGTTGCTATGAGATCATGCAGGCCTTCCACTTGTGAGCGGCTTCACAAAATGACTCGACGGATGGTGACAAACACTGATAATGTTCTGTCATCTCTCTGGAATGGGCTTTAGGTTTTCTATGAACCAATAACGTGGCTTTTATATATTTATGAAAGCATGCCATTGATATATTGATTCTTTATGTCTGAATGTTGAATTATTAGATCAAATATGAACGTGATCATTGTTCATAGTGATTAAATAAGACTTCTTTTTAGAAAAATTATAACAGAGATCTTGAGCTGCCTAAACCAACTTAAGTAGGGGGTGGCCAGGGACTTTAAAGCCGGCCATACACCTTCAGGTTTCTCTGTCAGATTTCCTTTAGATCTCCTTTTGTTTTACCAAAACCATGTAATATGGGAGACTAATCTAATCAATGTCTCTCATGTCTAATCTAAAGCTAGCCATACACGGGTACATTCCCGTGCAATCGACCCCCGATCAATCACAGCGTGGTGACGTCACCACGCTGTGATTGATCGGGGATCAATTGAACGGAAATCAATGTGCACCACATGGGCACATTGATTACCGTTCAATGAAGACCTCCGGCTAGCCAGAGTTCTGTCCGGCTTTCAGCATGTGAATCATGCTGAAAGCTGAAGAGAAATCCAGCCTGCTTCTCCCCGTAGAGCCCGGCTGGAGTGAAGAATGCTGACTCCTCCCCCTTCACACAGACTCCCCTGCTCTCAGTTCTGTGTGAAGAGTCGGCTTTCCCTATACTCTACATGAAAATTCTTTTTCATGTAAAGTATTGGTGATTGAATGTGGTTTTCCAACATGTTGGAAACCCGTTCAATCGAGGTACTTCGAGGGGGCTCTATTGAACCTCCTCGAAGGACAGCACACACAGGAAGGATTGTAATCAATCACCGTGACCGTGCACGTTGATTGATTGTACTCGAATCTTTTTACAAATCTACCCGTGT
The DNA here is from genome assembly GCA_036250615.1 of Ptychadena robeensis. Lineage (NCBI taxonomy): Eukaryota > Metazoa > Chordata > Amphibia > Anura > Ptychadenidae > Ptychadena > Ptychadena robeensis. The sequence goes on along the minus strand of CM070034.1, from coordinate 28,696,900 downwards.
GCGCCTAGCTTAAGCGATGTTAGATTAGATTTTGTAGCTCGATGAAAAAATTGATTTTTAATTTAATCAATGTACACCACATGGGGAGTACAGTTATTGTTCAATTTCGACTGAAAAGTTCATCGAAGTAATCAAAATTCGTCGATTGAATTCCTCTTACAATTTTAGTTTCAATCGGAAATGATGTGTTAAAGGGAAGAGTAGCCACAAGGAATGTAGTTTGATGATTGTACAATCGACCAAAATTTTCCAACCTGTCCGATCACAATTTAATCGACAATTTGACAAAGATAGATCAATAATCATCAATTGTACTATGTGGGCAGAAAAAATATTTTTTTTCAATTGATCGAAAAATGTCGATTGAATGCTAAAATCGAACCATGTGTGGCTAGCTTAAACCATCAAGTCTACCTGTGTTCAATCGCAGAGGACCCGGCACTACATAGTTGTTGGTAGATCTAAAGGATATCTGACAGAGAGATCTAAAGGTGTATGGTCAGCTTAAAAGTGCAGATTAAGCGTTTAAGGAGAAAACATGTTATTAAAATATTAATAGGATGATGAGACTGTGGCTTGTTGAACTATGGTAAGCTTCTTTTGATACGGCTGACATTGTTACTCACCAACTGAATATGGGGGACCCCAGAAGAGATAGGAGGGTCTACGAATACCCTGGGATATCTCCAGACAGTGGCAGGCAGGTGTATGTATTATATATGTATGTATTATATATGTATCCGCACCTTATCACAGATTTAGGCTGGAAACACACGTGTAGATATGGGCCAGATCGATAGCCGCTTTGAGCTCCGTGCGTGCTCACGGCCATTTATCTGGCTCATGTTATATGCCCCCATCCATGTTTTTGAGTGGGACAAATCAATCCTGCTTGAAAACAGGTATATCGGCCATCAGATGTCCGTTGCTTTGCATGGAGACTGCGGGCTCTCCATGCAAAGCAGTAGCCTGTCGCGCTGTTGCATGGAACCTTGAACGGCTCCAATATCGAGCAGTGTGTTCCCTACTTTAGACAGTTTTGTGAGCAATATCAGAGAGTAACGGGTCCTTTTGTGTATGTAGAAAATGTTTCAGATCTTTGAGTTCCACTCATGCAAAATGGGAGCAAAACCAAAAGTGTTGAGGTTATACATTTGCTCATTGTATTTATTTTATATAAAGCCAGAGAAAGCCAGGCAACTAGCATTTCAGAATATTGTTACCATTGCTACATAGTATCTTCATTTTGAACTGAAAAGTGAAAATACAAGAATATTACCTTTTTAGAATCTGTCAATGTCTTTGTTATTGTTATGCATTGCTTACTATAGAATTGCAAAATAGTGATTACACTTTGCATAGGAGGTCTGTTTGTAAGGAACTGTGGCACTCCCAGTGGTAAAACAAAACACTGTTTTGAGAATAACAAGTACCTGAAAGTTGTAATTATATGGGTGTATCTTTAACCATTTGTAGATTTCGGTGTGCTGCAAGGGCCAAAGAAAAAAAAACCCTAGTGTAAAATACATTGGACCCGGCAATGTATGTACTCTTCTTCCTGTCGATGCTTTCTTCCCAAATCTTCTGGCAGTTTCAATAAAAAAAACAAACTTAAATACAGGGAGTGCAGAATTATTAGGCAAATCAGTATTTTGACCACATCATCCTCTTTAT
>CM070034.1:28669256-28695126 GCA_036250615.1 Ptychadena robeensis | reverse complement strand
AAAATACCACTTGCCTAATAATTCTGCACTCCCTGTATATATTTAGAACTTCGGACAGTCATTTTGTTATATTTGTATTTACTGTTTCATTCATCTGCAGATCAAAGGGCCGGAACTTATCTGCTGCCAAGTGTTGCAGAAAAAAACAAACTACAAAGGTGCCCATACACAGGCAGATACCCATGCAATTTACCCAAAATCAATTGCAGCATAGTGGCGCCAACACGATGCACTCAATTGCGGGTCAATCAAATGGAAATCAATGTGCACCAATTTACTCGTCGATTTCGGTTTGATGGAGACCCTGGTCCGGTGTTGTGAGCATTTTTTCTTACCGCTGGGAGCCGGACAGAGGAGGGTGGGGGGAGGAGGAGGACCTTGCCTGTGCAGTTTACACAGCCGTGCTAGGCTCTGCCCCCTTTCCCCTGCCGGTAACCTATTACAGGCTATAGGCTGTGGGGGTTAGGTGTCTGGCTCTCCTCGCTGCTTGTCACATTGACTGGGATTTACGGATATGTCCATTCCCGGTTCGACCATCCCATTTCGAGCATAATCTATTGATCCCGCCAGAAGGCATACACGGCTCGATTTTTTTAATAGATTCAAGCACCATGAACATGCATGTTGCTCGATTTTGCTCAAATGCATTACAAAATCGAGTCATGTATATACACTGTAAGGGCTTGTTTCCACTAGTGCGGCTGCTGGCCACACGATTTCAACTGCTTAGATTCGCCCACGCTAAGAACCGCATCTTATGCGGTTGTAAGCTGGGGCCATTCACCTCTATGGCCGTGGTCAGTGCTGGGCAGCCACGGAATAGTGCGGACCGCACTCAAAAACTTGGTCGACCGAGATGTTAGGTGGCGGCCGCCCCCTGACCGGCGGGGGGCTAGCCCATTTAACTACATGGGTGCAGTTTCGTCCGCCCTGTAGTCAACCGCAGGCTTCCGCGGTAGTTGAAACAAGCCCTAAAACATTTTTATTTACAGTGACACTATTTTTTCTAACAAAATTATCATATTGGAAGATTGGTGAAGTTTTTATTACATTTTAGTCTATAGATTTTTCAAATAATATAAATATTATTTATAAAAATAAAATTTCTTATACAAGGTATTTTCTATATAGAATACCAATATACTGTATTGTGATGTTAAGTAATAAAATAATAAAATATATAAATAGGTTTTAGTATTTGCAATGTATAGTCAAATATTAATTTTGTTTTCCAGATATACAAAGCCATTAACCTTTGCTGACTGTATTGGGGATGAGTTACCTCTTGGATGGGAGGAAGCCTATGATGCTCAAGTTGGTGTATTCTACATTGACCATAACAGTCGTAAGTTTGGGGGTTTTTGTTTGGGGGGTTACTTGCTCATTGCACAACATTACATCACTTTATATATAGGATGTTGTGAATAGTATCCTTTCTTCCCATGGTGGCTGGTGAGCCCATCTTCTCTGCAGCTCGTGGGTGTGCGCTTAATTAAAATACAGGGCTATTCTCCCAGATTGTTGGGGGTGGTGACCACTTTACTATTTGTGCATTTATTTATATAGAGCCATGGTATTACACTGTATGTAAATTAGGAAGATAATTAGAGAGACACAGGTACAGGTTATGACACAGGAGGAGTAGAGGACCCTACCCGATCAGGCTTACAATATAATAGGTTGGTTAACTGAGTATACAATAGGTGGGGGGATAGGACTGGCTCGTGGTGATGTCCTGAATGAGAAGATGGGTAGGCCAGACTGAAGAGGTGAGCTTTCAGAGCATAGAAGGTGGTAATTGTGGGACCAAGTCTAATGAGATGAGGGAAAGAATTCCAGAAAGGGAGCGAACCTAGAAGTCCTGAATCTGCACATGGGATGATGTTATGAGTGGGGATAATATTAGTAGTTCGCTGGAGGAGCAGAGGGGGCGGTTGGGGTGTATTTATGTACCTGTGTTAAAAGAAAGGCACAGAACTTTCAATTTGATTCTCTTGACAATTGGAAGCCAGTGTAGAGATTTGCAGAGAGGAGTGACAGATGAGGGGCGGATAGAGGAGTAGAGGATAGAGGAGTAAATGAGTCTGGCAGTGGTGACAATCTAGATAGAGGAAGAACAGAGAGGATGATGTTGCAGTAGTCAAGGAAAGAAAAAAGATGGGAGCGTGTACCAGGACTGGTGCTCTCTGGGGAGAGGAAGGGGCATATCTTGGATATATCAAGGAATAGGTAAGAACACAGGGCTATTTACTGTAAGTGAGATGTTGAGGTGAGGTTTAGAAAGTGATGGGGGAAAGATAATGAGTTCCGTTTTGCTCAGGTTGAGTTTAAGGAATTTTGTCAGCCATCCATGAAGAGATGACTGATCGGCATTGAGAGATATTGTCCAGGACAGGGGGAGTAAAGGCTGGGTGCATAGGTAGATTTGGGTATCATCTGCATATAAATGGTATTTTAGACCAAAGGATGAGATGAGTTTGCCAAGGATAGAGGTGTAAAGGGAGAAAAGGACTGGGCCAAGCACTGAGCCCTGTGGGACACCAATGGAGAAAAAGATGGGAGAAGAAGAGGAGCCATTGAAAAAGGGTTTGGAAAGAGTGGTCAGTCAGGTAGGAGGAGAATCCGCTAAGTGCAGAGTCACAAATACCAAGAAGAAGAGGGTGATCTACAGTGTCAAAGGCAGAGGAGAGATCAAGCAGAAGAAGCAGGAAGAAGTTGCCTTGGGCCTTTGCACTGAGCATTGAGTCATTTGCAACCTTAGGGATTGCTATTTCAGTGGAATGAGAAGATTGAAAGCCAGATTGGAGGGGGTCAAGGAGGGAATTCACATTCAGATAGTCAGTGAGATTTGTGTACAAGGCGCTTAAGCAGTTTAAGCAAAAGGAAGAAGAGAGATTGATCTGTAGCTAGAGGGGTCAAGCGATGGGGTCTTCAGTATGGTGAGGATTAGGGCATGTTTTAGGCATGATGGGAACATACCAGAGGAAAGAAAGCGTTTGTAAAGTTCAGTGAGTGCATGGGCAAGGGTAGTAGAATGGGTTTTTAGTAGGTCAGCGGGTATCGGTCAAGTGGTGGAAGGAGAGGAGCAAAGCAAAGAGGTGACTTTCTCCACACTAACAGGAGAAGAAGGGAAGAGTTACACGAGGATGGGATTGGAGGAGGAGGTGTAGTGCAGTTGGCAGAGATATTAAGTCTGATTGTGTCAATCTTGTCTTTTGAAATGTGTGGCCAGGTCCTGGGCAGAGAAGGTGTCAGTGGGAGGAGGAGGTGTAGGATTGAGTCCAAGATAGAGGGTTTGAGGATTTTTAAGACATCAGTGTAGAGAAGTAGTTCTGCTTGTAAATAGTAATGGCAGAATTAAATGGAGTTTGGCCTTGTAGATGAGAAAGTGGCTGCTCTGGTCAGACTTTCTCCACTTCCGCTCTGCCCTGCGAGCAGCTAGTTGGAGGCAGCAAATGTTGTTGCTGTGCCAGAGACCGTGCTGCTTTAGAGAGGCAGGTGCTGGTGTCCCATCTTAAGGTGGCCCTACACAGTTTAATTGTTACCTTCCATCAACAAAACAAATTTTTTTTTAAAAGTTGAAAATTTGTGTGCTGCAGCCCTAGTCTACAACCAGCATTGTCATTTTTGTGTCTTGAGTTAAATGTGAGCATTACAAGCTGTGTGAACTTCAATGATAAAATAATACGGAGGCCTTCATCCACAGAACTGTCTAGTCTTACCTTCTGCTCTGCCGTATTTGTTGTGGTCTGTAAATCAACCCCTTAACTATGTGGTCTTTTTTGCCCAATTATTGTCTGACTTGTGTGGCACACAATAAAGATGGGGGGAGGGGGGGGGGTTTATACCATTATATTGAATATGTCAAAGTTGCATATATTGTTATAGTTTCAGAAATACAAACCATTATGTGATTTAAATTAAATAAAAACCTTATATGAGCTCCAGGCATATGATAAAGACACAAAATAATTTTTGATGTATTACATGCAGACAGAAAAAGAACCTAGACTCTTACAACCCCTATACAATAAGGTTCATCTTGGCAAAGGCACCTGCTGCCAAGAATAAGTTAAGCACTGTGCTGCTTTAAGTGTCCGGTTGAAGACTGAGGACATCTAGCAGCTTAAGATGGATTTTGGGAAGAATATATTACAGCAGTATGCTTATACTGGCATACACATTTATATTTAATAAATGTATTTATATGCCCTGCCAACCTATAACCAATCCAGAGAACCACAGCACTCAAGAATGGGACCCCACAAAAGTTTGATGGTCCCTACCCATGTCCATGCAAGGGCATGCCATCTTCCGGCAGCCAAACCTCTTCTCTTCAGTCTTCAAATGTGCATTAACAATCCTGCACATGTCATTAATTTCTTATTATAAGTTGCTGGTGGAAGAAGTCATGTGATGTGGCCGTGCAGTCACTTCACATGGATCACTTTTTTTTAGGAGATTTCCCTGCGCCTTTTAGGAGGTTCCTCTCTCAGTGCGTCTCAATAGAACCTTTCCTTTCTACTCATGTAACTATTATGGGTATGTAATTGGGGGTTCTCCGTAACAGTGACTATGGTCCCCTGTGATATTGGTCCCCATTACCCTGGTGGGAGCAGTGAGCAGAAATAACCAAAGCAGATTTTTGCATTTCCCCACTCCATCCATAATGTGTGTTGTCACATCTTATCACAATAATTAGTTTTTTCAAAAAGATGCTGGAAGTTTGTCATGCTGCAAGTATGTTAAGACGCAAGGTTCATTTACACGTCTTTTATCCGATAGACCTGTCAAGGGGGATGTTATCTAAATGCCTACCAAGCACCTGCACAAGCGCGTAGACAGGAGTGTCTGCTCGTTTTCTAGGTGACTGCAGTGTGTCAGTAGCCCAAAGTTACTGTGAATAGAGCCTTAGGGAGTATAACAATAAAATCAATATGTCTTCCAATCTCAGCAAATAAATGTATCTAAATCAAATGCTCTGTGCTGCGAAGTGAAAAATGTGCATGACGTTCAGGAGCCTGTCCTCATCTGACATTACATATGTGTTCAGATCACATAAGATCAGCGACGACGCACTATATTACATACATTTTAAAAGCATTGCTTTCTAATTTATCAAATTTTACAATTTCTTAAGGAAAATGATGATGACCTGTCCACTTTTTGTGAATTGATTTGAATAATAATGATGCAGCCATTATATTGGTGGCTGTATCTTCTATCCTCTCCTGTATCCTCTGTCTTTTGCGTTGGATCATCCTCATCCTTGCTATAATGGCTTGAGAGAAGTTATTGCATCAGTAAGAGAAGACATTGGGTCCTTCTTCTGCATCAAGAATCCAGACACCAATTTGGGATGCTGTATGAAGATGGCATGTGTAAGTTGATTTTGTATTCCATAATTATGTCCTTTTCAGATATAGTACCTTTAATTGATTTGACTTTATAAACCAGTATATTTTCCTTAAACCCAACAGCCAATAATGTCATGTAATAATATGTACGATTTCTTTAGAGACATAAACTGTGTTTTCTGTTAGAAATATGACATAGTAATATATTCTACATACTATACTATATACTTTTCATTGTGTCTTACCATTTCTCCTTTAAACAGATGGCCAATTACCTAAATCTTGCATTGGTGCACAAGACTGAAAATTCTACTGTCACTTGGGAATGATTGCCACACACAAATGTGTATATATTGTAAGTGCCCACTCTTCCCATTTGTGGTAAACCTGCCAAACATAAGGTTTCCGGCAGGTGTAGGAAAATGGCTGTCCCCTGCCTCTTCTTTTATTCAGAGAAAGACAGGAACCCATAAACAAACAGTGTCATGGCTCGGCAGAGCACAGAAATGGTACTGCCCCTGCAGTTAGCCATGATAGCTCATGCACCAGAGCTCTTCATTGGCTCCCAGGAACTACAACCCATCTTATTCCCAGCCCCACATGGGTAAATACAAAAACGATTCCAACCAGCTCAAGTTTCTACCACTAATACCTGAATATGGACCAGGTCACCAAGGAACCCACCCAACTCTGCTCTAGTACCCTCAAAATTTGCTTTTATACAATGTCTGCCCCAAACAAACACACACTTTTGTTGGAGTCTTAACCTCCCTGGCGGTTCACTGAGGTGCAGATTTCTGTACCAAGAGTTATACAGTGTTTTGCCTTTCCGACCCCATCGGCGTCACCGATGACGCTGATGGGGGCAGAAAGGCTCTGTGTGCCTGCCGCTTTGTAGAAATGCTGCAGGCACACAGAGAGCCAGCAGTTGAGCCTGATTCCGGCACGGGCGCAGTTTGATTCCGGCACGGGCGCAGTTTTGCTTTGGGCATAACGCTAGGGAGGTTAAACCAGCCCTAGACGCTATGCTTGCCGGGCGTTTATCGAACAATCAGCCGCAGCATGATGACATCATCATGCCATGGTCAATCGTTCGAAATACACCATTTATGATTTGAAAACCAATACTTTGGATGGGGACCCTTGTCCCCATTCAAAGTACTTGCAACCGACCAGAGAAAAACGTTTGTTCTCTTGCTGATGAAAGTTTTGTGCGAGTACGAACGGTTGCTCCAGGTGGGCGCGTTCATTTTGCGATTGATCACAAAGTGATCACCCCGAATGCGCATGGTGATCATTTGCAAAATCGGCCAGAGATTGAAGCGCTATGGCGGCTTTAGAGGTACAGGAAAAAAAAAATACCCAATCCAATCAAAATAAAAACAAATGTAAAAAAAAGAAAAAAAAATCTAAGAAAAAAAACATTTCTGTACCTTTAAATCTCCCGCCCGGCGGATGACGTCATCGGCACACGAGTGCAGATCACGGAAAAAGCCAGAGAATTTAGCTATTTCCAGATCTGCTCGGGTGCAGCCGGAGACAGATCCCACTAACAGAAACGCTCAGTGTATAGGCATTTCTATAATCCATAAGAAAAAGCAAAACCAGTTGTGGAAAAGCGAAAGAGGGGGGGTGACCTAACTAAAACCCCCCACTTTGCCTACCAATAGGAGACTGGTAGCTCCAGGGGACTTTAAGGGCACATATGGGTTGATACTGAGTAGTGAAAAGCTGATCCTTTTTCTAGCTCGGCGGCCGCCTGGACTCCTGCCGGGTGCCTGACCTTCCACTGTGGTCTGGTCGGACGCTCGGCAGCCCCTGTTTGTGGGGAGGATCCGTGCAAATATTGGGATGTTGGCACATCTTTATTTACCAAGAGAGAACACGGTATTATCATTAGTTCTTTTATTTCTATAATCCAGTTCATAAGTAAAAAAATAAAAAAGATTTAAAAAAAGAAAAAAATAATAATTTTTTCTTTAAGACCAGGTCCCGCCTCCGTGACGTCACATGTCACTCCGGGACCCGGAGAAGCCAGCGACGGAGGAAGATCGCGATGTCGGCGGACCAGGTGAGCTCCCACGATGTGCCCGAACCCAGTTCGGGCATATCGATAATTGCAGCGCCCCTTTGCCCGAACTGGGTTCGGGCATATCGCTAGGGAGGTTAATATTGGCACCCACTTGTGTGCAACATAATAACCATCTAGGATGTTTGCACGAGCAATTTGGGAGTAGGTTGTCCCAATGCATAGCGACTATTGAAATAGCCTCATCCCACCACACTATTACACAGCTGTTTTTCAAATGGGATGAGTACCTGTCACATAATATGTTCACTGCTGTAGAAATTTGCTACATTTATTCCTTTTTAAATGGCATGTTCTGTGTTGTATAAAATATACAACAGACTCTTCCTAAATGTAAATAGCTGTGCAATAGCTAAAGTATGGTTATTTAGAAAGCATGAGTGGCGACAATGTATATTCCACATTAAAGTAGAACCAAGCCCTGCCTCCTGGTAATACTGTCCTTTTGTGCCACCCAGAGCGATATGCTGGTCATCTCCTTTCTCATGTCAGGAGCCTACGTGGGGTGTTCAGGTTAACTGTTCTATAGTCACTATGACGCATTACCCCCCCCCCCCCCCATGTGGTAAAAGACGATGCTGCTGAGCCTTTTCTTACTTTTGGGAATTTAATTTTCTTTTCTGTTATTTAGTTTTCATGCTGATTCTATTAAAATAAACACATTGGGTTTTGTTTTCTCAGATAACTGGCTGTTGGAAGTTAAATTTTGAATATCTTGTGGACAAACTCGACAAACATCCTCAGTGATGCCTGTGCTGCCATGTTGTAGATTCTAGATTTCTCACCAAGGCACATAGAACCGCAGCAGATTTGTGGTGCAAGGTGGTGTTATCTATCTAGAGTAACTTTTTTGTTGAGTTTAACAGTTGTGGATAAAGTTCATTTTGTCGATATCTGTAATTATGGGGGTGCAGCAGGGTGTAGTGTAAGGGTATGTTTCCACAGGGTTAAGGGCTCCATGGGCACCCCCTGCGTTAAGCTCATCCATATACACGCCTACCCACACTGGCTGTTTTCACGGCTTTCAGCTGGTAAGAAGGTTAACATAGTGCCGTATGTCAACCCTGGCTGGCGGACCGGCTAAACGCCATGGAAACAGCTGGTGCGGTAGGTGTGTACATGGATGGGTTCCATCTAAATCCCTGTCAAGGAATGCACTTAGCTCAGGGGGTGTCGACAGAGCCCATAATGCCGTGGGAACATACCCTAACTAACTCCCAATCTGCACAATTCCTCCAAGATTGTCATCTGAATTGGCCAGAATTACCTAGCACCTTATATATTATAGGAGTCTTATATTTGCAGGACTATTTTAACACACTTTTGTTATTCTCACCAGATAAAGTTGTGAAGCAGCTTGTGTACAACACATGAAGACAGATGACAATACCATGGCTACCTTTTCAAACGATTGGAAATCTAAAGCTTAAATTTGTAATTCGGCCCAATATCAGCCGCCAAATCAAAGACATTGCGGACATTTTCTTGGCAGGACCGGCCGTGCGTGGGGTTGATCTGCCGGGAGATCGGCAGAAGATCTAAACGTGTATGGGCACCTTTATATTTTATTGAAAAAAAAACTCCCCCTGAATTGAATCAAATTTTATATATTACCTTATGTGGATTTTATATGTAAATAAGGGTATTTGGAACATTTGTTAATTGTTTCTTAATTATTGTTCAGAATGTTTTGTCTTTATTTTTAGGCATTACTGTATGGTATACTATTCTGAAAGAAAAATATTTGTATTTTGCATTGTTGTATTCAGTTAATAATATGTCCATAAAATGTTGTGTTTCTAATTCAACCATTAAGTGTGTCTTTATTTGGTATAACAACATTTTTTAAAACTACATTGATGAAAATGTAACCTGATTTTTTAAGTGTACAGTAGGGAAAAAAAGTATTTAGTCCCCCGCCAACTGCAAGTTCTCCCACTTATAAAGATAAGAGAGGCGTGTAATTTCCATCATAGGTCACCTCAACTATGAGAGACAGAATAAAATATAAATCCTGAAAATCACATTGTAGGATTTTTAAAGAATTTATTTGCAAATTGTGGTGTAAAATAATTATTTGGTCAATATAAAAACTTCATCTCAATACTTTGTTATATCCCCTTTGTTGGCAATGTCTTCACAAGGTTTTCACACAATGTTGCTGGTATTTGGCCCATTCCTCTCCCCATTCCAGATTTCCTCTAGAGCAGTGATGGGGACTGTCGCTGGGCAACATGGACTTTCAACTCCCTCCAAAGGCTTTCTATGGGGTTGAGATCTGGAGACTGGCTAGGCCACTCCAGGACCTTGAAATGCTTCTTACCATACCACTCCTTTGTTTTTCGTCCACTCCCAGGTGGTGTGTTTAGGATCATAGTCATGCTGAAAGACCCAGACATGTTTCATCTTTAATGACCTTGGTGATGGAAGGAGGTTTTCACTCAAAATCTCATTTGAGTGTGTGTTAACATGTTTTGTGTGTATAATTCAGGTTCCATTGCCATGCGGGCACTTTGAGATTAATAAGTTGGGTTGGGTTTCAGTTCTCAGTTCTCTTTTCTCTTTCAGTTCTCTTTTAGCCTCTAAAAGGTTCGCCATCACTGGCCTTCAGTATTTTCCACTTCAATCTTCCTTTCTTAAGCCCCCCCCAGTTTAGCATTTTAGAAGTACCAATAGGGTGGGAGGAGAGGCCAAAGGGTAATGGCCTATCCACCCACCTAGTTTTCCTTGTGAGGGACAAGGCGAGGGGACTTTGACGGGGCCCCCCTATATTTACTATAATACCTCGTAATAGAGGGTTTAAAAAGGTAAAGTCAGAGGTAACAAAAAAAGCGTTAAAAAATTGCAAAAAAAACATAAAAGAATGATGTGCCCAACGGCACGGGAGCACAGAGGCAGACCACCTACAGCACCGACTTACAATCTCAGGACATCGCCTCCACTTATGAGATTGTCTCCCTTTACAGACCACCCCAACAGTGGATCGCCCCCTGTTCCTCCTGTGACCCTCGGCAGTGGCTCGAAAGTATTAAACCCCCCCCCTTCAGGTCCTACTTAAGAATATATTTGACACCTCCAGAAGAAGATAGCCGAAACGTGCGTTGAGGTGCCCAAACAACCCGTATTCTACTCCATGGACATGATTTTTTCGGGATATGGCCGCTGTCTGATGGGGTGACTCCCATATTTGGGTCCTTTTCTTCGAAGCATTGATAACTTCGGAAATAAAGATGAACTTTCTTTTATGCCAAGGACTATATATTCATGAGCACTCATGTGAACCTTGATTACCTTTGTGTGAGCCCCACTTATTGGGGTATTCTCACTCTTTTGTACACATCATTCTTTTATGTTTATTTTGCAATTTTTTTTACCCTTTTTTTTGTTACCTCTGACTTTACCTTTTTAAACCCTCTTTTACGAGGTATTATAGTAAATATAGGGGGACACCTCCTAGGCCTTATATATTCCTAATATATTACAGGGAACAAATGGAGGGAGACAAGGGTGCCTTTTCACCAAGGTGACAATTGAGCGGATTAGCATACTAAACAAGCTGGATCCGGCCCCTGGGTGATAATGTGTAATAGGGTGTCACTCATTAAAGTGCCTATAGATGGCGCAACAGTCACCTGTCTATTAAAAGAGATTCAAGGCGCACCACTTTAGGTGCTTAATTCTAATCCGATCCTTTGAATGGGGACCCGGGTCGCAAAAGGCGCACAGCGTGACATCAGCGCTCGATTGGGCAATTGGTCCAGTGCCTATCTATGCGTGTAGGGGCACCATTAGAGCGCTGATGTATTAAAGTATAATCCTACTGTCATGGAGGCACATCTTGGTCAGAGGGGCATTATTAACCAGTAAAAGAACAGATCTCTTGGTCAGACTTTAAAATATAAAAAAATAGAAATGTGTATGGAAATTCCTGCACTTTATTTAGTAACATACCTATAAAGGATACATTTTAGGATATTTCCAAGTTCAGATTTTGTGCAGTTAAATAATGAAAAATAAATCGCACGTAAGAAGAAAACTGAACATTAATATCCTGCATGGAGATGGGCTAAAGGTAGCAATACACAGGTTAAATGTACACTGTTGTTTTCGAAAGCAGCTCGGGAAACGACAATCTGCTCCAGCAGCTGCACGGGAGATGACTGACTGCGAGCCGCTGCAAAATAGGTTGTCTAGATTAGGACCCCATGGATGTCCCATCAAGCCCAATACCAACACCTAATGTTGCATCCGCCAGTTGGTTCTGTTTATGGGTCATTTACCTGGCGGTTGAAAACCAGTAGTGTAAATGAACCCTAAAGCAGGGTACAGACCTACAGATATGGGCCAGATAGATGGCCGCTTTGAGCACCGTGCGCGCTCACGGCCATCTATCTGGTCCATAAAATATGTGGCCAATGCTGTCTTTGAGAGGGACAAATTAATCCTGCTCCAAAACAGCCATTTCGGACATGACTGTTAATACGGGCAATGTCCGTTGCTTTACATGGAAACCGCGGGTCTCCAGGCAAAGCATTGGTTGAGCATAGCCGTTTCTCTAGCTTCTGGTGACGTCATCACGCTGCTGCAGGGAACATCGGATGGCTCCAATATTGAGCCGTCTGTACCCTGCTTGATGCTCTAATTTACCAGGAAACAACTGACACTCAATGGAAAAACTGACACCTCTCCCGGTGCAGAGAATGGCTACTGGATGAGATCAGGATCTTGGAATAGCCCTGATTGAGGTTGTCGCTAAAGAATGTGACTATGCAAGATGTCGGTTTTCACTTTCACTGTGTTTACATAGTAAGGAATTGTAGAGCATGATTATTATAACAGCAAATTGAGCAGGATTTTTGTGGCAGGTTGTTAAATTGCAGAGTGTTTATTAGTTTTGAAGTATGGAGAATACATGTAATAGACCAGATTTAACTTCCAATCAACTTGTAAGATAATGAATCCAGTGCTGTGCCATCTTCTTTATGACAATCTCTTAAGCCCCCCCCCCCCCCCCCCCCCCCCCCTCCATACATGTTCTCTTAAGCCCATCCTCCAAAAAATTGGATGGAAATCTAAAATAACAGTGTAAAGCCTCCCATACACCTTAAGATCGATCCATACAATCTACATTAGGTCTACCAACAACTGTGTAGTAGTGGACTCCTTAAAAGTATACATAGTGATTGGAAGGTTTGGAAAGCTTCTTATATTACATGGTTTTGGTAGAACAAAATGTGATTGTACAGAAATTGTATGGAAAGATTGTAAGGTGTATGGTGACCTTAATTCGGGCCAAAATCAGCCGTCAAATTGATCTAAGCTATTGACATGTCCGTAATTCTTAGCTCCATTTAATTACTTTGAATTTTGGATGGGGACCAGCAGCCCTGTCCACAGTAAGTGCTGGCGCACAAAGGTTGCCCGGCCATTTCTCGGCAGGAGCGGACGTGCTTAGTGACGTCACGGATAAAAATCCAAATGTATATGGGGGTCTTTACACACCATCATTAAACTTCTTGTAGAGTAGCACAACTAAATAGCTGCAGGGCACAGTGTTGGAAGGATCCAAGTCAATTTAATTGCAAATTGATGGTGCACAAGTTGATGCAATATATCACTCATGCCCTGTAAGGCTATAAACTTGGAACTTGACCAAGTTTCAAGCTGTAATATATTAAAAAAGCAGCATGTGTTTCCCTTGTATTGGACTTTAAGTGTGCATTTACATCCTAGGTGTCCAACCTGCGGCCCTTTGGGCGTTCTTCAGTGGCCCCCCTTTGTCCTCCACTTGTGGCCCCTGAAACTGTTCATGCATAGGACATAGGAAGTATGAAGATTTATAATATTTTTGTACTTATCTTACGTATTTGTTTTTCACTCACTTTACCTTTTTAAGACTAAAACATGGTATACGAATGCAGATTAATAGATTTATAATAATTATAGCAACTTCAAAATCAAAACATTACATAGGTCTCTAAAAAAAAAAAAAAAAAGAAGCCCATTGGGCATTGTGGACGTGTGTGCATTGCATGACATGCAATAAGGGGCTCGGACCTAGTTTGCCTATGTTTAGCAGGCGCTACGCTTTGTATTATTGTAAGATAGCACATAGCCCACCCAAAAAATCTGGGCAAGTTTTTGCTATTTAATGGCCATGCTGATATTAATGCAAACCATGGCGGGTGATGACTGACATACAATGTAATGTGGCCATACACGGGGCGATTTCCCACACAATTCCTGGCCGAGCGATCACCGGGCGCGTGCACGCGGATCGATCGTCGAGGAATCGCGTGCAGCCCACCTTGCCCGATCGACATGGCCCCCAAATCGGATCGGCCAGAGAACCAACCTGTTGGTCTTTTCTGACCGATTGAGCAAACATCAAGGGGAGTTGACATTTGTGAAGCGATCGGGTACAGAATCGTCCAGGAATCGGTGGCCTAAGGTGGTAAGCACAGACTTGATTGGGCGATCGATCAACGCCTGTGGCTTCACCGGAATCGATCGGATGGTTGATCGATCGCTCGGGAATCGACACGTGTATGGCTAGCTGTAAACAATATTTTTTTGGGATGCCTGTATCACCACAGAATGACTATCACCATTGGATTGCTTTATCTGGGAGTTTCTACAGTATTTAACAACCATGGTGTCTTTTTATTTCCAGAAACCACACAGATAGAGGATCCTCGGGTGCAATGGAGGAGACAGCAGGAACTCATGTTGAAGGACTATCTGGTGCATGCCCAAGAAGCTCTAGATGCTCAAAAAGAGATTTATCAAGTCAAACAGCAAAGGCTGGAACTAGCTCAGCAGGAATATAGGCAGCTACATGATGTTTGGAAACATAAACTTGGATCCCAGCCAAGCTGTAAGTAGTTCACCAAAGTCATAACTATTACAACTAAAATACTTTACCCTCTAGGGTTTTAACACATAAACCATGACAAGTCACCAGCATAATGTAGTCGGGCTATAGTTCTGTCTCATTACATTTTCTTTGTAAGGGCCCCCATACACCTTAAGATTTTTCTGTCAGGTTTCCTTTAGACTTTCTAATCCATCAAGTCTACCTGTGTTCAATCGCAGAGGACCCGGCACTACATAGTTGTTGGCATATCTGAAGGAAATCTGACAGAGAGATCTAAAGGTGTATGGCCAGCTTTAGGCGTAAGGTGACCATACACGCAACGATGGGCGCTTGATACATTACTCTTTCGAGCGCAGCCTGGTGATGTCTCGGCCGAGCAGGCATCGATTGGACAAGAATCAAGGCACACCACTTTAGGTGCCCAATTACCTTTTGATCCTTCCAAAGGAATGCAGATCGAGCAGGATTTATTGACATCTCCGATACCTTCTTGACTGATACTCAAAGACAAAGGTGGCCACGTGATCGATGGCGGCCAGCCTGCACGGCGTGACGTCACTCTTGAAGCAGCCATCAATCTTGCGGCCATCTATACGTTTATGACCATCATTAGCCTCCACTGTGTGTAAACAATGGGTTGTGATGTACCTGTCTCCCAATTAAGTGATAAATACTCTGTGAATCGTTGCATAATATGTCAGCTCTGTATAAACATGAAGTATTAATAATAATGTAAAGCTGTAGCACCAGACTTCATGTGTGATAGTTAGGCAGCAACACTCTCCCTTAAACCAGCTTTAGGCCACCCCCAAGAACCCCGTACTAATACACTACACTGGAATTACTCAAAAATTACTGTTAATTGAAGATATGTATGTACCATCTCTGATTATTATAAAAATTGTACTGAAGGTTACTCACACGAAATAGGTCTGGCCTATTTCGTGTGAGTAACCATCAGTACAATTTTTATGATCTGCCAGGATTAGATATTTTACCCGTTATTTAATGCTTAGGATTTAATAAAGAGTTCCATAGTTATTACTTTATTTGCAGTCTGATCGCAAAACAGACTAAGTGAGGCCTCTGTCTGGCTTTAACCTTCCTGGTGGTATGGCATGATGGTATTTGTAAATGGGTACTTATTTGGAAATTATTGTTATGAAACAAGTGGATACGGGGAATACACATATCTGGGTCCGTTAGCCCCAGGCTCCACTATGTGCTGGCATCTGCTGATGCCCGAGCAAGCCTCCGTCATGTTACTGTGGATGCAGATGGGCTTTGTTGACATTAGCCTGATGGAGGCTCGGACCAGTGGATCCATGGCTCTGATGGGCTGCCAATGCCAACAATGGGCGGCTCATGCACTCAGTTAAAATCCCTGTGTTCCATGCAGGGGTTTTAACGGATAGTGGAGCCTAGGAATTATTGATATGTTTTCAGTTGAATTCATCACCTATAACAACTGTTGTCCATCACCAATGCTTGAGGGCCAGGATGTGTGCACATATTCTGCATATAAAGAGCAGACAATGAGGAGGTCAGTTTGGTACAATCTAAAATAAATATTGCCAGAAAGAAATACCCCCCTCTCTGCCTTAATACAAGGTCAGTGCCACACCCTTCAATATTAAAAAACAATAATAAAGGGAAATAATTTTTTGGGCTTTTAAGGCACTAATCATAATACACAAAATGTCACTACATCTAAAAGGTCTTTATTATAATCCAATAATAATAATAATTTTAAAAGACCTTTTAGATGTAGTGACATTTTGTGTATTATAATTAGTGCCTTAAAAGCCCAAAAAGTTATTTCCCTCTGTGATTGGTTTAAAATAGCCATGCATATATTGTACAATGCCTCTTGGCTTTTCTAAATGCTAGATATCATAGTAACAAATGGATGCCTAAAATATGGACTAATAAATATGTACCTTTTTATTACAAGTTTGTAATTATATGAACTACCTTATACTAAGTAATTATTTACATGCAAGTTAATGTGTATTTATGTGTATTTTATTTTAGTGGCTTCAAGTTCTTCTTCTAATTCGAAGTACGATCCTGAAATTCTAAAAGCTGAAATTGCTACTGCAAAGTCCAGGGTATGTGCATGTCATTCTTTTGTAGGTCTATGACTTTTGTAGAGTGAAAACAAACCAACATTAAAACAGTTTAGCACTTTTATTGATAGTCAATGTTGCCTTTATGTTTAAGCACCATGGTTTAGATATGCATCTCCATCAAACAAGAAATAACCTTTAATGTCTTCTCATATTGCACAAACTTTATATGGGACAAATAGGGCTACAAGATATGTAATATATAGAGGTTTATGTCTTTGTTTTGTTGTGTGAATACTATTTGCCCCAAAATAAAATTGCCTTCGTCTCTGCTGTTTAAAATTACACAGCAATAACAGTCACTTTTATATGGTAACACAGGGTCGCCAATTAAAAATTGACCCCATACTAGGTAATTTTTCAGGGTCCCCTAACACTAGCATCCCCCCTCCACGGTCTGAGGGTTCCTGTATGGTATATTCTACTGCAGATGAACCTCTCTATTCTTGATTGAGACTCCGATTAGCTGTCTCTATCCACAGTACAACACAGTTTGAACCCCCAGATCTCATACATCAGTAGTCAAACAGTGCTTTTCTCTTGCAAGATTTTACCCTAACATATGTCTACTCTAACCTCTGACCCCCAGATCTCCAACACTCTTAGAAGTCCAAACTTTTTTTGGGGTATTAGTAATTTACATTCCCAATTTGACACTAACTACCGACACACCTAACTACAACCCTTTATAGTTATTAATGTTTCCCTGTGGTTATCCATGTGACGTAAATTGTATACATTTAACTATAAAAAACTTTTACAGTAGTGTATACATGTTAAAGTGAAGTTGTTTGTACAGCTATTTCATGTGTTCAAGCTTTAATCTCATCTCAATCTGCAATATCAACTTCAGCCACAAGATGTCACTAGTGTACACCTGCCGTCATTGTACAGATCACATCACCGTCCCCGTCTACTTTTACACACATTAGGGAGGAGAGGGGCGCTGCAGGTCTCTCCCTTCCCTGGCTAGTACACAGATGTACAGAGACTCCACTCAGCCAGTGGGCAGGACTGGGAACACAGGACCGGGCCCAGGCCTGGTGGTGGCCCTGTGGTTACATGACTTGTTTTGGGAAAAGTGCACTCATAAACTCACATCTAGTAGTGGGTTACTACTTGCATCAAATAGGCTACAATAAATACCACTATTCATGATCTGTTGCTGCATGGATGTACTGCACATATATGTGAGTAGCACTATGAAGTAAGAACCCAATATTTAGCGAGTGATGGGCACTCGACAGATGGACCCATTCAAGCACATCGTGGTAAAGTCTCGGGCGCCTGTGAATCAAGGACGGGAATCAAGGTTCACCACTTTAGGTGCCCGATTGCCAGTCAATCCTTTGGATGTGGACCCAGAATGACAGATCGAGCAGGATTTATGGACATGTCCGTTACCTGTTCGACAGACCTGTCTTTGAGCATTGATCCCGCTAGAAGACAGGTGTCCACATTAGAAGGGTGCTCGATAGATGCCTGTGAATGCGCACGGCGGCCATCGATCTAGCACATATCTCTGGGTGTATGGGGACCTTTATGCATAACTGATAATATGATTTACTCAGAAGGTAAATACCTCACAGGCTCCCTGAATATTGCATTTGTGATGTTGCTTTTACTAATTAAGAGATTACCCATTGTTGACACTTCTAACATTCCTAAATGCAGGTAAACAAACTGAAGAGAGAAGTCGTCTATATGCAGCAAGACCTACAGTACAAGGAGAATGGCTACCAAACACTTCGGCAGTAAGTTATAAGTCTACTTTGTGTGTTTAGGAAAAGCCAATTAAAGTTCAATATGCTTTTGCATTTACTTTAATATAAATAAGAAAAATCAAGGGACACTTTGAATTTCACCATGCAAGGGAAATAATACATCATAAGCCAAAAGTGACATCCCATGAGGTTGCCTTTTTAAGCCTTCAGTGCCCACTGGATCATCAGACATTCCTACTCTGATTGCTCTCCATGAATATTTGTTACTGAGGCCACCAGATCCTTATGTGCATTGTGTAGTTTATAGCAAGATTCAGTTATTTTGGAATTTAGTACCTTAATACAGGTATCATATATTCAATATGTTTTACAGAACATTCCCACTAATATTTCATATCTCTTCCTTATAGCACAGTCCTGTCTGGCCAAATTTTCTAATTTAAGTATATATGTACAAACACCCGTATACATTTTTGTGTGTTCTATATCCTTTAAGCTGACCTACCACCAGAAATTGATCTTTTAATATATGGCACTAGAAGTGCCAATGATAGGGAGGTTAGCATAAAAATAATCTTACCTGTAGTGAGTAATTTTAAGAAGATCCCTTGCAGCATCCCCTGATTTCCGGCCCTGATGATGTGCTGTCTAGGCGGCAAGTCATAAGAGCACTGTCAATGCCCAGTAATTCTGTGATCTCGGCTCTCCATTCATGTACACTGATGAAGAGTCCCATAGAAAACCATTAAACGCCCCCAGTGGCCGCCCACGATATTGCATCCAGAGTTAACCGTCGCAAATAAAGATGGAATCACTCATACGATTACACGGAACAGCAGGCAAGTATATTATTTTAGGATTGTTGAGCCCTAAGCCACCATCATACCAGCTCAAAGGTAAGTCTAGCTTTAATTTTACAGATGCATTTTGAACATATTGAGTGTACATCTGCTTTAAGTACTGTTTATATAATCTATGCTAGGTTGATCTTGTATTAGCAGAAAATCAGTGTGCTACATAAGCGTTAAACTGTTATGAATAATGTAATGATATTAAGATGTGTTTTGATTTCTTTTCCTTTTACTGGAGCAATCACTCATATCTGTTACAAAATTCTATAGACATAGTCGTTTCTATTGGTGTCGGGCTTTAAAAACAAGAAAAAAAACAAATCTGCAACATGAATATTTACAGTAGAAATTTGACTTAAGATCAAACGGTGGAGGAGGATTAGGAAGACTTTTTGATCTCGATGTGATTGACATTCTATGCTTAGTGGGGCTTCATGCTCAGAACAAGCCGTGCATGCCTAATACATCTCCTGGAGTCGTTCCTGCATAAATACCTTTCAAATCATTATTTTGTTGGTTTTGCCACAGCAATGATGGATAATGTCTGCGTGTTCCTGGCTTGGAAGAGTCTCTAACAATGCAAAGAGTTTACTGTATTTTTCGGGCTATAAGATGCACCGGACCATAAGACCAGTTTTTAAAGCAGGAAAACCAAGAAAATTTTTTTTGATATATAAAAGTGTTCACATCAATTGGGTTAATACAATTGATTAAATTAATGTAATATCAAATTCTACCAGTAGATGTCACTAGCAACAGTACACACACACAGCACATGACGTCACCTCTTCACTGATCTGGAGGAGGGGGGCAGGAGGCTGCCCAGTCTTCTCTTCTTTGCTCTCTCTGGCTGCCTGTGTCCGTGGAAGCAGCAGTGACGGACACAAAAAAAGGATAGATGGCAGTTCATCTATCTCTCTCTTCATTGCTTATACTAGCTGGGCTATGGGCTCTGTTGGCGTAAGCAATTATACAGTTCAGATGCGAGATCCAGCCATGGGCGGATCTCACATCTGACAGCTCCCCGGCTAATCTCCTTGCCGGGAGAGCTGGCGGGGAGCCAAAGCGCATTTGAACCATATGACGCAGGCACTTTTTCCCCCTGATTTTGGGGGTGAAAAGGTAGCCATACACGGGTTGATTTCCCACACGATTCCTGGCCGATCGATCACCGGGCGTGTGCACGCCGATCGATCGGCGAGGAATTGTGTGCAGCCCACCTTGCCCGATTGACCCCGCCCGATCGACATGGCCCCCAAATCGGATCGGCCAAGAGAACCAACCTGTTGGTCTTTTCTGATTGATTCAGCACACATCAAGGGGAGTTGCCATTTGTGAAGCGATAGATCGGGCACAGAATTGTCCAGGAATCGGTGGCCTAAGGTGGTAGGCACAGACTTGATTGGGCGATCGATCAACCCCTGTGGCTTCACCGGAATCGCTAGGATGGGCGATCGATCGCTCACAAGTCGACACATGTATGGCTAGCTAAAGAGTGCGTCTTATGGGGATTAAAATCACCGCCATATAGACAGTTCACCTGTATGTTAGTTAAATCAGTTTGTCTTTACAAAGATATGATTTGAGGACACCTCAGAGGATGATGCACTTGTTGTATGAGGAATAAGATGTTCCTGTACGTTTGTATTTTTCATTTTCAATTTTATTCTTTATTTTAATTTGGAAATACTATACAGTGTACATGTGTGTGTGTGTGTGTGTGTGTTACAACTGGAATATTACCAGAGATTATCGTCTCAAAAGTCCATTCTTCATTCTTCGAAGTTCTAGTAAAAGGATAAAGCTGCCCATACACTGGCAGAATCTTCCTCGATAGATGAGGGGCCGGCCCCTCAGAGGATGGGCGACACCCTTTATGTGCTGGCCATTAATTTGGATCGGGACTGCTAACCCCATCCAAAGCAATGGACATCAACGGTGTTTTACGGACATGTCTGATATCCCTGTTATCAAGCAGGATTGATCCCGCTCGAAAACATGGATGGCCACATTAGATATGCGCCAGTAAGAGGACCGTGAGTGCGCATGGCGCTCAAAGCACCCATCGATCTAGCCCATATCTATGCGTGTATGTACACCTTAAGTATGAGCTTCCCCAAGGATACGGTGACCACAATCCTGGCCCAAATACTTTCATAGGGGGTTTGTTTTCATAGCATGAATTAGCAATAAGTATATGCAGCTTTGGAGTGGATGTCTATTTTGACAAAATGAGCAGTGTAAAGGTGAGTAACGGTAAGTGTAAAGGTGCCCATACAGACAGATATGCGCTTGATCAATGGCCGCTTTGAGCACCATGCACATTCACGGCCATATATCTAGCGCCCATATAATGCGGCTATACCTGTCTTCGAGTGGGGTTAACCGATCCCGCTCAAGGACACGTCTGTCGAACAGGTAACGGACATATCCTTAAACTCTTATCGAATGTCATTCTGTTGGATGGGGACCAGGGTCCCCTTGATTCCTGTCTAATCAATGGGTGCCCGAGCACTTCAAGGTGATGTCATCGTGACGTCACCACACTGCGCTTGAACGGATCGTCTGTTGAGCGCCCGTTGCGCCGTGTATGGGCACCTTTAAGCCCTAAAAGCATTCTTGTTCTAAAAACTTCTGCTTGCTTCTTTTATCTTGTACAGGATCGATCTAAAAATGTCAGGAAACCATGCTGGTTATAAACTTGATGAAGCTCAAGCTATTCTGAATGAAATGAAAGCCATCAAAAAAGCCATCAGTTCAGGAGAAAGAGAGAAAAAGGAGCTAATACAGGTAAAACATATGCGTGAATCAGTTCATTTTGTGGTCAACATATTTTACCATCAACATATGTGACATATTGGGATACAACGTCACATGTCATGAAAAAAATATTTATAGCCCAGATGCCCAACCTGCAGCCCGGGGGCTGCATGCGGCCCTTTGGGCATTCCTTGGCAGCCCCCCTTGTTCTTCCATTTGTTTCTCCTGGAATCTAACTGTTAATGCATGGGGCATAGGAACTCTGTCCTCGCCCAGGATCTTCTTCGGGAGGGAAGAGATGGAGAGGGACTCGCTCTGGCTGAGCACATGAAAGCCAATCAGCAACGAAGACAGCGCCTGAGCAAGTCCCTCACCTCTCCTCCATTTCCTGCTCTAAGAATATCCCCATCTCAGAAGATAAGTGCCTATGCTCCCACTATTCCACCAACGAACGGGGGATTATTGAATGTTGCACATAACCTCAGAATAGGGGCATGTATCCACTGAATCAAATGTTATGTGCCCCATAAATATATCAAAGGCTTTGATGATATCTATGGCACAAAGTGTACATTACACTACTACAGTGTTCCCCAATGCTTGAATTATAATTAAAAATAAGTGTTGTTATTTATAAATGAAAAATTTCTTCTAGTCAGTATAGATTGAAAATGTTATGTGCGGCCCTTTAGTGATGCCGGGGGCCACACTTGTGGCCCTCCATATTAACTCAGTTGCCCACCACTGGTCTATAGCTATCATTTAAATTTTTAGTGGCCATGACAGATAAATCCACTTATATTTTATTAGATAATATGCGGAATACCTGTTTGCTCCTAATATATCTTGCATTTAGAACACATGATGGCATTATACGATCTGAAACAAAGCTTTATACGCTGGATATTTTTTTTCTATCCACAGAGTCTTGCCAAGTTGAAAAATGGTTTTGTCATTGACAAAGGATCTCAGTCAGATCTGTGGACAAGTGAGACATCTTTGAATAGCTCTTGTCCATCGCTGCACCGCAATGTTAGTTCCCAGACAGATATTTCAGGAAATGTAAGTATATATTTCAGCATATGGTAGAGAGAACATTTGAAATATAATGTGTGTGGAAACAAGCATTGATTGATGCAGAATATTTGAAGTAAAGGGACACCTGACCACAAGTAATAGCAGCTAAGATTAGTCAACTTCTGCTTTGAAAAGAGTTAATGAAGAATTTCCTTAATGTCAGATATTGGGTCCATATTATCTATTATATTGTGATCGCAAGAGAACCGACTCAAGACACCCGTATATCTTATACATGTTCTCTTTATTGCTGTACAATGCTGGTTTTTATATAGTAAAGTAGGTCGTGTACAAAGGGTTATAAACAAAGACATAAGTCCCTGAACCACCTGGTGATCAGTGAGCTCTAGACAGAGGGCTAAACTATTTAGAACAGGATATCTAAGTGGTATGTTGGCCTTTTCTTGCACTAAAGGTGCCTATATACTCATAGATGGGCACTAGATCGCTGACATCACACCATGCACGTTCGTGCCCATTGATCTAGCACCCATTTAATACGGCCACCCCTGGACGGTGACAGGGCAGGACAGTAAAGCAGGTATTGGACATGTCCATAAATCCTGCTCGTTCTGCATCCTTAAACGGAATCAAGCACCTGAAGTGGTGCTCCTTGATTCCTGTCCTATTGACAAAAGCCTGAATGCAACGTGGTGACGTCATCGTGATGTCACCCTGCTGCGATTGATCGGGTCATCAATCGAGCACCCATTATGACTTGTATGGGCAGCTTTAGTTACACTGAAAGTAATCTGATGCATACAGTGGATGACACACAATGACATAAGACAAGTTTACTGTAAGATTTCAAGTCCATTCATACAGTTTGAAGTGGAGTACAGCAGTGTGTAGAATGGGGCTCTCTAATCTTGGCTGGTGCCTTTGTGCCCTTTCCCTGACTTGTGCCCTCCCCTGAGCTAAAGTAACAGCCTTTGCCTTTATCTCTGGCAAAGAACCAAAAGATTAGTAGACCAGACGCACACCTTGATTAAGCCAGCCATACACCTAGCGAACCGCCCTCGATAGATGAGGGACAGACTGCAGTGTGATGATGTCATGACGCTACAGCCGGTTGCTTTGTGTTCAAACGAATGGGGTCAGCCAGAGAAACTTGGACACTACACACCAGATTCCCTCTGTATTTATGTGTGTGATCAGCTAGAAGTTCAACAAAGACTGCTGTCCTTCTGATAGTGGGGAGACAAGTAATCCGTACAATCGACGGAAATTGTCCAATATGTCTGATCATGTTTCCATCGATGTTTTGATCGTTATTGAACAATTTTCGGTGATCAAACCATGTGTGCAGTATACAATTTAAGTTCAATCGATGTAAACTTTGATTGTTTTAAGTCGATCGAACGTGTATGCCTAGCTTTACTCGAGCTGCAAAAAATCACCTCGCCTCAGAAATCAGAGATAGACCCTGTGGACAGTCTGAAACACAGTCTGTTTACGCCTTCCAACCAAATTTGATGTGCGTGCCATCCTGGGCACATTTGCCATCATGGCCTATGAAGCATGTTTAAAGAATTTAGAAACATTATAAAAACTGCAGTGGGAATGTTTTCAGTGCCCTTTAACGCACCTTAAAAGCAGTGTAAAGCTGGGAACACAGCGCTGTGCACGCTCACGGCCATCTATCTGGCCCATATCTGATGTGGCCATCCCAGTTTTCGAGCAGGACCAATCAATCCCGCTCGAAAACAGGCATATCGGACATGACCGTAAACCACGGTCGGTGTCCATTGTTTACATGGAGACTGCGGGTCTCCATGTAAAGCATTGTCAGATCTGTTGACACAGCAGTGCTGCGCCTTCAGCTCCTTCGATGTCAGGCAGCAGCACAATGGTGTCATAAGAGCCGTGTGTTCCCTGCTTAACTGTCAAGCATTTTGTCAGAGTATTGGTGATACAGGAAAACATTTAATTAGCTCTTCACTGTTGACGACTAGATACTGTTGAAGATATTCCGATTAACAAGGACTGGTGTTGCCTGAAGCAGACATTCACTTCAATGAAAGATGGAATCAGATGTTCCTATGGGGAAAAGTTTTCTTCAATGCTGTAGATGAAGAAAGTCTCTGTGTGTCACTGCAGCAATGATAAAGAATGACTTCTGTTGATGAGAAGGATAGAACTGTATTTCATGTAATGTAGAGTACACACTGGGTATATCTTGGTGTAAGTCTCCCTTGGGTGATGCATGCTGTGTTTGCTTCCCTAGCTTGCTTTGAGAAGTAATAACCAGTTGGCTGAGAAGGTCAGATTACAACTTCAGTACGAAGAGGCAAAGAGAAGGTAATTACTATTTATGTTTTTCATGTTTTCTGACAACAGGTCTGCTGTTATCTTTTGTACGGACATGTTTGTTCTTCGTTTAGATCAGTGATTCCCAAACCTTCTTTGCAGGGCCCCCTTTTTTCTATTTAGGAACATTTTTCGAGCCCCCCCCTCCCCATGCACCCCCTGGTTTAGATCCTGCATATGGAGAATACGCTCTGTGTGTTTGTGTATGAAACTAGGGGGGCCCTGCGATTGAAACTAGGGGCCGCGGCTGCCGCCTGATCGGGTTCCCCGAACTTGCCACAGCAGCCTCAAGCAGAGCGGCGGGGGGAAGGGAGGTGGTGTCAGTAGCAGATCGGGATTCCCACCCCACCACTCCACAATTTAGGATTAGGGCCACGGAACATCGTCCAGTATTGAACCCCATGAATGCTAACGGCGGCCCTGACTACATGCACTGCACTTTAGCCAGTACCTGCTGTATGCCTTTTGTGGATACACTGGCATTTGTGTTTTCAAACAAGAGTAATGGAGCTACAAATGCCAGCACATCTAGATTACATAAAGCAGTGCATTCTTAAAAATGTGTAGCGCAACACACAGCACATGGCAATGTGTATGACAACAGGAAATGTGTAGCCCAGAGTTGATATGGAGGGCCACAAGTGGTTCCCAAGCTTTCCTTGCAGGGCCCCCCTTTCCTATATAGGAACATTGTTG
>CM070034.1:28642534-28655150 GCA_036250615.1 Ptychadena robeensis | reverse complement strand
ACTCCCTCCAAAGGTTTTCTACAGGGTTGAGATCTGGAAACTGGCTAGGCCACACCAGGACCTTGAAATGCTTCTTATGAAGCCACCCCTTTGTTGCCCTGGTGGTGTGTTTGGATCATTGTCATGCTGAAAGACCCGGCCATATTTCATCTTCAATGGCCTTGCTGATGGAAGGAGGTTTTCACTAAAAATTTCACGATACACGGTCCTATTCATTCTTTCCTTTACATCATCCGTCATCCTTGTCCCTTTGCAGAAAAACAGCCCCAAAGCATGATGTTTCCACCCCCATGCTTCACAGTAGGTTCATTGGATGCAACTCAGCGTTCTTTCTCCTCCAAACATAACGAGTTGAGTTTTGTACTTTGGTTTCCTCTGACCATATGATATTCTCCCAATCCTCTTCTGAATCATCTAAATGCTTTCTGGCAAAATTCAGACCGTCCCAGACATGTACTGGCTTAAGCAGGGTGACACGTCTGACACTGCAGGATTTGAGTCCCTGGCGGCCTAGTGTGATACTGATGGTGGCCATTGTTACTTTGGTCCCAGCTCTTTGCAGGTTAGTCACTAGGTCCCCCCGTGTTGTTATGGGATTTGTCACTGTTCTTGTTATCATGTTGACCCCATGGGGTGAGATCTTGCGTGGAGAAAATTTTCAGTGTCTTGAATCTCTTCCATTTTCTAATTATTGCTCCCACAGTTGATTTCTTCACAGCAACAGTGTGTGAAAACCTTGTGAAGACACAGGAAACGCCTGACCTCTGTCATTCCCAACAAAGGGGATATAACAAAGTATTGAGAGGAACTTTTCATAGTGACCAAATACGTTTTTTTCACCAGAATTTGCTAATAAATACTTTCAAAATCAGACAATGTGATTTTCTGGATTCTTTCCCCCATTCTGTCTCTCATAGTTGAGGTGACCTATGATGGAAATAACACACCTTTCTCATCTTTATAAGTGGGAGAACTTGCACATTTGGTGGCTCAGTAAATACTAATTTGCACCACTGTATTAAACACACTAATAACTGCACAGGCTACTTGAGACTTTGTCTCCACTGCATTTGATGACATGTTAAGAGTTAACATGTCCTCATATGTTGGCTAGTTTTTACCAAAGCCGCATTAATCCCCACAGTAATTTAACACATCCATTGCAGGGCAATGGGTGTGTTGCCTTAATTTAATCTACACAACGCAAAGCAGCATTTGTCTAACATGCTTGGTGCAAGAAGTGGGCTCCATTGGCAGCACTTCAGAATTCACATATCAAACGCAGGAGTTTTAAATCAGTGGATACCATAGGCTCTCATTTTGATGTGCACATGTGAAAGACATCTTTACCAATCACTAAATAAAACTATTTTGTATTTTTACTGAATGTGGTATTTTATTTTATTTTTATAGATATGTCCGTGTTGCCATTCTTCCCTCTTCTGAGAACTCAAGCTGCTTGTTCCGTACAAGAGCCGTGGATGCGTCAGACAGCGTACTCTTTAATGAAATGTTTTTGGCACCGGTATCCACCACAGCATTGCATCAAAAGACTTTACAAGTTGATGTGTGCACACTGAAAAAACACAGAGAAGAATGTCTGGTAACTGACGTTGCAGCTTCGTCTGCAATAAGCTGTAGTTTATGCCCCACTCTAGTATCATTGAAATAGTTACTATTGTCTTTATTTACATTTTTGGCATGTTCATAGTTTTCTGTTATGTCAAAAAGTACAAATACTAAAAAGTTTCTGTTAGGCAATATTAAACAATATTTTGTTGGTATATGAAACAACATTACTTATTTTTCAAACAATGAATTCATTTAAACTGGAATTGTCTTTCTAAAGTAATAACTTCCAAGGAATTCAAGTAAGATAGTTTCTTTTACTTTGTAATATGTTTGTAAAAAAGGCTTGTGTCTCATGGTGCGAAGGCGGGGCCGGCCTTGGGTGGTCACCCCTTTGCTTTCCCGGCAATAAGAATATACCCGCGGACGCGGAGGACACGTTATCCCACAATGAAGTGCCATAGCCAGATGAAAAATCTGCCAGCTGGCAGCTCTCCTATCTGGCTCTGCCTGTGTGTTACACAGAGCCGGAGCACTGCGTAAGTATCCAGTCAGTCTGATTACACAGTGCAAAGGAAAGATCTGCCCTGTGGCAGATGGGAGAGCAGCCCACGGGCAACAAGGTAAAGCCAGAGTATGGAGCCATAGCCGCAAAAAGAAGTAAGCTGGCCACCCCGACCAGCGATTAATTACAGCGCGGTGATGTCACCACACTATTATTGATTGTGGGTCAATCGTACAGTAATCAATGTGCACCACATGGGCACATCAATTACTGTACGATGTGGTCTCTTCTTTCCTCAGCCGGAGAAGCAGCCAGCCTGCAAGTCCCCCCCCTTCTTCTGGCAGAGCTGGCCCCGCCCCCTTCACACAGCCATAGCTGATCACAGTCTGTGTGTGCAGCTTAGCTGTCAGCCCGTCCAATACATTGGATGGGGACTCACAGTCCCCATTCAATGTAATGGATTTCGGCCAAGGTTTTCCAACATGTTAGAAACCTGTTTGGTTGAGTTCCTTCAAGCAGGATCCATTGATCCTGCTGGAAGGAACCGTGGATGGCTCAGATGAAGAAACTGATTAGAGGAACATTGGGTGCCATGAGCGTGCACGACGCCTGAGGTTCCTCTAATCTGTTACTTCCTCGAGCCGTGTGTGGCTAGCTGTAGATAGTTGTAGTGTTCACTTTGATTACCACCTTTAGTTTGGTAAAGGTTTCTATGTTCTCTGTTCTCTATGTTTTGTCACAAAGTGACCCAACTCTGTAGGTAAACATAGGAGACAAAAGGATAAAACTTTAAATCCAAAGGTCGTAATGTGGTAACAAACATAAAAGACATAAAAGCAGACAAGTATGATTCTGAGATACAATGAATGTAGAAAAGGGCAACATATAGGTCAGCAGGCAGCAAGGGATCACTGTAGTTAAAAGTACTGGACAGAGATAATGATGCAGTGATGTTTAATTTATTGTTAAAGGCAAATTATTCAGAATACTATGTATAGATTTTCAGCTGGTCAGCAATATCTTACACGAGTAAAGCAAGGCACACATGGGTAGATCTGTAAAAAGATTTGACTACAATCAATCAACTTGCGTGCTCACTGTGATTGATTGTACTCTAATCTGTTTACAAAGCTACCCTATAGAGCCCGCACAAAGAAACTTGATTGAATCTCCAATCTCCATGACTTTGCATGGAGACAAGAGTCATCATGGAAAGTATTGGAACAGCTGCGGCTCCTGCCCCCTGCTCAGCCGTCTGCTATCAGTGTGATGGGGCGGAGCCAGCACTCTTCACCCGGAAGCTGCTTCTGTGTGAGTGAGGCTGCCTGACTGGATTTCGCTCCAGCTTGTAGAGTGTTGTGATTCACACGTGC
The DNA here is from genome assembly GCA_036250615.1 of Ptychadena robeensis. Lineage (NCBI taxonomy): Eukaryota > Metazoa > Chordata > Amphibia > Anura > Ptychadenidae > Ptychadena > Ptychadena robeensis. The sequence continues at coordinate 28,651,703 of CM070034.1, read as the reverse complement.
TGCAAGCTGGGCAGAACGGGTCCCCAGGGTCCCCATTAATTGGGAATCGATGTGCCCATGTGGTGCACATTGATTTCCGTTCAATTGATCCGCGATCAATCACAGCGGGGTGACGTCGGGGGTCGATTACACAGGATTCTTCCCGTGTGTGCCTAGCTTAAAGATGGGTTGCATAACGTAGAAATAACAGATACGTTCTAAGAATTTGTGAGACCAGGTATCCTAACATATGCTTGCAATGTGTAAATATGACGGTAACCCCGGACCTTAGGTTCCAGAATGGAAAAAGTTATTTTATTGATCAGATGTGAAATTCAAAATCATACCAAAACTAAAGGTGCCCATACACAGGTTTATTTCCATTCGAAGGAGACCCTGGTTTGGTGTTGTGACATATTTTCCTACTGGAAAGGCGCTGACAGACAGCAATGAGACAAAGGAAGGAGAGAGGCTGTGTGAATGCAGCTGTGCTAGGCTCTGCCCTCTTTTCCCTGCCTGTAGCCGATCATGGCCTGTGTGCTGTGCGGAGGGGCCCTCCTGCTCTCTTGTCAGATTGACCAGGATTTATAGACATGCCCGTTCATGGTTTGACAGACTATTTTTGGATCAATTGAAGAAAGGCATACACGGCTCGATTTTTTTATAGATTCGAGAACCTTGAACGCGCACATTGCTCGATTGCTCTTGAATCTATTTCAAAATCGAGCCGTGTATGGACACCCTTAGTAATTCTGTCAGCTGACTTCTCCATATTGCATAAAATGAATTGTACAACAACTTACTAGATCTTACTTGTTTTATATTGTCTTACAGTGCGGAACGCGAATAAGCTTGGCTAATATTTCTACATCTGGTGAGAAAGAAGTTCATTGCTACAACCTGTTTCGTTACCTATACCCACAGAAGCAAAAGCACAATAATGAGCAGGAAAGAAGCAAATCTGAAGAAACCTCTGAACAGCATTGTGTAAGAAATGTTATGGTGGTGATCCCGGGGGAGTAATGCAGATAAAACTTTCAGCTGTCTCCTCTGTAGCTCCCAGGCTCTGTCTGCCATTCTCCCCTCCAAACAGAGCATCATTTGTCACTTTTCTGCCACATTCATTTCCACTCATTTCATTAACTCACACAAACAAGTCATAGCAGGAAGCACTACGTGGTTTTCACAAAATTGCTTGTAGTTTTTGCTATGGTGACAAAAGCCAATAGAACTGGCAACTAATTAGCTTAGTTGGTATATATATATATATACAGGAGTGCACATAACTTTAGTGAGCTCCTCAGATGAGTACCAGGAGATGGTGTTTGGTACTCACCCCATATGTAGGATGGTGTTCCTCACTGTCCTCAGCGTCAGCTTCCTGCATGGTAGATTATGCTGCAGATGGATCTCCCTGTTCCTGATTGATCCTCCGATTAGCTGTCTCCATCCACAGGTCATGAGCTGGCTTTGGGTCACATGTAACTCTCACAGTACAACACCATCTGAACCCCCATATCTCATTATATATCTCAGTAGTGTAACTTTTCTCTTGTCAGATTTTACCCTGCATATGCCTACTCTAAATTGCATCCCCCAGATCTCCAACACTCTTATTAGTCCAATAATGTTTTGAATTAGTCATTTGCATTTTCAATTTGACACCCCTAACTGCAACCTTTTTATAGTTATTAAAGCTTCACTGCGGTTTTCCAAGTGACATGTCCTTGGCAGCAAAAGGGTTTACCAGTTCATATCAAATGCATTTTGCCATAATGAAACCCTCTTTAGGTCTTGCTCAAAATGGCAGACAGAACATTAGAGAAGTGGTTCCCAAACATTCCCTGCAGGCCCCCCTTTTCATGTTAGGAATTTTATCAATCCCCCCCCCTCCCCCATTCAAACTACACATGTTCAGATTGACGACCATTTCACACTTCCCTCATTTGCGTTGCAGTAACACAATGCAGCTCAGCTTGCGAGGAAACTTGTAAAGCCTTTCAAAGTGGCCCTGCGGTTGCTTTTTGCCGTTTGGGAACCACTGCATTACAATATTCTTTAATTTCCTTTATGTATGGTATTATCAGAATGGCAAATGTATACCATATCCACTTTTATTTTACTGCATTCTGTGCATAGTCTACAATTCAGACGTGTGTGTACAGAAGTGGCTACAGTGGTTCCCAAACTGGGTGGCGAAAGTATTCCAGGGGTTTGAATAGAGAGGGGGGGTCAATAATGTTTCTAAATAGAAAAGGGGTGCCCTGCAAGGAAAGTTTGGGAACCACTGAACTAAGGTAACACATACATTTATATATTTAAGCTGCTGCCATATTGAATTGCAGCTCATTCCATATGATCTAAAAATGTGATTACATTATGATATCATATATTTGTAGGATGCGGTGAGTTCACTTGTAGAACATCCTGCTGTTAGTGAAGATGGTGCTGAACAGAAGCAGGAAGACGGAGGACAAGATGATCACAGAGATGAGGACTGGTAAGAAACAGGGCATTTGGTGTTTCATTTTAATTTTAATAAGTGTTACGCTGCATTAACATTGATGTGAAAAAAGTAAACTGGACCTAAGTTTTTAAAGTATTGTATAAAAAGAGTTTGTTGGGAGGAGGAGTATAAAAGGTGACTGTAGCCCCAACGGTCAAAACACAGATGACAAAACGTAATCACAGCAATTATATAGACCCATGTATGTAACATTTATATATAATTTATGAATGGTCTTTTGTTCTGTTCTTAATTGCAAAAATAGATAGCAGAAAATTCTTCTGCTAACCGTTTGGCTTTTTTGCAATGAGATTTAGGGTATGTTTCCACAGCATTATCGGCTCCATGGACACCCCCTGCGTTGATTGCATGACGGGGATGTCGATCCATATACCACCCCCCCCTACCACACTGCCTGTCTCCATGGCATGGAGCCTGTCTGCCGGCCAGAGGTTGACGTACCGCACTACGAGAAACCTCCGACCAGCGGACCGCCTCCACAGCGTGATGACAGCCGGTGCGGTAGGCGTATATCTGGATGGGTGCGGTCGACATCCCTGTCATGATATGCACTTGTCAATTATGGCACAAAATGCACAAATATATGGTAACTGTTTACCTTTACAGCCTTGTCTAATGACAACACTAAACAGTAAGCAACTTTGGACCATTATCACATTTTATTTGAACCACAAAGCGTTATAGGTGTCCAAAATGAAACGCACTGGAAAGCATCACACAGTTTTGAACTGACACAGTACATAGAATGAAGATAGCAGTTCCAAATAACCCCGTAATCCAGGAGTAACTAAGAAAACAAAGTAAATTTGCCAACATCCCTTAGTAAATGTGAAGAGGGAAAGAGTTGCACCCCAGTAGTCATGGGGTCCCCCCCGGGCTACCTTAGAAAGAGAGGGATTTTTACGGCAATATGTAATAATATATTCAGCATGTAATAAACCACATTACATTTAATTATCACAATACATATCAAGAAAAGTTCAGACCCGTAGGCCTACCATGGAGACATAGCAGGTATTGTGGGCTCCAATTTTTGCTCGAGTAAATGAGCTTCTTATAATTTGTGCCAAATATTTTGAATTTAAGTCAAATTCTTCTACACCCCCAGCCCTCTGTTGGTCATTTATAAATGCTTAAATTCTCCTGAAGAAGCGAGTCTCGCAAAACGCGTCCAGAGACAAGCATTGGACTTCAATTTGTTTGTTTTATCATTTGACCTTTTCTTGATATGTATTGTGATAATTAAATGTAATGTGGTTTATTACATGCTGAATATATTATGACATATTGCCGTAAAAACCCCTTTCTTTCTAAGGTAGCCCAGTGGCTACTGGGGTGCAACCCTTTCCCTTTCCACATTGGTGTAAATGGTCACACACACACTAACCTTGTCGAAAACATAATTAATATACTGTTTTCTATTTGAAATCTGAATTTGAAAAGGCTAACACTATGAATGTACATGTTATAGGAGTGAAGAGCAGGATGTTGTGCAGGATGAAGATGCTGGTACAGACAATGAAGAAGATAATGAATGTGATGTACACAGTTACATAGAAGACTTGGAAAACCCTGAGCAGCTAAACACGGAATGTGCTGCCAACAAGGTAAACTCAGGGGAAGTGTAGAGATCAGTAATGTTACAACAGCAAGCAAATGTATTTGGGATTGGCGACACAATCTCTGTTGTTTTGCATGCACACTATGGTAATGTAGAGAGTGATTCTTAAAAGGGGCCTACTGCCTTGGTATCTGCTAATATTCAGATCCGAGGAAGTCGCGCCTGCCCAGCCCCTCAGGATTGTGACATCAGCTTCACATCTGTGAGACTTGGGCTCATTGATGAGAGCGTCTCTCTCCCGGCAGAGGAGACAGAGAGGCTTGTCTCTGTAGGAGGAGAAGGGCTGTCATCTGCAGTGGTGAGAGGCGGAAGTGGCTTCTCTTCACCAGGACTTAAGATGCTGGCATCAGGAATGAAAATATTAGGACTCTTCTCCGATCTCAGAAGAAACAGTAAGTTTTTCACAATTTCTAAATAGAGAACTGTGGTCACAGTGATTCAAGTATGGAAAATAATGTTTCTTCTGAGATCGGAGAAGAGCATTCCACCCCCACCCCCAAGAAACATTGTGAAAATAAAGGCCCCCCCCCCTTTGTCATTTAACTCTCACCACCAGTGTGATGGTCCTGATGACGCCAAATTCAAAAGAGACTTGTACTGGATACAGTACAACTGATACTGCATCTAATACAAAAGTAGAAAAAAACACACAAAACACTGTCCAAATAAACAAATATAAATACATACTGTTTTGAAATCTCTCATACTAAAGCTATGTTTCCATTATGTTGGGACCTCTGGTGTACGCTTAGCGGGAGGTCCCAACGTAGCAGATAGACTTACCTGCTAGGCGGAGGGTCAGTCTTCATTGCGCTGAGCCGATCCGCCGATGTAAGGCTGAATGTAGTCGAGTACGACTTATATTTGTACGGACATATTTCCGTTAGTTACAGTCCTACAACATAAAAAAAATGTCCTCATCTATTTGTTACTGATTGATGATTTGAAGGAGAGCATTCTTGGTGCCTCCTAGTCAGTGAAGCTGTTGTCCAGGTCAGCCTCCCATTGTAAGGGAGAAGAAAGAATTGGAAAGAGTTGGAATTGGTAGGTAAATGATAGCGCATGTTTAATCCCACCGGTTGCATTACATACACGTTCAAAGGCAATGAGTTGTCTGTTAAATAAGTACACTGATGTTAATGAGTGAATGGATTCAGCCAATCGAAATGCTCGCCAGGGATCCATATGGCAGATGTCAGTGTTTGAGTATTTTCCCATTTTTTAACAAAATATTTAATGGTATTTGCTATATTTGGAAAGAGGAAACCCATGCCGACAGAGTGAGAACATAACTTGATCATAATCTTAGCATGAATGGTAGCATCACTCTAATTGTCAAATCATTAACCTAAAGGTCCCCATACACCGGACGAGCCGGGGCCGATAGATGAGCAATGGAGTGCAACGTGATCACGCTGCACTCCGTTGCTCAGTGTATCGGCGGGCACCCTCTGTGTGACGGCAGTCCCCATACAAACTAATTGCATCGGCCAAAGATATACGGACATGTCAGTTATCTGGCCGATCTGTCGCCCCATGTGGGCACCCGTGATCCACGGCTCGCTAGGTGTATGAGGACCTTGTGGATTGCCCTATTTCTTCATGTAGTAAATAGTAATTGTTATGTAATCCATGTAAGCCTATTGGATGTTATCTTGTTCTGGCCTCACTTACTCCGATCCCCTGTAACTGGCATCTTTGTTTGTCTCTGTTGTAAATTTTTACCTTCATTACCCTTCTCATTGGCTTTGCTGTGTAGGTCATAAAAGTTGTATCTGTTTCTGTATGTACTAAACTCTTACCATCCATTCTCTTATAGGTGGATAAGGAGACAAACACTGAAGGGATTGTTCAGTCGGCCACTGTTGTGCGCCCAAAAGACAAAAAAGCATCAAATACAATTCAAGCACAATTCATCAGAGGGAGTACCATCATTCGTTCTAAGACCTTTTCTCCTGGACCTCAAACTGAATACATTTGTCGAGTAAGAAATGGAAAGTTTAAGATTTAGTGACAAAAGCATTTTCAGTCACCTTTTTTGAGTTAGTGATATTTTCCAGATAAATGGGAATCTCCTATTACATGAGGCTCCTTTTAGTAAGGTAATATAAAAAGTACCCATGCTGTTGGTTGACGTGCCCGGCAGAGAAGTGTGATCTGTGATAACACACTGAAACATTGTACACAAGGCCATGACATTGTATCTGCTTTACAATACAGTTAAAATAAAACCCCCATACACGTCTAGATTTTCTATTCAATCAGCTTAATTCAATCATTTTTTGGAATCAGGGAAATTGGTTAGTGATTGTATGTTTGCCAACTGTAGTAACAGATATTTGATCAACTTTTTTGGGATCCACTGAAAGTGTAATTAATTTCAATACAACCAATTACAATTTACCAGCATGTCCAATCATTTTTCAATAATTTTTTCCCAATTTTTATTGTTTTCGGTTGATCTAAGGGCTCCCATACACCTTTAGATTTATCTGTCAGATTTCTTTTAGATCTCCTTTTGTTTTACCAAAACCATATGAGGTACTTTCAAAACCATCAAGTCTACCTGTGTTCAATCGCAGAGGACCCGGCACTACATAGTTGTTGGTAGATCTAAAGTATATGTGACAGAGAGATCTGAAGGTGTGATTGATTGAATTAAGTTGACTTGATGAAAAATCTAGACGTTTATGGGGGCCTTAAGGCAATGAAATCTGTAATCAGTTTGTTCCAAGAATCCTGGGGGGGTGATATGAATGTTTAGATAGGGAACATCAGTGCCCAACAACCAAAGGTAAGGCAGTGAAATTAGAGGGTGGGTTTCCAATGATTTTTAAAGCTAGCCACACACGGCTTGATGAAGTAACAGATTAGAGGAACATCAGGCGCCAAGCGCGCTCACAGCTCCCCATGTTCCTCTAATCTGTTTCTTCATCTGAGCCATCCACAGAAGGAACTCGACCAAACAGGTCTCCAACATGTTGAAAAACCTTGGTCGAAATCCATTACATTGAATGGGGATTGCGAGTCATCATCCAATGTAATGGACGGGCTGACAGCTGAGCCACACACACAGGCTGTGTGTTCAGCTAGCTGCTCTGTGTGTTAAGGGAGCATGGCCAGCACGGACCCAGCTCTTTCCCCAGCTGGAGAAGCTGGCTGCTTCTCCGGCTGGGAAAAGGAGAGACCCAGGGGACCGGGAAACCAGCTCCCCATCGTACGGTAATTGATGTGCCAATGTGGTGCACATTGATTACCGTACGATTGACCGATCGATCAATCACTAGTAGTCCCTAGTAGTATTCACAGATACTTGAACAGTAGTCCCAAGGAGTATTTTCTATGTGAAGTTTCCTGTGGACTTTGGACCCATGTATTTAGTGGAATTTAGTTTTGCAGAATAACTCATGCATGCTCAGCTCAGGACTTAAGGTTTGATTTTTCCATTTGATTGAAAATATGTTGCCTGAGTCGATTGTTTAAAAATCAAATAAAAGTGAAATCGAACATAAAGTCGATCGTGCAAGTATCGGGTTATCTTGGTATTTCGATCATTAAGCTGTTATGTTTCTGTTATGGATGTTTTTGCAGTTAAGCTAGGCATACACGGGTCGATGCCCTTGCAAGTGACCCTCAATCAATTGCCACGTGGTGTCCATCAAATGGAAATTGAATGGGAATCTATTGACCTACGATCGAATGTACAGTGCTTTGCACATCGATTCCAGTTCAATGGAGACACTGGCTGGGCACTTCAGGCAGCGAGGAGAGCCGCACACATGCAGAGGAGGGTGGTCCTGTGTACTGTGCAGAGACATGCTAGGCTCTGCTCCTTTCCCCTGTCAGGAGCCGATCACAGGCTGTGTGAGGGGCTCTCCCTGCTGCTTGTCAGATCGACCAGGACTTACAGACATGTCCGTTCTTGGTTCCGCCGGCCATTAATCCCACTTGAAGAACGACATACATGGCTCAATTTTTTTATAGATTGGAGCACCCTGAACGCACACATTGTGCTCAAATCTATTACAAAATCGAGCTGTGTATGCCCAGCTTTAGTGGCAATGTTGAGCGCAATCTACAATACCAACAATCTACCACCATTGAGTGTGCTGCTCTTTTAAGTGTTGTTTAAATTTTTTAAGATTCTAGTAATATTAAGATGAAAATTATTAATTATATCCACATAGATACCCCTCTAAGGGCAGACCTCAATCTGGGGGGGGGGGGGGGCTTGAAAAGGGTGGGATCAGTAGCTGAAAATAAAGTAAGGTGTTTACATCAGTTATGGTACACTGGTATTATTCAGTTAATTCAGTTCGGTAATAACACAACTACATTGGAATATCTTGCAATATCCTGTGAAACTAGAATAATTGTATCTCTTTCTTCCTGCATTGTGTCTCCTTTAGCTGAACCGAAGTGACAGCGATAGCTCAACTCTTTCCAAGAAGCCACCCTTTGTAAGGAATGCAATGGAAAGACGCAGTGTGCGAGCTAAAAGGGTGCGTTCTTTATATATTTTTCTGTATGTTCTCCATATATTTCTTATAACTAATGTAATAACTAATGTAATAAGAAGCAAAGTCTTATAACGTTTGTATATTGCACCAATTTGTGGCAACGGCCACTTCAGTTTACATGCGAATATAAATTTTGGTGCCCATACACGCATAGATATGGGCCAGATCGATGACCTCTTAGAGCGCCGTGCACTCTCACATCTATCTATCTGGCCCATATCTAATGCCACTATCCCTGTTTTCGAGCGGGATCAATCCAGCTGGAAAACAGGGTTATCGGACATGACCGTAAATCACCAATCCATTGGTTTGAATGGGGACAGCAATCCACATCCAAAGTAATGGCCTGCATTACCGCTCCCTGTCATTTATTATACCTGTCAACATTCTACCCTTATATAGTAATCTGGCCCCCCAACAATCTCAGGGACCGTGAACTGGCCCCTTTATAAAGTTTGAGGACTCTAAAGCCCCCCATACACCTTACAATCTTACCATTCAATTTCTGTACAATCCACTTTT
>CM070034.1:28631563-28642434 GCA_036250615.1 Ptychadena robeensis | reverse complement strand
GGACCGGGCACTACATAGCAGTGATATATACCTTCCAATCACTATGTATTCTATCAGGGTTATAGTTGCTGGTAGATCTAAAGGAAATTGTATGGAGTGGTCTAAAGTTGTTCGGGGGGCTTAAGTTTTAGTTGTTCAGAATGGACAAGGTTCTGCTGAGGGGATTTTCACAATGCACTTTATGTTTCAGCCATCCGTGAAGTCCTCTGGCAGAGAGCATATCATGCGTACATCTCTGGACCTGGAATTAGAGCTGCAGGCCTCAAGGACCTGGCACAATCAGCTTAATAAAGAAATCGCCGTTCTAAGAGAGCTGAAGGAACAGTTGGAGCAAGCCAAACGTCAAGGTGAAAGCGAGCTGCCTCAGCAGCTGAGGGAAGATGACAGCTTGAAGCTTCTGCTCAGACAAGTGGAGAAGCAGGTTAGTAAGACAAGCTTCTCTGATCCCATACACATTGGGATTTTAAAGCTTGGGCATACACGGCTTGTTTTCTTAAAAGATTCGAGCACAATTGAGCGCTGTGCGCATTCGCGGAGATTGTTTGTGCTCGAATCTATTAAAAATTTGAGCCATCCAGCAACATTTGCATTGCCACACAAGGCCCAAAATGGCATGGTGTCTAACATAGGAAATGGTGTTTTCAGTTTGTGTTGCAGTGCAGCCCATTCCCTTTATTCTTTTTGCTAGCCCATAAGACAACCCAGCACATCAATAGTCAAAAGCAAACTCGAACCACACAGCTATTATGCAATTTGTGGTATTTAGAATGAAAAAAGTATATTCTTTTTACCATTTATTTGTATCCAACATACTACTACACCAGGAGCAACTTACAGACCTTGTAATTAAGTATTAAGCTGGTCATAGATGGTTAGACACACCCACCTTAAATAGGGCCAGAAATTGATCAGCCAAATTACGCACATGTCCGTAATTTTTAGGTCAATTCCATTACTGGGGACCAGCGTTGATCTTCCGTGGAAACCGCTGGAGATCTAGAAGTCTATTCCCAGCTTTAGACATAGTATGTTTAATGTGCCTGGGCACACAATCACAACCAACACCAGAAGTCCATTCAACTTTATTTATTGAGGTAGTCCAAAACAAGGCAAATGGTCATACACGAGAATCAGTATGAGGAGGCGTGGTACAAAAGGAGAAGGCAAGAGATGTGGTCAAACAATCCAGGGTCAGGGCAAGTAAAAGTCCAGGCATTCAGGCTGTGTTAAGGACACGTGCAGACAGGCAAGTTAGTAATACAACAGAAAGCACACCCAAGCATACTGCTCTACAGAGGCTATAACGGGCAATGATGAGCAGGGCAGCGTCCCATTAAATGGGGAGCCTGCCCAATCACATCATGCTACTTAGTGCTGGTGAATGATAGGCTGGTAAATATATTCCGCAGCTGGTTGGGACTGTAGAAATTCACTCTTGACTTGTTGTGCCAAATACATCCATAGGGTTGCAGGGGATGCAGCCCTGGTTAAACAGAGTCAACCAGAACTGCACCCACCACCAGGGGGCAGCCTGACATGCATGCAATGTGTAGAGCAGGGAAAAGCAGTCTGGACAGAATAATGAGGCCTGCTTCCATCATCATACATGTGCTGAGACTGTCTTCGATCCCTGGGGTCACCAATGTGGGTACATATTAATGTGTAACATATTTATTTATGTTCACGCAACATAACCACATGTTTTTTTATTGCCTAGGTGCAAAAAATTGAACAGAAATATGAAATGCAAGCTGAGAAGATGATGAAAGCAGCAGCTAAGGATGTTCGCCGCTTACGAGGGCAAAGCTGTAAGGAGCCATTGGAAGTCCAGTCCTTCAGGTAAAGCTCTAATCTAGACTTTAACAATAGTATTGCCTTGGTAAAATATATTCACAAAGATGTGTATTTCAACACGAAGTAAGGGAAGGAAAGGAAGGGAAAATGTTGACTGAGGTTAGTGTCTTTCTGAGCAAGTTCTAGATCCTGATTTATAGACATACAGTATATATTCTAGTATATACATTGTCTAATCAACGATAATGTAACAGAAAACAACTATGAAGCTATAGTGGATACTTTATTGCCCCTTCTTTTATATTCCTATTTTTTCTGTCTAATTATTACTGTATATACTGTAGTATAGGCTGACCGGAATATAACCAGAGGTACCTAATTTAAGGAAAACATCTGAAAAAAACTGAATGACTCAAGTATAAGCCGTGCTGAGGTACATATTTCTGTACCAAAAGCACACCATAGACTATAATGGAAAAAAAGTTTTTTACATTGCAGGCCTGTAACTTCCCAAAGTATGTCCATAGAGGAGTCTGGTAGACATCCTGAATATAATAACATGTTCAGATGCTTTGTGAATAACTCACAATATCAGATAATGAAGATTTCAATAATTCACTTTATCAGGTAAATTAGCACTGCAACCACTAGATGGCAGTGCAGATGTGCCAGGTTACATAGGAGAGCATGGGGGGGGGGGAGTGATCCATTCTCCTGCAGCTGCCTCTTCATTAGATCAGAGACACACGGATCCGTGAGTTTGCTCTCCTGTGGCTCCAACGAACGCAGGCTCGTCCACTGCTGTTCTGTCAGGGCAGAGCTGGACGAGCTGGGACTGTCAGAAACAGCACGGGGGTTAAAAGGTTAAGATGATTTTGCAGATTAATCTTTTGTGTATAATCAAATCTTTTTTGTTCTTTTTTAGAGAGAAAATGGCATTTTTTACTCGACCAAGAATCAACATTCCTAGTCTTGCTGCAGACGATGTGTAATATTGACCATAAAAGTATTTTGTTTCTGTTCTGAATGCCACTACAGCAGAGAAAACAGAGGTGTATGAAGTAATAGGTTGTGGTGTTATGAAGGTACAGAGTTTGTTGATATGTGTTGCATCTTCAGATTTTTATGAGAAAACTAGTTTCCTACACTAATGAAAATAACAAGAACTGACTGTTTATTTTCTGTATCTCCACGTTTGTACAGTTTGTATAATAAGAATCATATTTTGATGGAGGAGGAAAGGCACATTTTACAATCCTCTGTGCGGTTATAAAAAGAAAAGCCTTTTGTATAGAAGAATGTTTGAGAGTTTACTATATTGCAATAAAAATAATTTAATGAAACCTCAAGTTTTACCCTTAACCTTAAGAAAAGAAAGAATAGTTACAGTAGCATAGAGACGGTACAATCTACTGAAATGACTTTTATCACAAAGAATTTTATACAGAGTTTTTAGGAAACTTCTACAATGTTAAGCTATGGGCATTGTTTTGAGATGCTGTAGTATACTTGGGTCATGTGACTTATCTAACAAACACATCCGGTTTAAGGTCAAAATCATCTTTTTTAATAAAATTCCTTCTTGATGGTTTTATAATCTGTTGTCTTGTTGCATTAATGACATTTTATTGCATTCTCAGTAGTTTGACTATTGGGTGTAAATTTAAATATGTCTTTTGTGATTGCTCCTGGCAACAGGAAAACTAAAGTGCTGTACACACAGCTCCGATTATATGGAGAAGATTGGAGAGAAAAGTTAACAGTGGCCATAACTTCCCTGCTTAACCTCCCTAGCGCTCATGAGTCCATTGCTGACTTACTCAGAGTTCACAGGACAAGCTGGACTCGCCCTGCAGCGCGTATTCACCATTCCATGTGTCCGCGGCTGCTCCGACCGGCTGACTGATGCTTCCTGGATAGAAGGGGGTCCCTCTTTCTGCTTAGAAAACAGTATTCATTGCAGTTAAATGAGCAAAACTTACCTGAATGAAGAATGAAGAATCCGATGCTTCCGGGTAAGGAAGTCGATCCCTCCCCCCCTGGTGGGACATACCCAATGATGTCACACCGGGAGGTCGTGGGGTTTCTAAATGTAAACCGCAATAAATACAGTTTTCTGCTTAGAGCCGGAAAGAGGAGGGGGCCTTGCCTGTGTAGTTTACTTAGCCATGCTAGGCTCTGCCCCCTTTTCCCTGCCAGGAGCTGATCACAGGCTGTGTGTGGGTAAGGGGGGGGGGGGTCCGGCTCTCCCCGCTGCTTGTCAGATCGTGTTCCTGGTTCAACCGACCGGCACAATTTTGTAACAGATTCCTGCACCATCAATGCACACATTCGATTGTGCTCAAATCTATTACAAAATCGCGTATGGACACCCTTACATGAGGAAAGACCAACTATATATCCAATACTCATGTAAATAGTATTAGCTATACAAATTTGTGTTTTACCATCGGGCAGTAGGGAAAGGCTTGTGAAGTCTGTGCTACTGTACACAAAATATATCTAGTATGTTACATCATGATTGTAGCAAAAGCTTATATAGCTACCTCTCAAAGTATAGAAGCTTGCCACCTCAGAGTCCAGACATGGGGCAAACTATGGCAGGGGGGCCAGATCTGGCCCATGTAGCTTTTTCATCTGGCCCTTTGTCACCTTGTTGAAAAGATGCTCTGGCTTCCCTCTGCTCCTTCTCTGCAATAAGCATACATAATGCCTAGACGAGTGCGAAATTCCGCCTTTTTTCAACTCATTGCAGTATACAAGCAGGGGGGAGCCAGAGCGTTTAGTCATCAAGGTCAGTACATATTAACTAAAATATGGCAGGGATTTTTGATATATTCTTTCTTTTCTTTTTTTTTTTTGTTTTACCTCACTCACAGTATGATTTTTTTGTTTTTTTTGTTGAAAGCAATAAAAAAGAAATAAAAATATCAGTATCATCAATAACTCTGGGGGTGCGAGGAATCAGGACACCTATACCGAGCAGCTCTTGGTCTGGCCACTCTGTCAAATTTAAGAACCCATGCTGTTTTTAGTCATAGATGTGTCCTCTGCCACCCCCATCCCCCTCACTTCAAGTCACATACTCACTGTTCCCTGCACATTTGAGATCTCGACTGTGGACATTTTGGCACAGCACACCGCATCCACAGAGTATGAAGTGTTGATGTGTAAATGTTCACATACAAAACAAACAGGAAATGATAAAAGATTTGGGATTTTTGGACAGTTGGACTACATCGATGGTTGAGAACAATTGTTTATCAAAAAACATTTTATTATATGTAAAAATATATATGTATGGGTCTTCCTATGGACCTCACATTCAAATAAAGTGCATCATTCATAATCAAAAAGTTATACACATGGACAACAATAGCCACTGTTTTTCTGTTTCCTCCTTCTATGCATTTCACTCAAAGCAAATTTGTGGATTAGTAAAAGAACGTAGATAACAATGTGTACTGAAACATATCCATAACAAATACAGTTAATACAGAAGAATCTTTACTTTACAGCATACACATTCTGGCATTGATGTTACCTGTGGATGGTTACAAATTCTCATCAAGTAAAAATAAAAAAACTGAATATTATTTTATCAGCCAGGGTCCAAATTCCCATCATAGACGATCTAACATAGAACAAAGTGTATACAAATTGAACTTTATCAGTTAACTAAGATCTATCAGGTCACTAATCATAAAAGTTTTAAAAGTATCAATGGTCCCAAAATAAGAGATCCTCAAGATACCCTCCCAATTAATGAAATATTGTAGATGCTACTTACATTTCAAGAGTATAGATGATGCATCAGACTTCTGTTCCCAATGGGTCCTCACAAACATGTGGCTCAAACCACTTGGTATGAACACCTAACCCCTAAGACATATCCCTGCTGGTGGTTCCTCCTTATACTGTATATCCAGAGCTGACTGCAGAAATCTGCTGTGCAAAAGCACGGTTCAAAGCGGCCGGGAATCTGGCGCTTTGTGTCCACATATGAACTGTCACTTAGAAAATAAGAAACAAAATATGGTATTCTTTATACTATAAGACACACCGGACCATGAGACGCACCCAGTTTTTAGAGCAGGAAATATTTAATATATGTCTTCTAATCAATTGGGTTACTGCAATGGATTAAATGAACGCAAGATCAAATTCAGCCAGTAGATGTCACTAGCAGCACTACTATCACAGCACATCACGTCATCCTCCTCACTGATCGGGAGGAGGGGGGCCACGCAGGGAACGGCACGGAATCTCTTGTTTATATCAGCAGGACTCTTCTTGCTGGGAGAGCTAGCGGGGAGCCACGGTCATGCATTTGGACTGTAGGATCTAAAGGTGTATGGCCAGCTTTAATAATCAAAAAAAGTCTCTTGTCTAGTCGCTCTCCACCTCTGCCCAAGGTATAGAACATCCAGCTAAAGGAGAGGTTTATAGCTTACCATCTCATTGAGACCTGGATATTTGCATGCATTTAGGTTTTCTATCCATCTTGTCTCAAAATCACCACCCCTGTAATCTTCTAGAACACATTCGGAAGGAAAGAATTGAAATTCTGATACATTAACGTTATGTTTTGTTCATACATGGTGGGCAATCCGAGATAGTATTTTCCCATTAGCTATATCACAAACATGGTCCTGTATAGAATTATCTATATGATTATCTATATCACGAACATGGTTCTGTATAGAAACCTGCCATTCTCTTGGTTTTCCCCCAACATAGAAACATTGACATTTGCATTTGAATAAATAGATGATCACTTTCGTAGAGCAGTTCATTGGTTGTCTGCATTTATGAATAGTGCCATCGGGTAGGGTGAGTCTGTCACCTTCCCCCACCCAACTGCATTGTTTACATTCACCACATTCCTTTACTCTTGATGGTTGACATTCATTTAGTATAGGTTTATAGTGGTAGAGCTTCGTACCAATTTGTCTTTTTATTTTATAGAAGGGTCTTCTGTGATTTCGAGGTAGGGTTTAATGTATTTCACCACTTTCGTGTCGCTCATAAGCAAATACCAATTTCAAAATAATTTGTTGCATCTTGGGCTAGGGGTGCACCGATTGCAAATTTCTTGTCTGATTTTGTGTATATTTCATGTATGTCTGGTGTGATTTTTCCCTCAAGGAACAGAATCGGGTCATGTCAAAGACCCTGTCAGTAATCTTGATTGACATCTGTACTGTAATTGAGATATTGATATCCCAAGAATGTAAGTCAAATGGTAAGTATATATATAAGGGAGCAATGTTTGTGATATATGACTTTAGAGCTTATGTATCATTTAATAATTGGGTAGGGTTTAATGCCCCCTTAATATTGGATTAATCTAAACTCTCCATGGCTGTAAAGCTGTAAAACGTTTTATTTATTTCTTTATTTTTTTTTACTATTTTTCTTATTTACTAAGGGACAGTTCATATGTTACAACCTATTAGATTGTAAGCCCAACCGGGCAGGGTCCTCCACTCTGTCATAACCTGTGTCATAACCTGCACCTGTGTGTACTATATTGTGTTGTATGTCCACTATAATGTATTGTACAGCGCTGCGTAACATGTTGGGGCTATATAAATAAATGATGATAATAATAATATGTGGGCACAAAGCACATGATACCATTGAGGGGTTATTGGATGTGGTGCTGGACGCCCCCTGTCCTCTGTCTCCCCTTCTACTGGCTTGCCGCCTGTTGCTATCTGTGAGCAGCGGCATCTGTGCTGTCGGGAGATGGGTAGGGGTGATCTGGGGGGGCCGATGTTGGGGTGTCTAATTGACACTCCAAACTGTCCACGATAATGTTATTACTCCCGGAAAGGCCCCTGGGTGATGCTGTGATTTACGGACGTTTTGGTGCGCGCTTCTGCCATCCCTGCATATATAAGGAGGAACCTTCGGGGTTAGGTGTTCATACCATACCCCAAGTGGTTTGAGACACAGGTTTGTGAGGACCCATTGGGAACAGAGGTCTGATGCATCATTAACACTCTTGAAATGTAAGTAGTGTCTAAAAAATTTCATTAATTTGCATCGATCAACATGAATGCGCAAGGTGATCGATCTGGCAAAAATGGAGTGAAAAATCGACCCGTGTATGGCTACCCTTAATGATACATACTTGATACTTAACTTAATTCACCTTTGTATTGCTTTCATGAATGGCTTTACACACACATATACATATATTTATTATATCCACTACTACTTATATGGTATAAAGCGGAGAGATATTTTTTATTTCCCCTTGCTATCCCTCCCATTTCTGTTACCTGCCTCAACCAATTGATAAGCCTTTCATGCCATTTTATTTAACAACAATAAACTCTGTTGTGAAAAAAAATGTGTCTCAAGGTCCCCATACACCTTACAATCTTTCCATACAATTTCTGTACAATAAAATTTTGTTCTACCAAAACCATGTAATATGAGGATATTTCTACACCTTCCAATCACTATGTATTCTATCAGGTAGGACCCGGCACTACATAGCAGTGATATATATTTTCCAATCACTATGTATCCTGTCAGGGAGGACCCGGCATTACATAGCAGTGATATATATTTTACAATCACTATGTATTCTATCAGGGAGGACCCGGCACTACATAGCAGTGATATACCTTCCAATCACTATGTATTCTATCAGGGACGACCAGGTACTACATAGTTGTTGGTAGATCTAATGGAGATTGTATGGATCGATCTTAAGGTGTATGAGGGGCTTTACAGAGTGATACAGGGTAACACAATAACATGGTGCACAGAGCAAGAGAGGAAGGGATCCTCTGGGCGCAGAGCCATTGAGGCCCGAAAACTGGCCGAGTAGGAGAGGATAATATGCCAATGAGACATTTGTGCCGCTAAGTAGTAAAGGTTTAAGTCAGGCAAGGGGATACCACCAGCATCTGTAGGGAGTTTAAGCATCCACCAGGCCTATTTATGTCATGATTTCCCACACACAAGCGCTTTCAGCAGCGCCTCAATAACTTTGAAATGTATGTATAACAGAGAATGCCACAAAACATAGAGAACTTTAGGGAGTAGTATCATTGTAATCAAGTTATCTCGCCCCATAACACCGAGAGGAAGTCTGCACCACACCTGTATCTTATGTTTATTGTAGCCCTTAAAGGCTTAAGGTTCAAAGGGACAAAGTCCCAGACATCTCTAGTGATTTGAATACCCAGGTATTTACACTCACTCATTTTTTATAGGACATTGCTGTATTGTATTGGGGAAAATTGTCTATGGGCATCAGCTGGCATTTGGACCAATTGATATGAAAGCCAGAATAATGCCTAAAAGTATTAATAAACTAAAGGGCTCTGGAGATAGAAGTGCCCGCCTCAGCTAAATACAAAAGCACTTTCAGGTCATTTAATTACTCATTTTCCAAACTCATAACATTTGGCTTTATTTGTGAAAATGTAGTAGTAGGTTTATAGCCAGGGGTGCACATACGCAGTACGCTGGTACACAAAATGGATTAAAACCTAGTTCTGCGTACCTTTATTATGCTTCCTATGCACATCTGCATACTACATGGAGAGTGGAGACATGCACGGAGCTTTCTCCCTCCTCCCCCTTCTCTCTGAGGAGAAGCAGTGCTTGTGTTGTGCTCTGACCTGCTCTCTAGTGACATCCGTTGGCTGGAGCTGATATTGCAGATTGAGTTGAGATTACAGCTTCTCACAACTTTACTATCATTTAAACACTACTGTAGAAGGGTTTTTTATTGCCAAAATAATTTTAGTTTTTATTGTTAAATGTATACAATTTATGTCATTTGGATAACCACAGGGAAACATGAATAACTATGAAAGGTTGCAGTTAGGGTGGTGACATTGGGAATGCAAATTACTAATACAAGCAAAAAAAAAATGGACTTCTAAGAGTGTTGGAGATCTGGGGGACGAAAATCAGAGTAGGCACATGTAAGTTGCACTTTTGAGGTATGATGCTGAGATATATACTGGGGAGATCTGGGGGTTGTACTGTGAGAGTTACATGTGATCCAAAGCCAGCTGGTGACCTGTGGATGGAGACAGCTAATGGGAGGATCTATCAGGAACAGGGAGGTCCATCTGCAGCAGAATCTACCATGCAGGAAGCTGATGCAGAGGACAGTGAGAAAGAAGGACCCTTTTAAAACCATGCTACACATGCCATGCTACCACTCACCATCTCCTGGTACTCATCTGAATAGCTCACTGCTTATAGCCTTATGTGTTGGCACTGTTGTAATAAGTAGACATGGTCAATGTTTGTTTTTCTATAACATGTTTGTTTTTTGGTAATAAATGTTTAAAACATTTAAAAATAATGGATAAAAAAAGCATAGTGTATATGATACCACCAAGGAATGCAAACTGACCAAAACAAGAAAAAATGTATTTGCGTGTTTGTCTTAGTCAGACTGAAACCATAAGAAACAAAAGAGAAAGTGAACTTTCCATTAGAAATAAAAGCTCTGGAAGCTGCAAACCTACACGGCAAATGGAAGAGGACTGCGACACATACTGAAAGCTGAACATTATTCCAGTCTGCTCACCATTTACTATTTTATGTCTTTACTTCTCACTCGTACAAGGTAAGCATCGGGTTTACACTAACTTTATCATGTTATTTCTGTCCACACAATCCGTCTAGAGATATAATGGTTTACACTACATTGTAGCTTGTAATGGTATCAACCGCCAGAGACGTCCTTCTCCCGTGACTTCCAAGCTTCTGAGCAGCTCTTACAAGAGCTAGTGGTATTATAGCCGTTCCCTACAACATGAGACAAGGCTTCAAGTTGAGGGTAAGAAGTAGAACTCCTTTATTGGTAAACTTCTAGGCTTTATATACACATTCCCCATGCCGGAGGACCTCCCCTGGGGACCTGATGGAGAACTGTGTTCGACAATACACAGACCACTAGGCCCACTCCCACTCGATCTCCCTGGCATCGGAGATAATTAGCTCAGACATTCAGTCTGTAACACAATCGACTAAAACTGTAAAGCTAGCCACACATGGTTCAATTGACTGTACAATCAATGTAATTCGATCGA
>CM070034.1:28601462-28631463 GCA_036250615.1 Ptychadena robeensis | reverse complement strand
ATTGCCTGTACCACACTTTTAAAAACGGTGCGGTACAGGCGGTGCGCTAGGGAGGTTAATGTGCTTTTTTACACAATCCAATACAACATAACAAATGGAAAGTTAACCCGCCTAGTGTTTCTGGCGGCACCACCTCGTCCAGCGCTGTCCTGTCAGTACTGCCAATGTCGTCAATCCCCCTCCCAAGTGACGTGACGACTACACATCGGGACGGCGGCGGCAGATTCAAAAGTAAATTGCACTAAAACAGTTTTCTATGCAGAAAACTGTTGCATTATGATTCCCCAGATGTACCCCTTTGAAGTTAACCCTTTGTCCCCTGGGGTGTTCATCACACCAGAGAAGAGAGGGTGCTAAAGGGAATTGTACTGGATACAGTGATAACTACATCAACTACAGTGATAAGTACAAGAAAAAACACATTTCCAATTGTAATAAATATTTTATTATAAAGAAATCATAAATATGAATACATGCTGTTTGGAAATTTATCACCCCAAAAACGGATTTTCAGAGATTTTATCATTCAAATTATACCTTTTATAAAAAAAACATTTTAATGTATTTTTTTCCTTTAAATAATTGTGTGTTTCACAATTGTAGGATGTCTACTAGACCCTTGTACGGACATATTTTGGGAAGTAAGAGGGCTACAACATAACAACAATATTCCATTGAAGTCTATGGTGCGCTTTTGGTACAGAAATCTGGACCTCAGCAGTGCGCTAGGGAGGTTAATATATCTAGTGCTACTTATATGATTGGAAAGCACTGGAGATACCAGAATGTACAAAGTAGCATAAATAGTGTTTTGTATGTATGTGAAAAATGTATGTCCCAGATGGAAGCTTTTCTATTTCCCTTTGCTATCCTTCCCCTACTTCTTTCTCCTTTCTAAATGGAAAGCCACCCCACTGCTGTGTGCAGTGGTTATCCTAATGGGCAATTACCCCAAAATCACCCAATGTCACATTTTTCGGCAGCTGGTCAGTGGAAATGCAGCGTGTCCAATCGATCTTGCTCTGCACTGTGCCTCTACTGATTGGTGTGCTGTAATCTATTGAAAATCTATATAGATATATATCTCTATAGATATATATCTAAATCTATAAATCCCGTGGATGGACAGCTTTAGTGTATGGGCACCTTTACACCAATACCACAATTGACCCATACCACCAATGACCCCTGAACCTTCCTTCCAACCACCAAACTTTCTAGTCTAGCTCCTTGTGATATGCTCGGGGTTCCCTTTAAGGGGCGGTCACGTGACTGAGAAACACGAGAACTGTGAAGTGCCCGCGGGGACGCGCACAGGAGCGGGCACGCAGCATAGTAACGTCTAGTTTTCTGCTCTCTCATGTGATGCGTCGTAGTTCCCGTTTCATGGTGACGTAGATGACGCTACTTCCTGGGTCGGTCTTTGCTGAATGTGTGAACGGGACTGGAGGATGGAGGGTCCGGTGTGTTACTATGAGAGGAAGCTGGGAGAGCAGGTCAGCCACCCGTAGATACCCGTGACCGCGTACTCGCAGCTCTGGGAGCCGGCGTGTGAGAGTGTTACCACGTGACGCATGCCGGCCGGCTCCAGGGATGCATGGTGACCACAGCTGGGCAGCCCGCCGGTGTGCGAGCCTTAGCGGTGATTGGTCACATGTCCACACACAGCGCCTTCTCCACAATGTGACACAAATAAACAATACACAAATGATTGTTCATGAACATGAGACCATGACACCCTGACTGTTCCTGATCCTGCCTTGTGTTGTCACTCCTCTGTGCTGCTGTGTGCTAATCCCATGCTGGCACACGAGGACAGGGACATCAACCGAAGGCCCATGTCACACTATGCTGATGTCGCAGTATGGACCGCAAAATGCGCAGATTTCCATAGAAAGCGCCCTGCAGCACGCATATTACATTGGGAGTGCAGCGCAATGTGGAGACGCAGGGTTTTACTGGCTAAGCATATGGTAGTGACTTGACCCCACTGTTACATTGACAATTGGACAAAGTATGAGATGTGGACATTGTATCATTTACCAGAGTTTGATTGGCTCTGCTTCAATCTACACGGAATTTGCATGATAATGTTTTAATATACGTATCATTTTTCAGGCTATAAGACGCACTTTTCCACATACAAAGTGGGGGGAAGTGTCTGCGTTGTATGGTCCAAATGTGCGAATGGGTGCACCTTGGTTCCCTGGCAGCATCCTCACTCTCCCAGCAAAATTACCTGGGGAGGGGGAGAAGCTGTCACAGCTGGATCTCCCTTCTGAACTTTATTGGTTATATCAGCAGAGCCCTGCTTATATAAGCAGTGCAGAGCTGTGTGGGGGTAAGCTGCTCTCATGCTGACAGCTTCCTCAAACACACACACAGCCTAGAGGGGAGACATGTAGCTCAACCTGCAAAAATGCGTGCAGCAGGGCAGCATGCCATCACACATTACTGTAAACGCAAGCCTAGTGTGAGAGGAACACAGGTTTCATATGGAGTGCATTGCAAGTATCTCCCATACAATTGATAACAGATTGAAGATAGATTGGTGGTAGCGGATGCTGTGGTTGTAACGCTACCGCAGCCGCTAACCGCGTACATTATGGGGGAAAAAACAAATTTTGCAGTGCATACTCTATAGAACTATAGAACAAAAAATGCACCCATACACACAAAAAGCACACTCTAACACACACCCACAACACACTTGTGTCTTTGGTGCAGCCTGGTGTACACTCTGTATATGGCAGTGGTTCCCAAACTTTCCTGGTAGGGCCCCCCTTTTCTATTTAGGAACATTATCGAGCCCCCCTCCCTATTCAAACACAGATTAAGAATGATGGCCTGCGCCCCCCAGGGGGTCCTGCCCACCAGTTTGGCAACCACTAGTATATAGGATGCACACTGCCGGTTGGGAGTTGTCTCAGCACTTGTATGAGTGATCACAGACGAGAGAGGTGATTGGCTTCTGTTGGGCCAACACATTGGTGAGCTTGGTAGTTTCAGGAGACACTCTGGGTGTGACACCCGCTGTAACTGGATAATCGGATTGCAGATTTGATTCTCGGCACAATTAGAAGCCAGAGTAAGGATTTACAGAGAAGGGAATAGCTTTCATCATAGACTGAAGAGGTCAGAGTCTTGTTGGAGTTTCTTGGAAGATCACATAATGTTGCAGTAGACAAGGTGGTGGTTCCTGGGGTTAGCAGTGGACTTGAGTTGCATGTTGGCCAGACAGGCGTTTTTTTTTTCTGCATGTGGGGAGTCAAAGGTGACACCTAGACCGTATACATATAAGAAAAGTATGTTATTAGCCAGTGAATTGTCAGAAGGAGGCGTAGTGGATGATGGTGAAAGATATTGAGTTCTGTTTTATCCAGATTCAGTTTAACCTCCCTGGCGGTACGGCCGCACACTGCTCTGCCCAGATGTCCTACCCTTCCCTCTACATGGCAATAGGAAATGTGGCCTGGGAAATCAACGCCCCTCTATTATAATGGAGGTCAATGCCAACATCATCCCGCCTCTTCGATGTCACAGATGACGGAGTCGGAGACAATCTGCAGAGATGCAGAATCCCTGCGGGCTTGCAAAGGACTGGCATTTGTGCACGATCCCGGCTCCCAGCAGAGTTTGCTTTGTTAACAAGGAGCAGACCGCCAAGGAGGTTAAGGTATCTGTCAGCTATCCATAAATGGAAGGGAGACGGGCAACAAGAGATATCATCAGGGACTGGCAGAGCGGGGGGATAGGTAAGTTTGCAGAAAGTTTGTCCGCGCACACATGGTGTAGAGGGTTGAAGGAGGATATGAGTTTACCACGAAGGAAGTGTACAGAGAGAAGAGGACAAGTTCCGAGCCTTGGGAAACTGACAGAGAGGGAAGTGGGAGAGGAGGAGTAACCAGTGAAAGTGATTTGCAATGAGCCGTCAGACAAGTTTAAGGTGCAGAGTGGGAGGTGTCATTGCTGCAGATGCAGAGCAGGGTCTGGAGAAGACGAAGGTGATCATTATCAGGTGGAGAGGAAGACACGGTAATTCCATTACTGGGGGACACGTAGAGGTTGAGTCAGTCGATCTGTTCTGTAGCAGAGTTAGAAGCTGCAACACTAGATGGCGCTATCGCACTGTCCACCAATGCTTCTGTATTGGATGTCTTGGTTTGCTGTGTTCTTTCCTTTGGGGGAGGGGGAGTTTCTTTTCTGACTGCATTGTTGTTGATAAAAGTTGAAAATGAAATTATAAATTATAAAAGGTGGAGAAGAAATCCTGTAGAAGTAAGGAAAAATTGCCTTGGCTATGAGCAGGTCTAATAATCGACCAATGGGCCGCAGATCGCAAGGTGTATGGCCGGCAGTGAGGACTGTTTTAGTGAAGTGAGAAGGTTGAAACTTGCAGCTCTCCTGGTGCTGGAACAATCTGTAATTATTTGAAAATGTCTGTGTACTTGAGATGTTTGCTGCTGTATTTACAGTAAGGAGCGCTGGCCGAGAAGTTGTGGTGTATAAGAGAAGTCTGTCAAGTAATAGTGAACTTTGCTCCATGTGGTTACTAAGGAAGTGAAAGCGACATTAAATTGTTGTTGATTGAATGCCGGCCTGTGATACGTCACTGCAGGATTATATTACTGGATGGATACGTGTCTTTGGAAGATCTTCATGTAGTAGAGTGATGTACCATGGTAGCCTTTAAATATTGCCAAACATTTTTAGTTTAATTGATAAACGTTATTGGCTTTCTGGTTATTAGAACAGTGGTTCTCAACCTTTTTAGTTCCGTGACCCCGGAAGTGACGGCCTCAAAGTGTCTTCCTGTATTCCTACACGGAAGTGCCAGTGTGGCATGTTACTTCCGTGTTCCAAGTACCTGAAGTGACAGTTCGTGACATAATTTCCGGCACGATCAGGTAAGTATAATGTCCCCGCCCTCCTATTGTCTCACCCTGCTTGTGATGATGATGTCCTGGGTGGGAAGCCCCATACCTCCTAAAGGCCCCCATACACCTTACAATCTTTCCATATGATTTCTGTACAATCAACTTTTGTTCTACTAAAACCATGTAATATGAGGATCTTTTTAAACTTTCCAATCACTATGTATTCTATCAGGGAGGACCCAACACTACATAGTTGTTGGTAGATCTAATGGAAATTGTATGGATCGATCTTAAGGTGAATGGGGGGCTTAAGTTAGCATTACTCACCCAACTAACTTCCAACAATGCTTGTGGACATCAGCTCTGCTGCCAGTTAGCAGCAGCTCTGTTGCTTTGAGGGAGCATGGCAACCCCTCTGAAATGGTCATTCGACCCCCGAGGGGGTCCCGACCCACAGGTTGAGAATCGCTGTATTAGAGAATCAAGCTTTCAGTATATTAAAGGTTTTTCAGTGGTATCTGGTACAGGCAATGCATGCACTAATTTATTCAGGGGTCAATAATGAGTGCATCTTATATTGCGAATATGCAACCACTCACTGCTGAATACGGCCAAGGGTGGGTTTGCGTCTTGGCATTCCCCCCATGGCTTAGCATAGTGCAAAGGCACAATATAATAAATATGGCCTAGGGTGGTTGCGCCATCTCATTACCCCTGAAGCCAAGTGCAATTGCGCAGAGACTGTATGAGAGCTGCCCAAAGCCATTTTTTTGTAATTTAATATACCATCAAGGTATCTTTGTTTATACTATGTATTTCATGTGACAATTCATTTGCTCGAATTGTTTCACATGTGCTTTTATTTTATTTTACTCACTTTCTGCTTGATTTTGTATTGTATACTTTGAAAATCAATAAAACTTTTGTAATAGGAAAAAATGTCTTTGTAGAATAGCGTTATCTTAGCTTGGATGAGTCCAATTTTTTATCACTTCCAGAAGTTATTCTGTGATATATGATGGCATATTATTTAAGTTGCTGCAAGGATAGGCATGCAGTTCTCGCCTCTCCGCTATAGTGACATAGAGTTAATTCATCTTTTACACTACAGGCAAATGGACTGTTGTGCTTTTAAAAAACTGCATTACATTTTTGCTCTCCCGTTTCTACAGGATACATTTTGCATACATTCATTTTTAATCTTCACCTTCTAGGAAACAGAGATCAGGACTCTGACTGCGGAGATAGAACTACTCAGAAACTTTGCGTGTGTGGGAAACTCTCCAAGCCTAGACGCCTTAAGGGAAGAAAACGCCAAGTTAAAGTACCGTCTGAACATCCTACGCAGGGTATGTTGCAGAGGGTTCACCGGAACTAGTTTATTTAATCTAAATGTATGTAAATGATTTGGGGTTTTTTCAATGTAACCTACTGCAACTTGGTTTGAAAATTGTTGTTTTCCTTTACCCTTAAACTTTTATTATGGTGTTAAAATGAATTTTATCACATTGGTAATTCAAGTAAATAATTAAAGAAAATAATTGTAAAAAACTGTAGAAGCTTACCTCCTGCTGCTCATGCTGTGTTCTGTAGAGAAAGGTTCTTTACATTTTCTGTAAATATTACAGCAAAGCTGTACTTCATGTGCTGCAACAGGCTTTCATACAGTGGGGAGAAAAGTATTTAGTCAGCCACGAGGGGGAGAAGAAGAAGAGGGGGAAAGAATCCAGGAAATCACATTGTAGGATTTTTAAAGAATTTATTTGCAAATTCTGGAGGAAAATAGGTATTTGGTCACTATGAAAAGTTCATCTTTATACTTTGTTATATCCCCTTTGTTGGCAATGACAGAGGTCAGACATTTTCTGTAAGTCTTCACAAGGTTGTCACACACTGTTGCTGGTATTTGGCCCTTTCCTCCATTCAG
Source organism: Ptychadena robeensis (assembly GCA_036250615.1). Classification (NCBI taxonomy): domain Eukaryota; kingdom Metazoa; phylum Chordata; class Amphibia; order Anura; family Ptychadenidae; genus Ptychadena; species Ptychadena robeensis. The sequence continues at coordinate 28,624,659 of CM070034.1, read as the reverse complement.
ATCTCCTCTAGAGCAGTGATGTTCTGGGGCTGTCACTGGGCAACATAGACCTTCAACTCCCTCCAAAGGTTTTCTATGGGGTTGAGATCTAGAGACTGGCCAGGCCACTCTAGGACCTTGACATGCTTCTTACCACTCCTTCGTTCACTCCCAGGCGGTGTGTTTGGGATCATAGTCATGCTGAAAGACCCAGCCATGTTTCATCTTCAATGACCTTGCTGATGGAAGAAGGTTTTCACTCAAAATCTTATGATACATGGTCCCATTCATTCGTTCCTTTACACGGATCTCCTGGTCCCTTTGCAGAATAACAGCCCCAAACCATGATGTTTCCACCCCTATGCTCCACAGTAGGTATGTTGTTCTTTGGATGCTCGGTATTCTTTCTCCTCCAAACATGACGTATTGAGTTTTCTATTTTGGTTTCATCTGACCATATGACATTCTCCTCTTCTGGATCATCCAAATGGTCTCTAGCGAACTTCAGATCGTCCCAGACATGTACGGGCTCTAGCAGGGGGACACATCTGGCACTGAAGGATTTGAGTCTCTGGTGGTGTAGTGTGTTACAGATGGTAGCCATTGTTAATTTGGTCCCAGCTCTCTGCAGGTCAGTCACTAGGTCCCCCTTGTCATTATGGGATTCTTGCTCACCGTTCTTGTGACCATGTTGACCCCACATGAGATCCAGATGGAGGGAGATTATCAGTGGTCTTCAGTGTTCTCCCCAGAATTTTTTCTCAGCCGGGCGGCGCGATGACGTCATTGCGCCGCCTGCACCGGTCCGGCGGCCTCTCTGATAGGCTGCCGGCCAGCGGCAGCACACAAGTCCTCTGACAGGAGGCGCCTCCCCATTCTTCAGGAGCGCGCCGCAGCCACTGAAAGACTCCGGCCCGCGGCTCCGGTAGTGTGCCGCGGGCCAGAGTCTTTCAGTGGCTGTGGCGCGCTCCTGAAGAATGGGAGGCGCCGCCTGTCAGGCTGCTCGCCGCGGAGGACTTGTGTGCCGGGCGGGGACTAAAATCTCCCGGGCCGCCCGGCCAATCTGCTCTGGGGCGAACACTGGTCTTGTATGTGTTCCATTTTCTAATTTTCACTCCCACAGTGGATATAATAAATTATTGAGATAACTTTTCATATTGACCAAATACATATTTTCCACCATCATTTGCAAATAAATTCTTTAATAATCAGACAATGTGATTTCCTGGATTGTCGTCGTCCCCCCCCCCCCCCCCCCCCCCCCCCCCCCCCATTCTGTCTCTCATAGTTGAGGTGACCTATGATGGAAATGACACACCTTTCTCATTATAAGTGGGAGAACTTGCACAATTGGAGGCTGACTAAATACTTTTTGCCCCACTGTATCTTACTGAAAATTGTAACACGGAATTCATGTTGTTTTTATGCACCCCTCTTTTCTCTAACAAATCACAGAATAGCTTTTACCCAAAGAACAAAATATGCCATATAAAATTGGGTTATGGTAAAAGCATGATCTTTGATGAAAGTCTTGGGGGAGCATGGAAAGTACAATAAGGCTGACTTTTATAAATACAGCACAAAAAATATACACTACATGTCCCTTTATTCAATAAATATTTTCTGTTGATTGTACAGAGTCTTGAAGAAGAGAAAAACAAATCTGTGAAAAGCATGATTAACATCAATGCCCAGCTTCAGGAGATATTTGGAAGAGCCATCAAAGCAGGATTTCCTGACCTGGAAAATGCCCCCTTGGCAGTCACCCCAAATCAACAGCCAAAGTTTGGTGACTATCAGTGCAACAGTGCAATGGCGATTACACAGGTAAAACTGTTACATTTTCATCTTGCTTTCTCTTAGATTAGATTTAAGCTCGAAAAAGAAAAATTAAAACAAAGGCCTGAAGCTCGTTTGAGGACAGAGACGACCCCCTATATGTGGGCATACTCATACCCCAAAGGGAGGAACCCGCCCATGCACAGTTCTACAGTCCTAGATCGATGGCACGATCACGGCCATCTATCTAGTGCATATCTAATGCGGCCATCCCTGTATTGGAGCGGGATGTATAAATCCCGCTCGAAAACAGTGCTATCGGACATGACCGTAATTCTTAGTCGATGTCCATTGCTTTCAATGGGGACGGCAGTCATGACGGCATGTCATCATGCTGCAGTCTGTCCATCTATCGAGCGATAGTCTGCCTGTGTAGCCATGGGCAGCTTTACTTTTTGGGAAGGGGATCCTTATCATTAGATGGGATCATACTGGATTAGTGGTTAGGATATGAGGGGAGTGAGCATCAAGTAATAGCTTTCAGTAAGGTGACTCCATGTGTTGAATTTGTTAAATTTGAGGTTTGATTGTTAGATCTCTTGTCCTTGTTAATTGTCCAAAAACAACAATCGCAGGGATTAATGTCAGCAGAGAAAAAAGTCCATAAACCAAAATATACAGCTTCTGGGCTTCAATACAAGTACTTTCTGTAAAGGCCCCCATACACTGCACGGATTCCCTGGCTGATTGATTCAGCACCGATGGATTCCGGCGATTCCGCCGGCATCCACAGGTGTGAACGATCAGCCAATTAGGGAATCCGATCGTGGCAGCCCACCTTGCACGGCCGGATCCGTGTCCGATGGATCGGCTCCCTGACCGCAACGCCCCCTGATCAGAGCAGAATCGGACCCGAAAAGACCAACAGGTTGGTTCTTCCTCGGATCCGATTCTGTGCCCCCGATCCATCGGATGCGGTCGGACGGGCAAGGTGGGCTGCAGAGGATTCCGGCACGATGGATCCACGTGCACGCGCCCGGAATCCATCGCGCCGGAATCCGGCACGAATCCGTGCTGTGTATGGCAGCCTTAAGACAAACCAAAGAGTTACCTTTTGCACTAGGTGTGATAAATAATGGTTTCCATTAAGACATGGGATCATTCAGAATTGGGAAATCCACCCCACGTTACTCTTGCAGATTCCCTGTAATACCAACTAGAAGTTTCTTGCAAAGAAAACCGTTATGGTTAAATCCCAGTATTCATGATATAAAATCATTGCCCCACCTTCCTTCAATGACTATACCAAGGATGGCACTCTCATTCACGTCTGTGTGCAACCCACATTTTAAATGGAACAAGTGGGGCAAGTGAAACTACATAAACTGCATGTCATGTGCTGCAATTAGTAGTTTCAGGGGAAACTTCTGTCAGTTATTAGAGAACCTACAAGTTTTAAATCCACATCTTCGCAGTCTATTCTGTATTTGCAAGGTTATTGTCACTGGGCCTTTTAATGTCTCAACTCTGAGGTAGGGGCTAGGCAAATGTGAGAAACTTTTGCGTAGTCCCCCTTAGAGTCAAAGCATTACTTTTTCTAATGAATCTTACATTTATTTTAGATTTTGAAAGCAAGAAATCAAAAAGTAAACCCCCGGGAAACAGCTGATAAAATTGTTCAAAACCTTCCTGCCAATAATCTGATTGAGAAGACAGATATTGCTGGTCCAGGTAGGCAAATGGAAAGCTATTAAAAGTATTCAAATTACCTTTGTGGGCTATATTTTCTTTTACTCGCCTCACTCCATACCCCCAATTCTTCTTACGTGCGAGCTTCCTCTTTCAATGGCAAGCTTTGGTTCTAAAATGCCTCAATGTCTATATTCTGACTGATCTGTCTCATCTCTATACCCATAATTATGTTCCTCACCTCAACCAGACCCTGCGTTCATTAATTATATAAATTTAGAGAGCCAAACATCCCCGGAATTGCACTTCTGTATGTCCTGGTTCCCCCCTCTTCATTTTGATATTGCATCCTTCCCTTACTATATTTGAGCTGTGTCCTTAAACACTCCTCCTGCCTTTCATACCACCTTCCCCTTATAATACCTGCCATTGGAAACTCATCTTTGCCTCTCAATACCCACTCCTTGCACTTCCTGAAATGGTCCTCCTGTACTACTTCCAGAGTAGAGTAGGAGATTGCTAGCTTCCTTACTTGATCTCCCACACGAATATCCAGGATTCTTTTATACACAAGGTATAATGTCCCACATTTTGTAGTTTTCCCTGTATGCAGATTTAATTATTTATGGTTTTATATACTATTGCTTTATACTTTTTAGAAAATAATATTATTTAATGGTATCACTAATATAGAACCTTTTATTAGCAAGATAATTTAAACTCTAAAGGTAGCCATAGACGCCTCGATTTCTCTGCAATCGATTCTCGACTTGATCATTCCCAGTGATTGAGGAATTGGCAACTGATTGCTTTGCAATCGATGGCACACCACCTTGGGAAACTGATTTGGGGTAAATTTTGACAGGAGCTGATTGCCAAAAAGGTTGAGTCTTAAAAATCGTTACGAACGGCTGCAGCATAGGGAGCTATGGGTCTATCGCAGAGGAAGTGATCGTGGGTCTCCACCAACATACTTAGATTGACAAACGAGCGACCAAATAAAACAAAATTAATGTTGATCGTTCAAGGTGGGCAACACTTGATTCATAGTTAATCAATTGACGTGCACAGTGATCAAATCGTTAAAAAAAACGACCCGAGTATGGCTATATTTAAAGCTGGCCATAGACGTCTCGATGTTTTTTTTACGATTTCTGAAAGATCGACCAGCATGATCGCTCGTAGTAATCATTCGTTTTCATGTTGATGCACGCATAAAGTGTGCGGAATTACGAGAAATCGCACGATCAAGCAGGGAATGGACATGTCTGTAATTTGTAGTAGATCTATTGCGATTCGAGGGATGTAATTAGAGACATTAATTGTTCCTATTGATCGACCCATACAGGCCTCATCCCACTTCCATCATTTCCAAACACATTTTTTTGTGTAGCCGATCTTTGGTTATGTCGGCAATAAGTCGTATCCTAAAATTGGTGCATTTTTCATTCTGTGTAAGACTTATGATCGAAGACTCTTGCATGTCCCGATCACCTATGTGATCGATCTCTGAGAAACCTACACATCTATGGCCAGCTTTACTCACATCAACCTCATCATTACAAGCACACTTAAATATAATTCAAATCAAACCAGCACATTGCAAAATATTGTTTACCACATATGGAACCCAACTTCATTTGCCCTAAAAATTAAAACTTTTTAACGTTCTTAAGGTGGTGGGCCTGCACAAATAGGGACTGTTGTCTCAGGACATTGTTTGTTAGGCTTGATAAATTGTAGATCCTAACTGAGTTTAATAGATCCATAATTGGGAAATAGGGAGTATATTTTTCTATTAATATGAGAAGACTTCCAGTAAGTGTTGGTGTATTTGGTCAAGAAGACAGTTTTAGTTAAACAAACACTTTTTCTACTTTCTCAATTTAATTCTTTTTTTTTTTACAGGATTCATTAATATCCATTTACGAAAGGATTTTGTATCTAAACAACTTTCCAAATTGCTGGTGAATGGAGTTCAACCACCTGTAATTGGAGAAAAGAAAAAGGTAAACATACATTGTCCATTATTATTATTATTTCTGTTCTACCTATTGATACTTGTCTGGACCATTGTTTGTGGCACTCGTCAGTACTCCACTGAGGCATTGGTTGCTACTCTAGGTCTCTACTCTGTATCATGCACACACACTTTTAACAGTTTATATTATCATACCATTAGCAAGCAGTACGCAGAAAAAAACTCCAACAGGCACAATGACCAGCTTAAGTTCCTAAAAGGTCCCTTTTTTCATTCCCTTTTTTTATTAGATATGTCAGAAGGATATAAAACTGTACTTATATAGTTAAAGCTGTAGATATTCACTGTTGTTCTCACATACAGGTCCCAATCAGTAGTTAAGGTTGGGTGCACTACACTACATTTTTGTTACAGTTTTTTAGAGGGGTTTTCCTCGCGGTCGATGCGCAGCAACCATGGGGAAAACTGCTTAGATCAGCCACCCCCTGTATTCCCCTATGGGAAATTATGTGCCGTCTATACTGGTGTGTCATGATCGCGTCAGGGGGTGGTATGGCATACGCACCGGAAACACCATAAACATGTATGTGACATGCGCAAACCATGCCCCATGCGTTTTCTGGCGTGGTTTGCCAATGTCCAGAACACCACTTGCAGTTTCTGGGGCTGCCTAGTGTAGACCCAGCCTAAGGCTTTGTTTCCATTGCGTTGGGACCCCACGCTTAGCGGGGGGTCCCAACGTAACAGATAGACTTACCTGCTCGGCGGACGGGTCTGTCTTCATTGCGCTGAGCCGATCCGCCGATGTCAGGCTGAACGTAGTCGAGTACGTTCAGCCTTTACACCGGCGGATGTGTAATCAGACCATCCGCCGGCAGGCAAAGTCTGTGGCATACGTCGGGACCCCTGCTAAGCGTATACGCTTAGCGTAGGGGTCCCGGTGTACAATGGAAAGTAATATTTTTTTTGTTTTGTTCAAGGTTGTTGTTGATTTTTCTTCTCCAAACATTGCCAAAGAAATGCATGTGGGCCACCTACGCTCTACCATAATTGGTGACAGTATATGCCGGTTATTTGAGTTTCTTGGACATGATGTTCTCAGGTAGGATATATTTAAATTTTAACTATTTATGGGCAAAGTTTTATTTTTTAAATATCCAAGAAATGTTCACAACTAAATTATATTTGTAGTATTTTCCAGTTTGTTTTACTAAAAAGAATAGCATTAATGCTGTTGCTGTACACATGTATATGTATGTGTACAGAAAGTATCTGACACAATGAAGGAGTGGCCTTGTAGGCAATAGAGGAAAATGTGTTTCCCCATAACCATTGTAACATAATTGATACTAGAGTTTGATTGTTTAGGTTCGGGGACAAAAACAAAGGAGTTATAAATCGGTCCTGCTCAAAAAAGGTCAATCAAATGGACCTGTCTATGAATCCCGGTCGATCGTAGAGGCAGAGTTGAAAGAAGCTCACAGGATTTTCTGCAGAGAGCCCCCCCCTCCCCTGCACTCTGACTCAAATAGCTGGGCTCTGCCTTGCCTGTGTTAGCTCTGCCTTAGAGCTGAGACACAGTCAAGGGGGTGGAGCCCAGCACAGAAGCTACTGGTGGGGTGCAGGGGCATCCAGTCAGCAGCTTCCAGCTCATGTTGTGAGGTATTTTTAGCTCACAACACGGGGTGTAATGGGTCCCCATCGACCTGCAATCGAGTGCAGCATTGTGACGTCAATCAATATTATTAAAACACTTTCCATATGATGTTATATCCCCCATGTTATATGAGTATTATGGATAGGTTTTGCATTTGTCCATGTAGCATACAAATATATCTGGATGGTCTTCAGTTGTTTACTTTGTAACTTTCCTTTTCTTCCCCTTCAGATTAAATCATTTAGGTGATTGGGGTACTCAGTTTGGGATGCTTATAGCTCACCTGCAGGATAAGTTCCCTAATTATCTGTCTGTCTCCCCACCTATTGGAGATCTCCAGTCTTTCTATAAGGTATTCTATTTACATTTGTCATTTTGGGTTTATCTGCTTTATAGAACCTGAGAAGCATGTTTGTCTTTATTGTTGATTATGTAATTAAGTGTTCTAGCAGAAATATATTTTACATAAGATTTAAAGAAAAGTCATATTTCTCTTATCTATTAGTACATTGAAGTGTTAAAACGTAATAAATTATTATTATTTGTATTATTTATTTATATAGCGCCAACATATACATTAGGAGTGTAGATACAACACAACATAATACACACAGGTACAGGTAATGACACAGGGGGAGTAGAGGACCCTGCCTGATTGCCTTACAATCTAATAGGTTGGGGAACAGAGTATACAATAGGTGGGGGATGGTATGGTGGTGATGTTAGGAGTGGGAAGATGGGTAGGAGAGAGTGAAAAGGCGGGGTTTTAGGGCTTTTCTAAAAGTGTCAAAGGTCAGAGCGAGTCTAATGAGGCAAGGGAGAGAGTTCCATTCCATAAATGTGCCATTAGTAATATAGTCATTGTGTAATACACAAAACAGTGCATAAAAGTAATTGTCATGAGTCTGTTACGATAATTAAAGGAAAATATATTGCAATAAAAGTGCTTAGTGTGTGTACCGTTCTGTTGTACAGTTTGGAATATGTAATATTTGTTTCTGTGTTTCAATTGCAGGAATCCAAAAAGAGATTTGATGAGGATGAAGGATTCAAAAAGCGGGCCTATTCCTGTGTAGTACAGTTGCAGAGCAAGCAACTGGATATCATCAAGGCATGGAACTTAATATGTGATGTCTCCCGTAGAGGTGAGCCTTTGTCATATCCCTTTCCTATAGTGAAAGCTAAAGATGGTTTTCCTTGGTCAGAAAAATCTCTAGTGATCCTGTGTGAAATTGTATAAAACTATATAATACGTGTCAATGTGCATTTAAACAATGCAGTCTGATGAGGTCTGTCTGTAATTTCTTCTTACTGACCGCAAAGGTATAGCCACAGTCTCTTTCCTGTTTATCACAAATGTGGTGGTATCGATCTCCTCCTCTCTCCTCATTGCTCCTGTCGTGTACTACACCCCCCTCACTCACTCATCTTTACTACATTTGAGGTACACACTATCCGCCTGTTTTACCATTATCCCCTCGTTGTTGCTGTAATCTACCCCCTGGGCCCTGCATCCCAATTCCTCAACAATTTCACTTCTTTCTTGGCTCCCACATGTTCTCCCCATGTCCTAACAGTCCTAATACTTTCTGACTTTGATATAGCCATGTATGATCCCAGCACCCCCCCCCCCCCCCCCCCCCCCCCCCCCCCCCCCCCCCCCCTTCATCTGCCAAACTGCTCTATATAACTGAATCCCTTGGCCTAACCCTGCACATTCACCTTGCTGGACACACACTTGACCTGGTCTTCATTAAACTCTGCACCTTCACCCACCTTGATGACTTAGCTTTCCCCCTTTCTGACCATCATATTCTGACCTTTAACATGAATACTTCTTGCCCTTTGTCCACCCCCTCACATCCCCAACCTGGAGGTCACATTCTCTGACTCTATCTTCACTTCTTATCTCACAATCCTAGACCAAGCTGCTCCTCACTATAATCTTAAATAAGTTCTAAATAGATTTTCACCTGCCAACAATCTGTATCTGAACAATCTTCCAATATGGAAGTGGACAAAGTCTGGTAAGAACAGCGACTTTCTCATTTACAAGGCCAAACTCCAATGCTGACCTTTCCATTGGCAAGTAGAACTACTTCTCTACACTGATCTTCATGTCCAACCCTCACTGCCTATTCTCCACCTTGGACTCTCTCCTCAATCCTAAACCTCCTTCTCTTATGCTGGCCATACACATGCCGATAAACGGCCGGATTTTAATCTGATCGACGGGCGTGTGCGCTCGCGCCGTCGGTCAGGTTAAAATCCGGCCGTTTATCGGCATGCCCCCACATGATTCCTGTCGCCCCACTTCTCGGCTGGCCAGAGATCCGACATGTCGGAAAATCTGAGCCGATGGGAGCCGATGCCATAAGCTACAATGAAGCGGCTGCTTCATTGTAGCTTATGGCCGGCACACAAAGGGTGCCCAGCCGACTGAAGGGGCCCCAGAATGCAATGGGATTGTAAACGTGATGACGTCATCACGTTTACAATCCCGGAAGAAACCGGGGCAGATGTCGGCGATGGTCGCCGCGTGTATGCCTGGCATTACTCTCATCTTCTCTAGCCGCATATTTTAAAGATAAAATTGACATTATTAGATTTGATATCTCTGCCAACTGCAATACATCTTATCTTCCCCTGTTTCAACAGTTTAGAGGAATTGGCTCTTTGCTCCTCTCCTATCACTTTCCCACTTGTCCCGATACCTACTATAGACAAATTTTACCGCCCTTGCTCTGACTGAACATTTCAACCTCTTCTCTGGTATCTTCCCATCATCCTTCAAATATGCCTTCAAATAGTTCTCCCCATACCGAAATGCTATCTCTTTACCCCTATTTTCTCTAGTTACCGACCAATCTCTCTCCTTCCGTTTGCTTCTAAACTGCTTGTTTCTTATTTGTAACACACACATGAGGTTTTTTTTCTTCATCTGACTACCAAAGAAAGAGAACGAAAAATTTAAGGCCCTTGGGTGGAAATAATTTTCACCGTGGTCCCAGTAGATAGGGACTCCTAGATTGGCAATTGCAGGTACCGATATCAAGAGATTACTATCAACTAATTAGTCTTTTAAATAGATAAAATGGTCTTTATTAAATGAAAATTAGGACCCATGAGTATATAAAAATAGTTGTTAGGCACAAAGCCTATAAAAACACATATAGATACGTGGTTAACACATGTTACAGTACATATCACAGAGGTAACAACTGTAGCCAAGATAGTTGAGTTGGCGTAGGAAAGGTGATCCAAGTAGTCCTCCGACGCGTTTCGCCCGCTTGGGCTTCCTCAGGGAGGTATATATGCGATAAAACAGTTGTACACTATATCTAAATGTATATTCCAAAAAAGAGACCAAAATTAGTTGCCATATTACAAAAAAGAAGTAAACAGCATTTTTATATATATATATATATATATATATATATATATATATACTTAAATAACAGTCATCAAATTACATTTGGATCATTCATATAGATTGGTTTACATAACTCACATGTTTGCATTACTCACATGTAAACAAGGATGTATATCAAAAGGTTCTATATAGACGGTTTGTGCTGCGGGTGTATATACGCTGCTGACCAAACATGGATTAAGAGCGCCAAGCGTGCCCAGTGTCGATCCCCATGAGAGAGAGCGGGCCCCCAGTCACCCACAAATGGGCCCGATGGTAGAGGGGGTGGTTCCCGGATGGAGGGGGGACAGACAAGCGGCTAGGGAGTAAGGAGGAAAGGGGATTAGCAAGGAACTGAGGTCTAAATCTACACTCCAAATGGCTATGTGGATGGAAGAAGCAGGGACCTACCCTGACACACACTGCATTGAGCTGTCCTGAGAAAGTTGGGAGGGGGTGGTTGCACCTGAGGTGGTGAGTCCACCTGGGCCAGAGATATTGCTGAAGAAAAGAGAGCATAGATATATGACTTGGAATGAACAAGTTTGGGAGACCGTCCGGGATGAAGACTGAGGTTAAAGAGGGAGCTTACCGCAGTGTAGGTAATCCGGCCAGTGGAGTGTGGATCCAACCCGTGGGTCAATGCATCCCCCCCTAGCCGCCATCCCCACCCTACTTGTAGTCCCCCCCCCCCCCATCAGTGATGCACCTGTGGTGGTGGGCGGGGGGGAGGGGGGGCAGTGGATGGTGAGACAGCCCCAATTGAATCAACCCCTTACCGGATGTAATGTGCCCCCACCCCAAGCGAATCACGTGGCTTGGGGCGGGCACCCGGTTCATATGACAGATGACCGTGCTCCAATGCTGGCAGGGGACCGGGTGCGTGCCCTGGTCGGCCCCCGGTGTCACTCCTCCTTAGACGTGGAGGGTGTAGTGGGGCCGCCGATGGCGGCGCACTTCCGGTCTCAGCCGGAAGTACGTCACCTGAAATGGCGCCGCTGGAACGCATCAGCGTCCCCGCGGCGTTAGAACCGCCCCTGGAGCGGAGTTGGCGTGTTGCTAAGCAACACTGTCAACTCCTAGCCGAGAAATCGGCTTAAACAAGGCAGCTAAGACTGCTGCCTTTCAGGGGTTCCCCTAGGTGGTGAGGGGGAAAGTGCCCGCCCGGACCAGAGCCGGGAACCAGTGAGGGGATCTCTCTCAACCCAGGGGGGCCGCCTCACGCAAAACAGGGCAATCATATGCAATGTCTGTCAGCAAATATAAACACTCGCAGCAACAAGACAACAACTACGTCAGAGTCTGAATTAAAATCATTATCTGGGGGAGACATCATTCACATTAATACAACCAACATGGCAATATTGTAATAGCAGCATTTAAATATCAAGCGACAGTATTATAGCGATAGTATGCAGATGATTATCACTGGCATTACAAGCGTTAATTATCAAAATATAGAGTAGATTGCAGAAGGCAGGAATTTGCGGTGGTTGTTATATATAACAATGTCAATATTGCATCATCAAAAATATATACTTGTATGTCAGGGCATTGTTAAATACAGATGGAATGATATATGAAAAGGGCTTATGGGTTTGAATGGTATATGGTCGTCCTTTATGTTGAATGGACCATTAGATGGTATGTATTTTTCAGCTGTATTAGGTGCCGGGTATCAATCTGGTAAGAATGGTTTGAAGGATACTGCGTCGTTAACCTTCTGAGCGTTCTCCCCGAATTAACTCGGGCTGAGTTTCATGCATCATGAAACTCAGCCCGAGTTAGCCGGAGGAACGCCCGAGGTCTCGCCGTCTTCTGACGGCAGTCGGGAGCATCGGCATGTATGCCGATGCTTCCGGGTCCGCCCCCGATCGCGTCACCGGTGACGCGAAGGGGGCGGGGGTAGGCGGCGCCATAGACCTCCGTCAAACTGGAGGGGCGTCGCTTTCTGTCAGCAGAAGTCCGGCGTCTCCAGGGACGCCGGACTTTTGTTTACATCCCTCAGCTGAGCTGGCAATCACGGCGGAGCACGCCTCTTATAGTAGGTGTTACATTTGCTAGGACGCTAAAGGAAATGTGGCGTCGTAGGCATGGTGGAACGCAACATGGCGGGCCATTGGTTTGGTTAGGTTTCCGCTCGTGATGTACCCAATGTGTACACGTATCCGGATTCTAAAATCCCTCTTCGTCTTCCCGATCTAGAACGCCCCGCAGTTGCAACTTAAAAGGTATACAACTGCAGGGGTTCCACGCGAGACACGAACAGGGATTTTGATTGAAGTGCCGTTCGGTAAGGTCACCTTACTGCCCTCTTTAATCCACTTACATTGTGGACAGTCGCCACATTTAAAGAGGCCTGGAGTTGTTTGGGAAATTAGTGGTGGTTGATAGTGGCTTCTTACTAGGTGGTCTTTTAGGGAATTGGCTCTTCTGAAGGTTAATTCAGGAGTGTTGGCAATATGTTTTGTAACGATCGGGTCTGTTAGTAATAAGTTAGTAATAGTAATAAGTAATACATTTTTCGTTTTCAATTCCTTGGCTAGAGTACACCCCACCACAGACTACTACCACTGGCATACTCTATCCCTCTAGCATTATCTACACCAAAGAAAGAGAACATTAAAAATGTGCTAATATGCCCTGTCATTTTTTATCCTGTAAAAGGTGGCCATACATGGGCCGATTTCTTAATTGATTTGATGCGCATTCACAGTGATTGATTGTGCTCGAATTATTGTGGCCACCTAAACCTTGTTCGTGCAGGGAACCAACATATTGGTAAATCCCTGTTTGATTGTGTTCGGTTGCCACTACTTTGGATGGAAACCGAGGGTCCCCATCTAAAGTATATGGCCAGCTTTCGCTCTTGTAGCATGGACAGTTTTTAATGATTTGAAATTTTTCTCTTTTGACTTTTAAGAATTTGAGAAAATTTATGACAGTTTGGATATCCGCATCATTGACAGAGGAGAATCGTACTACCAAGATAAAATGATCCAGGTTGTGAAAGAGTTTGAAGAGAAAGGTTTGGATTATTTATCTTATTTTTGTACAGTTGTTGAATGCTGTCAGCATTTGTCCTTTGTATGAGCAATAAGTTCTGTACAAATTGTATGTGTCACATATTAAGTGAACTTCCTTATAAGCTAGGCGCACACACAACTGGTTCATGAGAAAGGCTTATAAAGCTGTGCATTCCTAGAACTCTCTATTTAGTGTATGTACACATGTGTTTTGCTTGTAATATATAATGTATTGAAATGGTTTCACATAAAAAAAATTTTTATGGCATTGTAATATTAGGAATTTTTTTTTTTTTTTTTGTTTAGCGCAACATGCCATATTTTTCAGACCATAAGACGCACCCAGTAGGAAAAAAGAAAAAAAAAATATTTGAAGTGTTCAAATCAATTGGGAACAAAATCCCCTGCAGTACCAAATCTCAGCCACAAGATGTCACTTGGTGTCACATTATGGCTTCTTTCTCGCACATCGGGGAAAGGGGGGGGCTGAGGGGGAATCTGTGCAGATGCCTCCACTCTACGGCTCTGTGTGGGAAAGCTGCAGCATGAGTGCAGCTTTCACTCACAGGCAGATATAGATGGGAGAGATCACATACACTTTCATCAATCTCTCTTCTCTTCATTGCTTACATCAGGGCAGGGCATCAAAATAACACATACACATGACACAAAATGTGCATTACCATACTACAGTGTTACCTAGTTTTGTTATTTAAAAATTAAAATCAATGTCTTCTAGCTATGCATGCTATCATCCCTTTGATAAAATGGTCACACAAATCAGTATAGATTGAAATTGTTATGTGCGGCCCTTTAGTGATGCCGAGGGGCCGCACATGTGGCCCTCCATATCAACTCAGTTGCCCACCACTGGTCTAGATGGTAAGTGAATCTTACCCTACAATCGCTACTGTAGTGGTGTGTTGTAATGGTTCATTCAAAAAAAGTTGAAGCGTATACACCTATTCAGTTAATGAAGTTGAAAAGGAAATTCTTGCACTGGAAGTCTTCATTTACAGTTTCCTCAGGAGGATAATCCGCAGCAGATCTGCAGTTGGTCATTAGAGCGCTCAGGAAAACCCTTTAAATCTTATGAGATTAGAAGTCTTCAAAGAGCGCACTGATTTACATTGAGGAATTCAAATCAAAAGGCATCACATTTTATAAATAAGCTTTAGTAAATGGCAATTCAGGGCACAGAATCAGCTTGGCACACACCAAGTGTTTAATGTACATAAAAAATACGAAAGTTTGTGTTTGTTTAGCTCTTTCTCGGCTTCCTCTGCCATTCCTCTTAAACCAGTGCTTGAGCATATTTATATTCATAATATGACTACATTTTAGAATTAACTCTACAATATATTTGTTTTCTTGTAGGTCTTGTTGAGATTGATGAGGGAAGAAAAGTCGTTTTTCCTCCCGGTTGTAGCGTGCCTTTAACAATTGTGAAATCTGACGGCGGTTTTACATATGACACGTCGGACCTGGCTGCTTTAAAACAGAGACTTATTGAAGAAAAAGCAGATATCATTATTTATGTGGTGGATAGTGGACAGGTAAGCCATGATACATGAAGGGTCATTTTAAATTGTATTTGAGCAGGTCACAACTATCTTTTGCATTTAGAGTAACCTTTTATGCAGCAAAATAAAAATCATTTCTATGAGAAATTGGTTTATTCACGATATCCACATTGCTCGTCATACACTTTGTTCCTCTGCTATAAACTGTAATATACATGGAACGTACGTTATTACATATGTTATATGTACAGGCAGAATATGCAAGGAATTTATTTAACCTCCTGAGTGATTATGCCCCAACTCAGTACGGTCATGTAATGCGAGGAGGGGAGAGCAGGCAAGTGTACTTTGCCGCGATCTCCCTTACGGCTCCATTTCACTTAAAAAAATTGAAATGGCTGTAACGCCATGGAGGTTTATACAATCTCTTTAAAACTACAGGTAAGAGCCTAGCTTAACCTCCTGGGCATTACACCCGAAACCAGTACGGGTGCAATTGCCGGCTTTCCGTGAGCCTGCAGCATGTCTGCATAGCTGCAGGCTCACAGAGCTTTTCCGGCCCAGAGTCTGCAGCACCATAGACCTCCATGTTAATGGAGGGGTGTGTCGCTTTCCCCCGCACACACCGCCGGCATTTAATTGACACCAGGAAGCAGCTTTTCGTGCCATGAAAAATGGAGCAAAATGCCTGTAACGCCCAAAAGGTTAATACAAAATAAATGAATCATCTAGTTAGGGTTTCAAACCGCATACCTGATGTTGTTTAATGTCAGAACTTATAAACTCAAGTTATCTGTATATCACTACTCTTGGCATGACAAACTCTTCATATTGCCTACTGTTTCCTAGGGCATACACTTGCAGAATGTGTATTCAGCTGGGCAGATGATTGGTTGGTATGACCCAAAAGTGACCCGAGTGGAACATGCTGGATTTGGTGTTGTTCTAGGAGAAGACAAGTAAGTAAAAGTAGACTTCTTAAGGATAGAAGAAAGCCTGGTTCAATCTGATCATCTTGACTATCGGGGAAGATCCACCCGCAGGCGGTTCTTCCCTCTGTCTCTTCGTCTCTTTTTACTGACGATCTGCCAATAGATTGTAGGTAGGTGTTAGAGGAAAGAGCCACCTGCTCTCCGTCTCTGGTAGCACAGAGATATCAGCCAGACTGAAGTTACAAGTCAGTGACTCTTAATCCCTATAAGCCCCACAGAGAATAATCAAGGTCTACCCCAACTAGACCACTGCTTTGCCAAAGTGACATTCTCTGTTAAGGCCGTCATAAGGGCTCATCAGCATTTTAAAATATTCTTCCCAAGGAGACTTGTCGTGCTTGTCATGCTTTTTGTGACTGCATCGTATGTTTAGTTGCTTTGTATTTTCTTTTTGCATCCATATGTAGTCTGTATACATGTATAGCAGTGCCAAACCCATAAAATCCATAAACCCAAGTATGATTTAAAACACATATAAAGGCCATATGTTATGGTAGCCATACACAGGTTGATTTTTCAGATGATGCCCACCCTAAATGATCGACCAAAAAAATCAGACTAAACCTTGATAAGACATGTCAGGTTTTTTTGGTCGATCATATGTCAATCGAAGTACGTTGGTGGAGACCCTCAATCACTTCCTGTGCAATTGACCCATAGATCCCTATGCTGCAGCCATTCTGCTTGATCAATTTTGAGGAATCGACCATTTTGGCATTCGGCTCTTGTTAAAATTTACCTCAAATCCGTTTCCCAAGCCTATATGTGTTAGCAGTATATGTTAAGTTTTCAGGCTGTGATTTTACCCAGATTACCTAAACTCATGTGTTTATTTTTCAGGAAGAAATTTAAAACACGGTCAGGTGACACAGTCAGACTAATTGACTTATTGGAAGAAGGGCTGAAACGCTCTATGGATAAGCTAAAGGATAAAGAGAGGGATAAGGTAAACCACCTAATGCATGTTTCATTAAAGTGGACCAACCACCAGAAATCTAGGTTTTCATGAATGGCACTAGAAGTGCTGATTATAGGGAGGAATGCAATAAAAAAAAACTTACCTTTAATGAGCAATTCAAGAAGATAATCCCGCAGCTCTCCCTCACTTCCGGGTTCTGGTCTCTGCAAGGACACACGTGTCACGAGAGTGCTTTTGCTTCAATATAATTACGTAAATAACAAGAATACCCAGAAAACAAAGCGCTCTTGTGACGTCTTGCCTTGCCTTGCAGAGACTACAACCTGGAAGTAAGGGAGGGCTGCGGGTGGTGTTTTTTATTGCAATCCTCCCTATAATTGGCACTTCTAGCTCCATTCATGAAAATATAGATTTCTGGTGGTAGGTCCGCTTTAACTACACTATTTTAATGTTTGTGTCTGTTTCCTTTCCTCATCTGCTCACCAATAGATTTCTTCTACCATATATACTTCTTGTGGATCTCCTGGAGTCTGTAGGCCTTTCTATGCTAAATGATTCAGCTCTTGTGTAGTATACTCAGCGGCTATGTTTGGTGATGAGATACTTTGTTATAGGCTTGACAGAATGCACCTTCCAGTTGTACACCTGCATGAAAGGTCCATTGTTTTTGCTGTCCAGCATGCATTTCAGCAATGGCTTGAGTGGCTGCAATGCTAAATAATGTGTCAAAACTTCTTTTGGCCACTGAGACCTGAGATTTTATTTGCAGTGATGCCAAGGAAACTGATTAATTTATATGTTATACTTTTCTTGTTTTCTAGGCTCTGACTCCTGAGGAATTAATCGCTGCACAAACATCAGTTGCCTTTGGTTGCATTAAATATGCAGACTTGTCACACAACAGGATGAATGACTACATCTTCTCATTTGACAAAATGCTAGACGATCGAGGCAATACAGCAGCTTATCTTCTCTATGCCTACACTAGGATAAGGTATAGCCTGGTGCAACATGACGTAATGTCATAAAGACTAATTGTATTAAAGTGTTATAGGTATATGGAAGTTTGCTCAAATAGAACCATATCACATGCAAATTATGTATCTCTTTGCTTACATTGGGGCCATGGTATTCCAGGGGTGCCGGGGGGTGCACCCAAGGTTGCACTCAGAGAGCAGAGAGATCTGTAGAACTCTGTCCTTAGTCTCAGTTCTCATCTCCCTCTGTTGATTGTACACAGTCCACTCACACTACCCCCCCCCCGATCCTCCACTTGCAGCCCCAAAAAGTAACTGTTTATGCACAGGACATAGAAACTCACCTGTTCGTCAATCCTCCACCGACTCTTCCCCGCCTGGGATCTTAGAGTGCTAAGTGTAGGAGAAGTAAGGGACTTTTTCAGGCTCTGGCTGAGCACGCTAATTGGTGTATGTGAAAGCCAATAGGTGCTCTCTGGTATTCACTGCCTCCCGTGATCTGACAATGGGACAGAGGCTGGATCGTTGTCATGCGAGGCCCTTAAGTGATGCAGAGGACCGCACTTGTGACCCTCATTTCCCACCACTGCCCTAGAGCATTTCCTGCTACTTTGGCGTTTGTTGTTGGAACCTTGTCAGATTGATGATTTTGTAAATTCAGAGGGACCATATGTTCAAGAATAAGCAGTGCCTAATTCTGAATGCATTTTACAAAATCTGTGCGGCTTGCACTACCATGTATAGTTCATGGGGCCAGATTTAACCAAATTCTCAGGTTGGACAGGCACATGTCCCTTTTCCAGGTATGGCATTTCTAAGATGGATTTCCCATCATCTTAGTAAGCCAGGAACTGATGACAGGTTTGGTAGCGGAAGGGAAAGGCTACAACTTCTGTCAAGAATTTTTATTTATATTTTTCTTTGTGAATAAGTTTCCATAAAAAGTATTAATAATGTATTTCTGTTTGATTTAATATACATGTATGGTTCTATGCAGATCTATAGCAAGGTTGGCAAACATCAGTGACGAAGCTCTGCACAAAGCAGCTCAGGAGACGGAGGTGACGTTGCAGCATGAGAAGGAGTGGAAGCTTGGGAAATGTATTCTGAGATTCCCAGAGATCCTGCAGAAGATCATGGACGACCTCCTCCTCCATGTAATGTGCGATTATCTGTATGAGCTCGCCACCACCTTCACAGAGTTCTACGATAACTGCTACTGTGTAGAGAAGGACAGGCAGACAGGTATGTTCTTGTATTCTAAGGGGTTTGTTTGGGAATGTTGTATTCTTCTTTATATACCATCGTTGTCAGGCTAGACAAACTAGAAAGTGCTTGTGTCTTATGGCCCGAACGTGCGACCACCCGTGGCCATGCCTTGGAGCTCCCTGCCAACCCTTCCCGGCAACTCAGACTGGGTTCAGTCAGACCGCCCAGGAGGTTAATAGTGGCTAAACGTTAGAGGTGCTTTATTACCAAATCTTCTAATGTCTGAATTTGGTATCTTATCTAATATATATTTTAATATAATATAATATAATTATATTTTCATGCAGCCTATTTGTGGTAATATAAAGGTCCCCACCGCTAGATTTTTCGTTCAATCAACTTAATTCCATTAACCTTCTGAGCGTTCTCCCCGAATTAACTCGGGCTGAGTTTCATGCATCATGAAAGTTAGCCGGAGGAACGCCCGAGGTCTCGCCGTCTTCTGACGGCGGTAGGGAGCATCGGCATGTATGCCGATGCTTCCGGGTCCGCCCCCGATCGCGTCACCGGTGACGCGAAGGGGGTGGGGGTACGCGGCGCCATAGACCTCCGTCAAACTGGAGGGGCGTCGCTTTCTGTCAGCAGAAGTCCGGCGTCTCCAGCGACGCCGGACTTTTGTTTACATCCCTCAGCTGAGCTAGCAATCACGGCGGAGCACAATGCGATTGCCCGTGGCACGGTTATAAAAAAAAACGTGCCACGTGGCAAACGCTCAGAGGGTTAATTTCTTTTTGTTGGTAAATGAAAATCTATGGCAGCCCACATGGTAAGATCGACCTAAAATGATTAAAATTTTCAATCGAAAAATGATTGGACATGCTGCAAAATTGTAGTCTGTTGTATTGAAATTTATGCTTTCAGTCGCTTCAAAACAATTTGATCAAAAATCTGTTACTACAGTTGGCATAGATTACAATCAATCACGATTTCTCTAATCCAATTTTTTTTTTCTTTTTAAGTTGATTGAAAGGAAAATCTAGACGTGTATGGGGGGCTTAACTCCATTATAGGAGAAGTTATAGAGTTTGTAGGAACAATAGATCTGGAATGTCATTTTAAAGTCATGGATTCAGCCTCGCAGATGTTTATTTCTGACACTGCTACACCAGATTTCTGCAATGAGCTGTTCATTGACGAATGTAAAACTAAGAATTTGTTACTTCTGTAGTGTTTTTTTTTTTTTTATGGTATCATGCTTGTCTGTGACATGTGCTGCTAGGCGGGAACAGAAATCGTGACACCGGCATTGTGTAGTGAGCGGTGAGGACGGCAGGCAGTCACAGTGGAGTAGAGCGTACTCCGCCACGATTGCCCGGGAAGCAGCTTTTTCACGCCATGAAAACTGGCGTGAAAAGTCCTTAACGCTAGTGAGGTTAAATATCAAAGATGAGCCTAAGTTGAGTATATTGATAGCAAATATATTGTGACTTAAAAAAATCCACAAAACTTGGTGCTCCAGAGGGATACTTTGTTAAACTTTTGGCATTGCCGATAAGATAATAGCACAGCCAGAATGATGGGGGTTCTGGAAGTTAACATCAGCGGTCTGTCATGTTAGATCATGTGACTGACAGCTTTGAAACCAGGAAAAGAACAGGTACAGACAGACATGTTGTTCTGCTCATGGCAGTAATTTCACTTATTTAGAATGTTGTAGTTGATCAGTGGTTAAGTAGCATGTATGCGTGGCACCAGTATAACACCTCAGTTTACTAGATTCTGGTTTTAGATGTGTTGTTTGTGTTTTCCAGGTAACATTGTCAAGGTAAACATGGGCAGAATGTTGCTGTGTGATGCTACAGCTGCTGTAATGGCAAAAGGCTTTGATATCCTGGGGATTAAACCAGTGCAGAGGATGTGAGAATCTCTCCAATAACATGCAAGTGTAATCAAAATTCTACTTTTCTAAAACTGGAGAATAAAATATTTGATTTACTTCTGTTTTAGTTTCCTTATTAGAGAAACTTTGCAAAGATATTGCGCAAAAAATGCTTGATGTAAACTATTTTCTATTTAATTTGTACCCAGTGTACACTAATATTGACTTGGCATTTTTTGGGGGTGAAACGGGCAAAATGTATTTTGTCGTCCCCCCCCCCCTTTTTTTATACATTTTAAGGTTTCTTGATTTCATTGTTAGTTTACATATTTTTAAAACTAGGCATACACAGCTCGATTCCTTTAATAGATCCATTGCGCACAAAAATTAAAAAATCGCAGCATATGCCTTTCTTTTCTATTAATCAAATCAATGCAATACCAACTATCTGCCACTAGAAGCAGTACCCCACGGCACATACATCATCTTCTTCACTGATCAGGAGAGATCTGCAGAGTCTCCTCTCCCTCTCTGGCTGTGTCAGTGGAAGCTGCAGTGTGATTGCAGCTACCACTGACACAGAGAGATAGATAAACTATCTCTCTCTTCATTGCTTATACCAGCACGGCTCTGGCTGGCATAAGCAACAATACAGTTCAGTCTCTCAACTGACAGCTCCTCCAGGTCCCCGGCTAATCTCCATACCATTGCTGTAGGGGAGCCAAGGCGTGACCAAACTGGTCCGACAAAGTTGGGGGCATAAAATTGTCCAAAATCTTGTTGCATTCAGCAGTCTTTTCACCGAAACCGAAGGCCCCCATACACCTTACAATCTTACCATACAATCAACTTTTCTTTTACCAACACCATGTAAGATGAGGAGCTTTCTAAACCTTTTCAGTATTAAGCGATTCCCTAACTTGATGAATATGGTCACCACAGCTACTTAGGGTTTTTTAGGCACTAATCAAATCATGTACAACCATAAATAATTATAAAAGGTTGTAAAAGGATGCGTCATACTTGACCCTATACACCCACCTATGCCCTTCTTGTTTTTCAACCTTTCTAAACCTTCCAATCACTATGTATCCTATCAGGGAGGACCCGGTGCTACTGTTGGTAGATCTAATGGAAATTGTATGGGGGGGGCTTAAGCCTCACTCCTGAAAAAGAACCCCAGAAAAGAATTTAGCAGCCATTATTGGGTCTGAATACTTTAATTAATACAAGCAGCAACTAGTTTCTATTCCCATTTTTGAAAAAACTAATAATTTACAGCCAAGTACAGTACTCAAGTACAGTATTAAACTTATGTTTTATTTTTTTTTATTTAGACTAATGAATGATGTGCTTTGCCTCAGACAATAATGTCTTCCATAGATTTACAATACATATATTAAAAACTGTCAATATATCATTTGTACATAAATAAAAAAAAAATATTATTTCTATCATATAAAATTAAAACAAATTCAAGTACCTTTATCATTAAAGCCACAGAAACATTTGCTATAAACCCTTAAACCAGTGGTTCTCAACCTTTTTCGTTCCGCAACCCCAGAAGTGACACCGCGGAATGTCACTTTTATGTTCCAAAAAACTTCTGGCATGATCAGGTAAGTGTAATGTCCCCTTCCTTCTATTTTTCCACCCCGCTTGTGTAAGTTTGCAAAGAGTGTAACACCCCCCCGCCCTCCTTAGTTACGTCCCCTCCTAACTTCCTACCCCACTTGTGGGGATGAGAGCTGCTGCTTGTTATGATGCTTTTAGTGAAGGTGGCGACCCCTGTGAAATTGTCATTCAGGGTCCTGACCCACAAGTTGAGAACCACTGCCCTTGCTTTTCACCCGATTGTCTTGTCTCTTCCGGTCATACTCGGTGCAGAGTCCGCCGGAATCGTCATCTGAATGGCTCCTCGGTGCAGATCTTGGTTTCTTATTTCTTGTCAAAGGAACTTTTTATTCTCTGGATCTCAGTGGCACATATATGACCAAAGACCCGATTGTACCATTCACTTGTTCGGCCCCTGTGGGGGCAAAATATAGTTTTATTAATAATAATGTTTTTTCTTTATGTAATATAACTTAGAAGATTAAAATCCTAAATTTTTCACATCTTGCTTTGCTTGTTAGAGATTTCTTCTCCATGCAGACCCAGTGATAATGACATCTC
>CM070034.1:28584937-28596400 GCA_036250615.1 Ptychadena robeensis | reverse complement strand
CTGCTGATACAAACAATACACCTCAGATGGGAGATCTGGACGTGGGCTGATCTCCTATCTGACAGCTCCTCCACGCTAATCTTCTTGCTGGGAGAGCTGGTGGGCAGCCAAGGTATAACCACAGCCGATTGGCCCTGGTTGGTCGCGCCTTCAGACCATAAGATGCAAAAAAAATTCCCCAAAATTTTTTGGGGGAAAAAGTGCATCTTATAGTCCGGAAAAATACGATAAGTTACTCAATAGTGACCATACCTGTTTGAAGTCGTGCTTTCTCTTCTGAGCGAATTCAGATGAAATAAACTTGGAGCAAGGCACACAGCAATATTGGTTTTGGTCATCTGATTCTCCTTCGCACAGGCAACCACATCTCTCAGAAAGTATAGAAGCATCTTGAGGGCTTCACGGTTTTCATCTGGAAGTAGCAGTATGGCAGCCTCGGCCGCAAACAACTGCTGATCCTTTGGTACATCTGAGGGGTGAGAAGAAATGATAGTGACGCGATCGGTGACGCCTCGCAACCCCGGAAATGGAAGAGAATCGCCGTAGCTTTCCGGGGATATTCACACAAACTCTGGACGAGCTGGGCTCGTCACAACCGCTAGGGAGGTTAAATTATAACAATTGTTTTTCAATTCAAATAATATTTCTTTGACTATTAAGGATTAAGGCTATGTTTCCATTATCTGTCGGGCCCCCTCCACTAAGAGCATTGCTGGTGGGGAACCTGATGGAACACATAGACCTTACCTGCTGGGCGGATGCTGTGTTTAGACACCCAGAGGCTCAACGTACTCGACTACGTTCAGCCTTGCATCAGCAGAACGTCGCGGCGCAGTAAAGACGCAGCAAGAGAAGGTAAGTGAATGTGCTCCGCCGGGACCTCCCACCAAGCAATACGCTTAGTGGAGGGGGTCCCAACGTATGTGGAAACATAACCTAAGTAAGGATTTCTTGTGAGAACAACCACCCTAACCCATCATCATTGATTGATGATCTTCTCAAACCCAATGCTTTGCTATAATCTTCGCCCAGGCTGCCATACTCAGACCCAAGTGGCCATTTGCAGGCCAAATAAAGTCAAGTAAGGGAGATGAGGAAGTCATTAATATATGTCAGATGGTGCTGGAATACACATGGTTGGGTTCCTGGATCTGAAGAAGAAACACAATAAATGGAGTGTGCAGGGAAGGCATCAGTTACAAGATTGCCTGTCATGGGCCTTGCATTGAATGATCAGATTTAAAAGTAAATTATATATCACAAGTTAAGCCGCCCATAGACAGTTCTGCGGCTGAGTGACCGCGTGTGATGACATCCTCAAGCTCAGCTGATTGTTCCAAGAATCGGCCATGCACCCTTTCTGTGCCTAACCCCTTTGAATGGGGATGCTGGTCCCCATCCCAAGTAATGTGATCGACCAAAGGAAACCGGATATCAGTGGCTCCAGGTGGGCGGCTTCAATCTGTAGCTGATAGATTGCCATGTGCGTGCACGGCACTGCGAAATCGGCTGCAGATCGAATCATTTAACTGATATTTCTGGGCAATATAGAACAAAAAACACACAGATCTTACACTGATAAATGTGCAGGAATGATTCATACAACTTGCTTGTGAATATAGGTTCGGGTAAATCCCGAAAATACTGCTTCACCATATCTGCCACATCAAACGCAGACTGGTCTTCATAATTCACAAAGCTGCAGCTCAGTTCATTCATCTCACGAAGAGCCTGGATTCTAGACTTCACCCCGGACTTACGAAAAAGACCAACCTGTGCAAAACAATCATTGGTTATCAGAAAACATAGAGCTCCACAAATACTCTATTCAATATAAAGTGTTTTAATGAAACAATCCTTTCTGAACAAGCAGACATAGAAAAAAAATACATGGTGACTAGTGATGGCCGAACATTCGCGAACAGGCGGATTGGACTTTTAGAAAAGTCTGTTTGCGAGGAATTTGAATTGGAAAAACTGGAAGTGACGTCACTTCTGGTACATGGAACGCACAGTTCCTTATCCCGATTACCCGATTAGATCTACTAACCAATTAGTAGTGCTGGTCCTCAATGGATAGAATACCTAGTGATTGGAAGGATATATCATGCTATGTAGTGCAGGGTCCTCGCTGATAGGAATAAAAGTGATTGGAAGGGTATATATCACTGAATTATATGTGCAGGGTACTTCCACTGATAAATACATATTGATTGGAAGGTATATATCACTGCTATGTAGTGCTGTGCTGGGGGTCCTCCTGATAGAATACATATGTGATGGAAGTATATAATCACTGCTATGCTAGTGTGGTTACCATGATAAAATACATAGTGATGGTGGAATGTATATATCACTGACTATGTAGTGCCGGGTCCGTCCCTGATAGAATACATAGTATTGGAGAGGTATAATATACATGCATGTAGTGCCGGGTCCTTCTGATAGCCGTGATATATACCTTCCAATCATATGTATTCTATCAGGAAGGAACCCCGGCACTACATAGAGTGTATATACCTTCCAACATTGTATTCTATCAGGAGGACCAGGCACTTACATAGCAGTGATTATATACCTTCCAATCACTATGTATTCTCGTAGTGCCGGGTCCTCCCGGATTAGAATACATAGTGTGATGGAAGTAATATCAATGCTATGCAGTGCTGGGTACTTTCTGATAGAATATGTAAGCCCCTGCCAGGGACACGGAAAAGCTGATTAGAGTTACTGTTTAGGAGGAGAGTGTGACAAGCA
This sequence comes from Ptychadena robeensis, assembly GCA_036250615.1. Taxonomy (NCBI): domain Eukaryota; kingdom Metazoa; phylum Chordata; class Amphibia; order Anura; family Ptychadenidae; genus Ptychadena; species Ptychadena robeensis. The sequence continues at coordinate 28,593,643 of CM070034.1, read as the reverse complement.
GCTGAGTTGTTTGTACAGTATAGCCTTGGGCTCTTGCCAAAGGTTGTGTATGTATCAATTTTGTGCTTTATGCCTGTCTCTGTTGGTCAAGGGAGGGAATGCGGCGTTTCCAGGGAATGGGGGGGCAGACGTGTTAAGTGCAAGAGAAGGATGTAGAGGTCAGTCTTCCTGGTGGTTTGTCCCCTCTGGGACCCTAGGATGGTTTTCAGTGTGTCAGGTCAGGGTGTTTGCCCTGATATGATGAAGATGTGATGATGTGTGTGATGTGACTAGATGGGACCAGAAGGGATGCGTATCTGACATTGTGAGTACAGTTAGAAGGGAATCTTAACTTGTCTGCGGAAGGTGAAGGGTCTCCACAGTATCAGGCCGTTGAAGACAATCTCCAGAAGCTAAGTGGGAACTCTGTCAGTTACTTGAAAAGCCAATGGATCATGGGCAGTGATGTCTGTTTCTAGAGATCCCAGGAGAGGAATTGTACAGGATTGTGCTGTAGGCGAGAGCTGTTTTGCAAGAAGAAGCTGCTAGGGAAGCTAGGCCTATATGCTGTGTGCTTTGTGCTATTGAGATAAGAAGTGCCAAGATAAAGATAGGTACTCAGATGTTTTGGAACACACTTTTCCCAAACCTCCTACCGCTTGATGACATGTGCCAATAAAATACGTCTTCTTTCAATTAAGTGTCTCATTTCATTTGTTTCTGCATACCGGTAATCCCACAATACACAGCAGCACCTACCGGTGTCAGTTGCAAATTGGGGGCTCGTCCGGGATATCTGGGTAGCAGGTTGACCCCAAGAATTGAAGAAAGAGGACCCCTTGGAGAAGAAAACGAGCCATGTTGTGAAAATCGGTCGGACGCGAGGGTGGGTTAACTTTTGCCGAAGTCAAGAAAGAAGGGCTGGACTTTGTTGCTGAGCGCTCGAAGTTTGGCGCCCACTGAGCTCCTGATAAAGAGGCGGGGCTTACAGACCGGATCTGTCATGACAAGTGAGAGTACTGTGAGAAGTGGCTGTGACTATCGTTGTGGTAGAAGATGGCGGGATTTGGCGGAGAATCTTTCACACTTATCAATGCTGGGCCCTCGACTGTGTCCGGCATGAGAAAGCAGCCGTTCACACGGATACGGAAGTTGGTTCTGCTGACGAGGGAGCTGGCCTTAAGCGAGGATGGAGAAGAGTCAGAGTAGGATGGGGTGTATGCCTGCCAGGGATGCGAGCACGTGATACTGACGGGTGGGCTGGAGCGGTGTGTAGCCTGGGGGTCAAGTTTCTGATGACTGACCAGTACCAAGCTCCTGCAATAGTGTGCGGCCGTGGATTCCCATACCGGGATGACCCCCCCCTGTATGGAGAGTGATCCGAGACGTCGGTGCGGGGGTTAGGCCTGCTGGGAGTGGTCGGGAGGTGACCCGAAAAATTCGGAGGGCGGTGAGTCCGGGCCGTGCCCGAGGGCTGACCATGGATCTGTGATACTGTATCCCGGAGTTCCGAGCATGGGAGCTTCCGGGAGAAGCTGGGTGAGCTGCTCCGTGAAGGACTGTCCCTTAGATGAAAGAAGCCTGCGGAGGGCCCGAAACAATTTGCTGACCCTCCTTCGGTCTTCTGGGGAGATGGAGATGATGAGATTGAGCGGAGAAGGGAGAAGAGAAGAGAAATTACCTGAAGCCGACGAAAGGTGCGCCTGCGAAGAGTACTGAGGGTGCTAGATGGAACAGGGCCCGATCAATAACGGAAACCCTCCCGAATACCGAGTTTGTTCCTGGGGCTATTGAGAGGGGGAAAGGGACTGTAGTTCGTGAGGTGAGTCGGATGTCGTCCGGGGCAAGTGGTCTGGGCATTCTCCCAAAAATGGCCAGGGCACAGAGGACCTTGGCATATACAGGAAAGTGGCTTTGGAGTACGGATGGCAGTATCCTTATGCCCAAAGAAAGACATTGGAGGAGATCGAGGGTTCTTCGGCACAAGTGGGTAGCGAAGATCGCGATCTGGGAATCCCTGGATGTCCCGAAGGCCTCAGCGGGGGGAAGGAACCGACATTCTTCTTATATCCCCAGTTCGAGATTACCTGCGAGAGCTGGAAATGGTACGGCATGTGCACATGGAAGCGTCGTGGTCAAAACGTCCGCAGCGCGAGATCAAGACCGTTGGCGATTATTTAAAGCTACTGACAAGGATGGGAAGTAATCCAGCTGCCTGATCGATGTGTCTATCGCTGAGCGAGTGAGTTTACCAGATGGGGTAGACAACCTTCAAGTTTTTGAGATGACCGTTCTTTAGTTCTCATTCCCCTCCTCACCCATTGTGTGTTTACCCGCGGGGAGCTATGTTTATTTTTTTTTTTAAGCGTTTTTTCAGTTTGCCTCTTTTTGTAATAGCTTGCCCCAGGGGAGTTCAGGGTTCCATTAATTTGCCCTAAGCGGTGAGGAAGGGGTGTTCAGTTTGGGCGTTATTTAGTTTGCCCATGGGATAGACTCTTCAAGGACTGAAGATGTCCAAGTCCATTCAGTATGCTGTGTCCCATGAAGAGGGAGGCATGAAGCTAGAAAGAGTTTTTTTGTGTGTATTGTTCTTCTCTCTCACTAGTGAGTTACACATTGCGGCCGGTGATGTGTACCTGGAGGGAAGAGTCATGACTCCGGTTTGTACGGGTAGAACTTAACCTATCTTTAGGAGCCAAGGGTTCTGTTATGTATGCATTTTAAAGTGATAAGTGAATCGAGTGACGTGTTTCTCTGTTTGATGGGAGTCAGGCCCACTGGGGACTCTACCTCCTTCTCCTATAAGTGGGGGCCTGTGCCTGTAAGAAGAGATGCAGGGTAAACTGGGTTTAGGCTATAGTGCAGGGTGGTACAGGCTGGTAGTATTACCAAACGTATTAAGAAAAGTATTAGAGTATAAAGATCTTGTTGTACAGTAAAGTGATGTATGAATATGTTTGATTAGTTGAGACTGGATTTCTGTGTGCAGGGTGTCAGCGACATTGAGAAGGCTCACTCATGTATGGTTTGGGGGCCCTGTACAGCAGGCAGGACAGGTGGTAACATAGGTATTGTGTTTATGTGCTATTCGAAGTGTAATCACCGGCTGGTGGTTTACTAGGCCACTTCAGAATATCATTTATAGAGTATAAGGTTATATGTTTGTGATAATATGCCGTCTGGTAGCGTTGGTTGCCTATTTGGGGGGGGGACGCCTGGCTGTTGTCAGAAACAGGATAAGGTGGGGTTGTCTTTTTTCTGGAGGAGGAGGGTTGGTAGTGGTTCCCCCTTGTCTTTTGGGAGGGCATACTTCTGTGATCCAAATTGTGTGTGAGTGTGCAGCAATTAGAGGCATGTGTTTGTTAAATTATAGTTGGTTCAGGACTTTACATTTCGGCGGCTCAGGAATGGGGAGGTTTTTGATATTTCTGGCATGCTTGTTGGTTGCAATTGATCTAGGGCTCTGGTAGTTGTGCTGGCACTACACTCGAGCACCTTGTGTCTTTTTCCTGCCGTGGGGAGACGGGCCCACTGGAGGAAAGACCGATCCTCAGGAATCTTTTGAGGGATTCACATTCACTCAAGTTAAGGGAGCGTAACTTTGTATTAAGATGTCACTACTGCATTTGTGATTAAAGGGGCTCGTGTTTCACTTAGCAGTCGGTAAAAAGTAGTTTTTTGACAATGATCTTTGTGTCTCTATGGTGTGAAAGGTACTTGCGGCTATGTTGTTTAAGTGTCTTTATAGTACAGTGCTGCTAGTACATAGAGAACTAGGTGCATCTATATTATACTACTGTGTAATAAAGAGTTGTTGTTCCTATATTGCTAAATATCTTTAGATCTCTGTTTTTGCTATCATTATGAAACGTTTTAAGCCATTTAACCATGTCGTCATGTAAAGAAATGTTTTTCCTAATCCCCTTTCCCCACCCATGTAAATACAAGGCTAGTTAAAAGAGGTCTTAGCCGCAGGTGAGGTCCCATCGGGGTCACCTTGGCCATCAAAGGAGGAGTGAGTGTAGCCCCTGCAGGAAAGGAGGTGATAAGAGTTAACGGGTTTTTTAGGAGGGAGGTTGTGACAACGCAGCGCAGTTGTGGGCAGTATGGCCTTGGACTCTCTGCCAAAGTCTGTTGTATGTATCAATTTTTGTGCTTCTGCCTGGCTCTGGTTGGTAAGGAGGAATGCGCCTTTTCAGAGAATGGGAGGGGAGAGTTGATTAAGTGCAGAGACAGGATGTAGAGTCAGTTCTTCCCTGGGGTGTCCCCTCCTGGGACCCTAGGTGTGTCCAGTGGTGTCAGGTCGGGGCTGTTGCCTGATCTGTGAAGATTGATGATGGTGTGATGTGCCTAGCTGGGGAACAGAGGATGCGGATAGAGCCTGGGCGTCCAGTTAGAAGGGAGAGCCTTCCGATCGTGTTGTGATTGCGGAGGGTGGCCAAGGGAGAAAAGGACGCACACGTCCCACCCCTGTTTCCCGTCGCGTATTCTCCCGTTGAAGACAATGCTCCAGAAGCTTACAGGGGGGGGAAACTCTGTCAAGTATGAAGCGTGGACAGTGGCCGTTGAGGTCGGTTTTCTAGGACAGATTCCCAGGGAGGATTTGTCCAGGATTGTGCTGTGCTAGAGGATGTTGTTGCAAGAAGAAGCTTGGCCTAGTGGGAAGCTTAGGCCTGAGTGCTGTGGCTTTTGCTATTGACGAGAAGAAGTTGAACCAAGAGAGGATCTAGTTGGACCTCAGATGGTTTGGAACAGCCTTTCCCCCAACCCTCCTACCGCTTGATGAATGTGCCAATAAAACTACTCTTCTTTTAAAAGTAAGTGTTCTCATGGTCATTTCTGCTACCCGGTATCCAACCCACTACCCAGCAGCACCTTAACGGTGTCAGTTGCACAAAATACATAGTGATTGGAAGGTTATATATCACTGCCTATGTCAAGTACAGGGTCCGCCCCTGAATAGAATACATAGCGATTGGAAGGTATATACACTGCTATGTAGTCTCCCTGATAGAATACATAGTGATTGGAAGGTTTAGAAAGCTCCTTATATTGCATGGTTTTGATAGATTTATTGAGACACCCCTATACTAAGTGATGACTTGGTGGTATAAACAAGTTCCCTTAAGCCTGCCATACGAGCATCGAGCACCGATTTTGCCGCCGACCAATGGGCGTGCGCACTCGCGGCTGTCGGACAGCGGCAAAATCGGGCGCGGATCAGGGGTTTCCACATGGGGTGACAGATCCCTGTCGCCCCACAGCTCGGCCGGCCAGAGAATGGACATGTCCGATATTCTCTGGCCGATGCCGTTAACTTCAACGAAGACCGGCGTCTTCATTGAAGCTAACAGCTTGGGAGAACAGCGTGATGACGTCATCACGCTGCTTTCCAGAGCTGATCGGACCTGCTCTGTCGGCCCCCACTCAGTACGTGTGTGGTGGCCTTTATTTCTGTGGGTGTTTTTATTGTGAAGGTATTCTTCCTCAAAGATTTTAACAAGGACTTAAGCTAGGCACACACGGGTAGATTCCCATGCAATCAACCCCCGATCAATCACAGTGGGGTGACATCACCACACTGTGATTGATCGGGGATTAATTGAACGGAAATCAATGTGCACCACATGGGACGTGCTGGCTTTGCCCCCTTCACACTGAAAGTGGAGTCCAGGCTGTGCAGGAGGTAGGAGCCGCAGCACATCCAATACTTTGGAAGGTTTAGAAAGATTATATAGTTTTAGTAGAACAAAAGTGAGTCTACATTCAATCACTATGTATTTTATCAGGGAGGACCCAGCACTACATAGTTGTTGGTAGATCTAAAGGAAATTGTATGGAGTGATCTAAAGGTGTATGGGGGGCTTAAAGTTGGGTTTAAATCCTAACAGTTCACAGCTGAAAGTAATATGGACCAAGAGCTAAGATTTTAAAAAAGTGTCCATGACCATGGCCGAGATTTACTTTTCCTGCAACAATGCAACAATCAGCCAATGATGATAAGAATACCTGATCCAGGCAGTGGATTCGCAAGTACTCCATAGCTTGAAGGATGCTCCTAGGAATAGGATAGCCTGTCCTCTGCACATTGATGAGGAGTGGGACACCAAACACGTTCTTATCCCTATAGTCTGGAACCCTGATTTTACGGATAAATTTGGGAACATTCCTAAATGAAAAAAGAAAATTTTTTAATTTTGGAATAATCATTTGCAACTAAGTAAATATTCTACAAGTATGAAAAAATAGGAAATACACAAAACAGAAATGCCTTCCCAGCTTACCACATTTTCCAGGTGGAAGCGGCAAAAGATTTATTTATTTAATAATTTTTCCTGTTATAACGTCACTTCCGTGATCACTCCAAAGCTTTAGAGTATGTTTCCACGGTGATAAGCGCATTCCTTGATGGGGATGTCGACGGAGCCCATCTATATACATGCCTACCGCACCCTCTGCTCTCATGTTGAGCCAGTCTGCAGGTTGGCAGGTTAACATAGTGCAGTACATCAACTTCTGCCCGGCGGACCGGCTCAACGCCGTTGAAACAGTTGGTGCACTAGGCGTGTATATGGATCGATATCCCCGTCAAGGAATGCACTTAGCGCAGGGGGTGCCGATGGAGCCCATAATGCCCTGGAAACATGCCTTAAGAAGAAATGTATCCAGCAACCCGCACATAACAATGATTAATCGATGTACAGTCTACAAAAAGAATAACATCTCACTAATCTTTACTCTTTTTAGGAACAAAAACTGTTGACAATAGGATTTATTTAGCACATTTGCTTAGATACATACATGCTTAGATCTGCGGGCAATTGGGAAAATTGTAATTTAAGTGGAATCGAATTTACTAAATTTCAACCATCTCTAGTGGACAACCATAAAAGATTGGATTTTCAGGGGTGACGCGGGCAATTATGCAAAGATGGTCGTCCTCCACACCGCCCTCTGTCAACACGTTAAAACTAATTCTTAATTACCGTATATTAGGGTATTATGGGAAGATAGATGCACTTACACAGTTTTAGGCACATAACACACACGCACACTTCAACACCTACCCTTTACTCCTAGGGTAGTGCACATTTGTTTAGTAGTCCCCATTTTTTTCACACACACCTTCTTTTGCTCACAACGTACACACACACACATAGAGAGGCATTTGCCCTATACACCACTTTTGGTGTATAGATAAGTCACAACCACATTTTTTCTTTTTTGCTCTCTCGATGATGGCCCCATTGTGGAAGTGTCTATTTGCTGCTGCCCTGGGGATGTAGATGCTTGACTCCCCCTCTCTTTAACATCTCCATCCACAGATGGTCGGTGCTTGACACCGTGTGCCTAGCTCGGTCCCCCGTTATTGCGTGACCCTTTTCTCCTTTCCCTCCCCCCTGGGGGGGGGGAAGGTGGACGGAGGATGGACCCTTATGGCCTTCGGGGCCTCACCCCACCATATGAACGCCTCAGATGTGTCTCTATGCATCCACATCACATTTATAACCTGTGAGTAAACACACAAACGCATATGTTTCAGTGGATTAGCACCGTTCTTATCTCAACAAAAATATTAACCCTTGATCTTTTTTGATTCTTCATTATGTAGCTTTTGGTAACACAAAGATTCTCCTGAGGAAGCCTAACGGCGAAACGCGTCGAGAAGGTGTTACCACATTTTCTGTACCAATCTGGTGTTAGGATTTTACACAGGATTTTACACAATTGAACACAATTGAAACCGTTCTTACTTAGATGTAATACGTGTTTTGAACATTGTATCCATTGTAATGTCTTTGTTTATGATATGACTGCCAGATTGACCATCCGGATTTTTCAAAAATAAAATATGTTAAAAACTTTTACTATAGACTGCATATGACTTACCTTAAGTGCCGCTAAAGTCCCCATCGGAGCCCCTAGTCTCCACATTGGGAAATGTAAGTCCCCATGTTGTTGACATGCGGACCTAACTATCCCTAAAACTCTCTACATATATTAATTATCGTATATGTTTTAAGATATATTCTTTGTGGTACAAGATAAAGACTCCCGCACCAAAATATTTTTTACTGTATGGAGAAGATACCTACTGTCAGAGTTCTCACATACACAATTACATGATATTATGGGAGTATTTTAATACGATAAGTGGTATGACCTGGAGCTTTCTAGGCAAATTGGAAATTCCCAGCAGCTGATATGTCCGTATCAACCGAAACCACTGATCTTTTCTCTATTATTTCATTCCATGCTATTCTGCTGTACACATTCCCCCAAGATTGCTGTGTGCACCAAGACTAAAGCTAGGCACACATGTGTAGATCTGTAAATAGATTCAAGTACATTCAAACAACGTGCTCGCTCACTATGCTTGATTGTGCTCTAATCGGTTTACAAATCTACCCATGTGTGCCCTCCTTTGAGCAGAATCAATAGATCCCACTCGTAGAAACTCGATTGACAAGAATCTCAATGCAAAGTATTGGATGTGCTGCGGCTCTGGACCAGCCTGGATACCGCTGTCAGTGTGAAGGGGCGGAGCCAGCACGTCTCTCTGTGAGGCTGTGTTCTGGCTTCCTTTCTCCCAAGCTGGCAGCTGTGTTGTGTTGTGAGAGATTCACTCACAACTAGTGATGGGAAGCTCGGAAAAAAAACGGGAAAATTTGTTTTTTTCCGAAAAATTGGAAAAATTGAAAAAATATATTATGGCATGATGAATGA
>CM070034.1:28558102-28578403 GCA_036250615.1 Ptychadena robeensis | reverse complement strand
GCTCTCTAGTGACACCAGTTCAGTTGTGGCTGAAGTTGGTACTGCAGGGGATTTTTTTCCTCAATTGATTTGAGCACTTCAAATATTTTTCTGGTTTTCCTGCTCTAAAAACTAGGTGTGTCTTATGGTCAGGGGCTTCTTATTGGTCAAAAAATATGGTAGTTGGGGAGTCCGTCATTAGTGTAGAATGCAATTGAGTGCATTTACTTGCCAGTAGTGATAACATTTTGCATCCCTGTAGATGGTAACTGGTGCTGATGATGGTGTTAAATACATAAATGTGAACAAGCAATAAAGGTCTGTAGTGTAACCAAATCTTAAATGGTTCATCATCAGGAAAAGTGACTTGCCTCAGTAGCGATTCCATCGAATCTCTGTCAAGGAATTCATGATCGTATTTCACAACATCTATGTCAATGGGGAACTGTAAATCTGCAAAAAATTGAAAGCATTGTCATTGTGAACTGAAAGCCTTCATAAACCCCTGTATACACCTGTATAATTTCATTTTATTACATATTTCCATACACATATAGATTGTGACCTGATGTTTTGTCAGAAGTGCTCCCCCTCCCGCTGCCTAACGTCGCGCCTAGGCAGCCGTAGTGGTGTATGGGATATCTCTGCCAGGCAGGAAATCGTCAGCAGACGATTCCCCCTCTTCACAAACCCCCCCCCCCCTACGAGTCCCTGCAGCTCCGATCAGAAGACACAGGAGGTGGAGAGGGGAGGGGAGGGGAGGGGAGGAGAGGGGAGGAGAGGGGGGGGTCAGTGTGGGCGGAAGTGTGCAGATGCCAGGAGCCAAGATGCTAGCATGCCTTCTGCAAGCAAGTGAAAACAGTATAGTGTGTTTTTTTTGTGTAGCAGTTTCCCAGCATCTGAACTGCTGACAGGTGAGTATTGTGTCTGTTTAATGTATGTCTGTTTTTTTTTATTCTTAGTGTAAAACCGCTTTAAGATCAGCAACCAATTTTTTTGGACGACTGATCGCCGACCGATTGGGGAGAGCGTGCACGGCGGTTGGGCGACAATAAAATCTAAACATGTATGGAGGGCTTTAGGAATTTAACAATTTTTTTTGTAATTTTGAATGTTACATTTATGCACATTTTTTTTTACTTTTCAAGTGCGGGTTGTATTATGTGAACCAGCTTGTTGATTTTTTCCTTGCAACGGTACAATATAATTAAAAAAATGGTTTAATATTTTTATGTTAATGGTCTTTAACTCCCCCCCCCCCCCCCCCCCCCCCCCCCCCATAAAATTATGGGTCAACAAGCTAACAAGGGGTTAACTAATGTGACAGGCCAGTTGTCTGTCACTGTGCACACAGACAATATCCAGCAGTAAATGTGCCAGAGGGTGTATTCTGGAAGGAATCCAAGATAGTAAGTAATCGAGTGCTACAGTCCGTTACTGTGTTGTTTTTGTTTAGTTTCTTGTTTTGGGATCTTGGGATGGGAGGGAAGGAACTGGGTGGCCTTTCCCATTCCAACCAGCAATTTACACCTGCTGGACATCAGGGAGGTAGCTGGGTGTGTCCTAACAAAAGGGGCTGACGCTACTCAGTCAGGGCTCCTAAAGGAAGTGAGAGACATGGTGCTGGATGTTGGAGCAGCTGATACAGGGGGCTCACAAGGAGTGTGGGGCCAGGCCTGGTGCTGCTGGAAAACCAGTGACATTCTTTCCCTGAAGCTAAAGGGAAAAATCAGATGGCTTGGCATTTTCAATTGACTTGTTTTACTTTTTTTACTTATTAACCCCTGCAATTGTGACTTTCTATTTGGACTGGTGCAAATAAACATTGACAGGAGCCCTAAAAAGGAAAACAATCATGTGGATTGATGTTTTGGGAGCACCGTTTGAAGCTGAACCCCTCCTCTAAGGATTAAAAAAACATAGGAGGCTTGAACAAAAACTTGACTAAAACATATTTAAAGAGGCCTATACCCTTTTGTCTTTTGTGCCCCTCTCAATCAAACCTCATAGAATGGCGAGAATCTGTGAAAAAGCCAAAACCCTTACCTCTTTAAAATTACCTACTTTACTGAGTAAATCCTGAATGTCCCTCGTCATGTCTCCTTTCTCCTTATCTCTGAAATGCCAGATATCTCACAGAGCAATGACAGCCAGAAAAATACGTTATGACACACTGACTTTTTCCCATTGAAAACCAATGGCACCCCAGTGACCTTTTGCAATACAGTACTTAGACTTTACTGTGTTCTTTTTAAAAAGTATGGGTATGGGTGCAGTATGGGTTTGGTATGGGTGATCAAAGCAGGTTACCCAGACCACATGTCAAAGTTTCACTATATATCATTTTTTTTTAGTGAGCACTTCTTTTGTGTGGGTGAATGGCTTGCTGTCATGAACGTTGTGGATCGAGTATCTCATGGTGGCATTGGGGTTATGGCATGGGCAGGTGTATGTTATGGACAACGAACACATGTGCATTTTATTAATGGCATTTTGAGATAATTTGACGAGATCCTCAGGCCCATTGTTGTGCCATTCCATCCATAACAATCACCTCATGTCAGGGCCACCGTCAGAAATCCCTGGGCCCCATACTCTGAAATTTTTCTGGCCCCCCGGAGGTTGTTGAGGGGAGGGGGGAGGTGCCAGCAACTCCTCTCTAAATCCACAACTCCTTTGTACCCTCGCTCCACAACTTCAGTGGGAAGCAGTCTCCACCTGAAACGTCACCCCCGGCTCCACAAACCTCAGTCAGAAGGAGAGGAGTCTGCACTCTTGGGAACCTGGCTGCCGCGTCGATCGGCAAGCCCAGAATGTGCTGGGGCCCCAAGATGATGTCTGCTGGGCCCCCCTAGCAGCTCGGGTCCGGGAAGGGATTGCCCCCTGTCGCCCCAACGGCGGCCGTGCCTAATTTTTCAGCAGGATAATGCATGGCCCCATATTGCAAGGATCTGTACACAGTTCCTGGAAGCGGAAGGCATCCCAGTTCTTGCATGGCCAGCATACTCCCCGGACATGTCACCCATTGAGCAGTGGGGATCCTCACTTCTGAAACAAACTGGCTCACACAAAACTTTCCAAACACCAGTGCAGGATCTCAAGCCTGCCCATCTCCAAAAGCCTCCAACCAAATGTACCACAAAGTAGAATCGAATCTGCACTTGAGTGCAATAAAAGTGATATTCTTTTTTTATCAAGTCACAATAAACGTCTATCCACAATACATCACATCACATTCAAATCACACTCCTCCTGGAGTATCCCCTCCACCCTGACGCGTTTCTCCCCAAAGATTAGGGGTTTAGACAAGGTCTCCACAGCGTTTCGTGATCTGTGGGGACCCCTACATTAAGCGCAGTGCTTGGCGGGTGGATCACATACACTTTACCTGTTTGAAAGATGCTCTGTTCTCACAGCGCTGAGCGGTTCCACCAATGCAGGGGTTAATGTAGTGCAGCTAAAGTGTATGTGATCCAGCGCCAAGCACTGTGCTTAACGCAGGGGTCCCGACAGATCAAGAAACACTGTGGAGTCATGGCCTTGCTCGTGGGGAGAAACATGTAAAAAAGTTACAAGTAAATTAGTATTCAGCGCTGTGTACCACCAAAGCATACAAGTATACTGTTGCAATAAGTCAACCAGCTGCCAATTTCATGTAACTAGTCCCTGAATATTCAGTGTGAAAGGTGCCTAGGCTGGACTATACCATTACCTTCATATAACTGCGCATACTGGGGAAATCCTGCCGCTCTCAGCCAGTCACACGCTTCTCTTGCTTCAATCTCTAATTGAAAAAAAACAAAAAAAGGTTTTAGTATGCCAAAGTGTGCATCCCAACTACAGCAACATGAATGCCTAGTATATACACATCTGATTCCCACAATAAATCACACTCCGTCTGTGCATTGCTGGAATTACAAGGCGACATTTAACTGTAACACGAACAAAGGTGAACACAATGCCGACATAACTAGTGATAACTACATGCAGGCATTAACGCATTAAATGAGTATAGCAAGTTATGTAAAATCCATACGTGCCTATTTAACCAATTACAATTTGTTTTCTCTCAATAAGGTGAAGAACTTATTTTATTATTCATTCTAACCTTCTTTTACAAATAGAATTGAGCAAAGGGGACACAAGAACACAATATATCAAATGGATACTGCCACAAGTACCAAAACCTGGTTCGATGACCATGGGATTTGCTTGATTGGCCAGCAAACGCCATACCCCATAGAGCAGTGGTTCCCAAGCTGGGGGGCGCGTTATTCCAGGGGGCCGCCGGCCCTCATTCTTAACATGTGTTTGAATAAGGAGTGGGGGGGGGGGGCAATAAATAGAAAACGAAAGTTTGGGAACCACTGCCATAGAAAATCTCTGGGGACTTGCCAAGAGAACGATAAGAGACATGAGAGTGAACAATGCAGAGGAGCTGAAGGCCGCTATTGAAGCATCCTGGTCTTCCATAACGCCTCAGCAGTGCCACGGGATCGTATACATGCCACGCCACATTGTGGCAGTAATTGGTGCAAAAGGGGCCAAACCAAGTACTGAGTACATATGAACGGTCGGGAGGGGGAGGCTCAATGTGAGGAGACACATACAGGTATATCTGTTGAGGGGAGGTAGGTACACTGACCCTCCCTGGTGCTATAGCACTGCCCATACCCTAGCGCTGCTGCCACTGAGGTTGTGCTCTGGGTTTGCTGGCAGCTGACACGGAAATAGGGGGTGAGGGGAGGCTGCTATGCACTGAAATAAATCAGACTTTATTTATGTCATAAATTACAGCCTCACCTCACCCCCTATTTCTGTGTCAGCAAACCCCGAGCACAGCCTCAGTGGCAGCAGCGCTACAGTATGGGCAGTGCTATAGCACCAGGGGGGTCAGTGTACCCACCTCCCCTAACAGATATACCTTTATGTGTCTCCTCAAAATGAGCCTCCCCCTCCCAGTGTCACTGATAGTTCATTCTGCTAAGGACAGGGGACATGTCAAGATCAGCCTCCCCCCTGTACATAGCAGAATCAACTGACACTGGGAGGCTGATCTCGTTGGGTCCCCTGTCCATAGCAGCAACACAGCATAGAGCAGTGGTGGCCAACTGAGTTGACATGGAGGGCCACAAGTGCGGCCCTCAGCATCACTAAAGGGCCACACATAACATTTTTAACCTATACAGACTTGTATAAGCATTTTTTAATGAATGAATGACAGCAAGCATAACTAGAAGATATACATAATCAAATACATTGTCAAAGCCTTTGATTATATCGATGTGGCACGTAACCTTTGATTCAAATGCTATATGCCCCTGTTCTCAGGTTATGTGCCGCAATATATATTATACAATCATCCCTCGTTCATTGGTGGATTGTGGGAGCATAGGCACTCACCAGTCTGCTGATTCCCTGCCAACACTAGAGGAGAAGAGGAGAGGTGAGGGGCTTGCTCAGGCACCATGTAGGTCGCTGATTGGCTTTTACATACGTCTATCAGGTACATTTATTGCATCTCCTCCTCTTCCCACTCCGACAGGTGAGTTCCTATGCCCTATGCAATAAAAGTTTGGGGGCTGTAAGTGGAGGACCACAGGGGGCCGCCGAAGAACCGCATATGGCCCCTGGGCCACAGGTTGGGCACCTGGAGCGCAGGTTGGGCACCTCGGGCATAGAGGAGTGTGTAGAGGAGTGAACTCCTCCCCCTGAAGTCATTGTAGAATGTAGATCCGGCGGCAGGGAAAGCTCATTTCAATGGGGCATTCAATCCGACGGAACACAGACAACGGTGTGTGCTGACCATTCTCAGAACAACCGACCGTCATTATGACGGCCACAGAATCGGCCCCGCGGCTTTAGTCATAATCATCAAAATTATAACGAATAAAGGCTTGAAATATCTCGCTTTGCATAGAATCGGTATATTTCATATATTTGTTTCTCCTTTTAAGTTGAATTCATGAAATACACCATTTTTTGGACGATAATCAATTTTTTTGCAAATCACCTGTAAGTCAATCTAAGTCATTAATATAGAATGATAAGTTGCACATATCGGTCTCTTAATTATGAGATATCTCTGACCATTGCAGTCTCAATGTCGGTTTTCTGGAAGATCGACGCCTGGGAAGATTGGAAACTAGTTTGTATGTTTTCCATGTGTAAATAAGCTTTTACCAATGTAGAAAAATATTCTTCACATTGTTTGGAAATGGCCCCAGATTTACGAGCAGCCACAAGCATGTTGTATATAATATATTGTTGCTGATGTCTTTACTCCTTGTCGTTGTTTTAACACATACTCCAGACCAGCAAAGCTGCCAATGCTTTGCATTTTCAGAGGTGCTCAAACTTGTTGATGACCTCATCAATCAGGCGCAATTCATAATCACTACCTGGGTGATACTTACCGCCTTAATTGCTATAACAGTAATAAGGGTGTTTTTAATTTTGTTCAATGGTTCTACATTTAAACTTAAGCAGGGAACACATGAAGCCATTGGAGGTTCCCTGAAGCAGCGCGATGATGTCATCATGCTGCTGCCCGATATCGAAGGAGCTGGAGGTGCAACACTGCTGTGTCTCCAGCTCAGCCAATGCTTTGCATGGAGACCCCATGCAAAGCAATGGACATCGACCATGGTTTACAATCATGTCTGACTGATTGATTCCCGTTTGAAAACAGGGATGCCACATTAGATATGGGCCAGATAGATGGTCGTGACTTCGCACGGCTATCGAAGCGGCCATCTAGCCCACATCTATTCGTGTGTTTCCAGCTTCAGTCTTTGTTTAATAAAAATTTATACATTGATTAATTGTCCGGATTATGTATTTGCCTAATTTTACCTAATTGTGGCATTAGGGACTGGGCATTTTTGTATTATCTCCTGCTACACAAAACCTTAGATTGTAAAGAATGCTCTTCTTCTTTCCCTTTAATGTATTTGTAATATTTTCATCACTTATCAAATATTTCCTCTCGAAATTTTCTTTTTTTAAACAATCAAAACTTTTTTTTTTTTTTTCTTATAAGATATATCTTTCTATACTTTTAATGAGGTAATTTGATTAATTTTGATCAAGATTTTATCTTCAAAGCAATGCAGAGTCTATATAGTGTGAACGGGGATCCAGGGGTTTAACGTCACCACACTGAAGTTCAGCAAATTCCAAACAAAAACCACTTTATTGTGCCAATAAAATAAGGCTACACAGCAGCCGTTTACAATAACAGTCTTACAGGTGACCCCAAAACAAATAGGTGTCTTGAAGGTGTCAGCATAACCGGACCGTCAGAGTGGCGGGAAAGAGGCACTATTTAAACTGACCCAAGACCACTTGACAGGCAGTACTGATTTCATGGACGTGGGACAAGACAGCCAGTAGACGGTGGACAGATTATGGGAACCATATGACCAATTTAAAGTAAGTGCCACGAGACAGAAACTTGATATAGACCTGACTTATTGACTATATTTGAATATATACCAACATTTTATGCTTCACCCTCCATAGAATGGCGGCATAGCACTGTATGACATTTTTCTTGGACCTGACCGACAAAGACCAACAAGACAGAGATTTTTGCCTATGAGCACTTCTAAAACGTGGGTGACAACTAGAAATAAGATTTTTTCTCTGAAAAGAGGCATTTGGCACTACAAATAATTATGGATGAAGATCCCATCGGGAGACATCCACACATGGTCTACCACCGATACTGGTGTCACTGGTTTAAAATCGTGACGGCATACAGGAACCATGACATTTATAACACATGCATGACTGCCCTTCCCCCCCATGATAGTGTCTTCCCTGGCAAGGCCACACGCCGAGTGCCGGACATATTGGTGCGGCCCTTGTGGCCGTCGTGTGGTCGCTTGGTGAACATCGGCCGAACGCCTACCAGCCCATCCACAACAAGGAGTAAAGCAACAGACTGGTAAGCCAAAATGTTTGACTCAAAGTTTGTAAACTTATTCCTGTGGCAGGAAGAATAAGGGATCGGCAATATAGACTCAAAAGTTGTAATACAGTATAAGACATGACAATGCATGGCGGTGTGTTTCTTGAGATATAATACTAACCACAATGGACAGACAAGATTAATTAATATAGTCAG
This sequence comes from Ptychadena robeensis, assembly GCA_036250615.1. Classification (NCBI taxonomy): domain Eukaryota; kingdom Metazoa; phylum Chordata; class Amphibia; order Anura; family Ptychadenidae; genus Ptychadena; species Ptychadena robeensis. Next base: position 28,570,293 of record CM070034.1, on the reverse strand, counting down.
TAAGAGATATATAATTGATCTCATGGACTGTGATTAACGATTAATTTGAGAGATAAAATGAGCGAGGGTATAACCCATATATTGTTGAAATGCTACTAGGTACTGATATGTGAATATCTTGATGGTTTTCAGAAAACAATACCTCCAGTGATCCCTGATGAAGTCCCAGAGATAACGGGACGAAACGCGTTGGAGCACGCTGGAGTATGCCTATTAATAACGAAATCATTGTATTATCGAGATGTGTAATGTATTTTAACTGTATTCTGGTATGGAGGACCAAAACGCTCTTTGTGTATGATGTTATAGAATTGTGGATAGAGATATCCTGAAACATTAATGCTATATATTGTGTAAGCTGTATCAATAAAAGACAAGAAAACGTCAATCCCTTGACTGGAACCTTTTTCAATCCATTCACCTCAAAAGTTCGTTGGGGCTGGCCACCCCTGAGGGTTGGTTCCCCCCTCCCCCTTCTAAAAATTGTCAGCATAACAGTTCACATTTTCAAACAGGGAGAAGCAATCCAGCTTGGTTTTTCACACAAACGTCTTTCAACATGACCATTAGTTCCCCCTGATGAGATCACCTGACCTCATTATATTGATGCTGTGCAGCCAAACCAACCCATGGGTACTGGGTGGGGTGAATAGGAGGCCCTCCCAACCTTCCTTCCTATTCCACAGTCCAGACCCATAAACAACATACCAATGTTGCAATCCCAGACTGCTAATAGGACCCTGGACTGTGTCCATTCAGCATCCAAGGGGTTATTATAAAGGGGACACAGCTCAAAATGGGTGACAGATACCTGTGATACAGGACCCATCCTTGGCGTCCTGTACAGTAGCTGTGCTGAGGTGGGAATTGAAAGGTAAAAATAATAAAATGTATAGAAAAATTGTTCTCATTTGGTTATTCTGGGTGCGGCTGCATTTAATATAAAAACTCAGATATAGAATTTGAAATGAATTGTTGGTTTTTATTCAAAATTTCCACTTCGCCAAATATCATCAGACTCTTATACTTGCTTTCTGGCCTTACAGGCAACAGATGTTGAGATTTAACTTCTCATTTTGCGGCAATTAATAAAACTCTGGAGGCAATGCGTTACATTCCCACAGGAGCAGGGTCAGGCTCTAACCTTCCACAATTACACTCACCAGATGCCGGAAAAATGTAAACAACTTTAGTCAATTTTAGAGGCAGAGAACAGCAGTAAAAATCTAACACGTGCAACACGAATTTCAAGATGTTTCACATAGTCCATCTGTTCCATAGGGGCCAGGGAAAGGGAAAATGAAGGAGCTGCCGACTCTAAACTGCTGTTCTAGGCAACTCATGCAGACATTGCATTTTTATACACACAAAAGCAGTGGAGAAGTATCACACACAAAGCATTTCACTAATGAAATGTATTACAGATGGTTGGGCAATCCGTGATTATATCTGTAGCCAGCTAGTGCATTATAATTGAGGAATATGTCAAGGATGCATTTCATCAGAGAACATGGATTCATTCATAAAAGTCCCCTCCTAATACATGAGGGTTGGGAAATTGTGGAATTCAAATGCTGGCAGCCCCCCTGAAACCAAAACTGTGCCGCTATCTGTAAGGATTGCACTCTATTTGGGTGGTCAACGTGTCGTTGTCATCCCTGTGGGTCCCTGCCTGAAAAAACCACCAGACGGAAGTCTTCTGGACTGCCCCTCGGAATAAGCCTTTGAGCCCCCCATACACCATACACTCTTTCCATACAATTTCTGTACAATCAACTTTTGTTCTACCAAAACCATGTAATATAAGGACCTTCTTCTAAACCTTCCAATCACTATGTATTCTATCAGGGAGGACCCGGCACTACATAGCAGTGATATATACCTTCCAATCACTATGTATTCTATCAGGGAGGACCCGGCACTACATAGCAGTGATATATACCTTCCAATCATTATGTATTCTATCATGGAGGACCCGGCACTACATAGTTGTTGGTAGATCTAAAGGAAATGGTATGGATTGATCTTGTATGGGGGGCTTTAGAAAGATATAAACTTTTTTACTTCAGGTTATACAGTCCCTGACAAAAGTCTTGTCGGTTCTCTATTTTGTAGAAACTCCTGCTATTAACCTGACTTTTAATTAATCAATTAGTGTTAGACATAGCTCATATAAAAAGCTAGAGCCCTCCCAAATGATGTTTAATGCGCTGAAATAAAATTAGTTTCACTGAAAAAAGATTTTTTAATCAAGACAGAAAGGTAAAATTTTGGCAAGACAAAAGTTGTCACCTATACAGAAAACGAACAACTTTACTGCAAATAGACAAATATGCCAGAAAATTTATTAGTGGTGCTCGAGATCCAAATGTAATATCTTGTATGACTTCCATGGGTTTTAAGGACAGCATCCTTGCAAGGATTCATACAATTTATTGATGAAGTCATCAGGAATAGCAAAGGAAACTTGCATGCCTCCCAGAGTTCATCAATATTCTTTGGTTTCCTCTTCCATGCTTCCGCTTTCATCCTTCCCCACATATGCTCAATGATGTTCATATCTGGTGACTGGGCTGGCCAATCCTGGAGCATCTTGATCTACTTCGCCTTAAGGAACTTTGATGTGGAGATAGAAGTATGCGATGGAGCACCATCCTGCTGCAGAATTTGGCCTTCTTTATGGTTGGGAATATAAAAAGGTAGCTAAGATTTCTTGGTATTCTAGACTATTGATGTTGCCTTCCACCCTGAAGATCTCTTGCACACCCCCATACTGGATGTAACCCCCGACCATGATTTTTCCTCCACCGAACTTCACTGTTTTCTGGGTAAATCTTGGCTCCATGCGGGTTCCAGTAGGTCTCCTGCAATATTTGCGGCTACTGTGGTGTAATTCAACAGAAGATTCATCTGAAAAATCCACCTTATGCCACTTTTACAGTGTCCATCCTTAGTCTTTGATCTCCCTATGATGGTGCTCTGCCAGTTACAAAGGGACTTGGGAAGGGTTACATTACTCCCTTAACCTCCCTAGCGGTTGAGGCGAATCCTGTTTGTTCGGTGAACAGGGTCCTCTCAACTGCCGGGGAAGCCGGCGGCGGGGAGACCCTATGCCTCCCCGGAAAGCTGCAGCGATGGTCTTCATCGCTGCAGCATTTCCGGGTTGGCGGCATGTTAATGGAGGAGCGCCGGCTTTCTCTCACACGCAGCTGTTGTCAGTAAGGACAACAGCTGCGAGTAGAGCTCCGGCGGGAAGCCGGAAACGACAGGCAGTGTACTCTGTACACTGCCTCGATCGCCCGTATCGGCGCAATACGGGCGGTGCGCTAGGAAGGTTAATGACATTCCCTATTTGCACAGTTTTTCAGCTAGGAAAGTCTACTGCATATGTGAGGGATTTCTATCAGATGCAGAAGGCCAAAACTCCACATCTTTTGCACACCACCATTCATTTACTTTTCTTTTTAACATTTAAAGCCACCATTCATTTTCATAGGCGCGTCCCCACATTTTGGCAAAAGATAGTGGAGTTCTGGCCTAAATATGAAGGAAGACTAGGCAAAAAAAATAGATACATTTTTGCAAAAGGAATACAATTTATCGTTTGTGATTCAATTATAATGTGTGGTAGTACGATTCAATAGACAATTAATAGTTAAATTGCAGAAAGTTGATCTGATAAAAATTGATCTGACAAAAGTTGTCTCCCAATTGTCTGAAGCTCAAGTGTTGAGCATCAGGTTGGGGAAAAGAGAAGATGAAGTTAAGGAGAGCCTAGTCTTGGGGTAGAAGATATTGCCAGCTGGAAGAGTGGGTAAGCTAGAATAGATGGTTTAGATGGAGATTACATATGCGATAAACAAACAGATTAAACCTTAAAGCTTTGGAAAACACAAAAATAAAGGTCGTCATGCCATACAAGAACATTTTAATCAGTTACAGCAAAAGCAAAAGTTTAAAATGATTTTCCCAAACAATTAACGTAACAGTTCCTTCAGAAGCTGGACAGAGTGTACCATTAGTGGAAGCGGAATTCTAACTAGGGATGGGAAGTTGCCTTGGAAAATTTGTATGAGAACTCATGTAAAAGCAGTTTGAAAACTGGGATGGGTCATTTTTTAGCTTTCCTGGAAACAATGAGAGATGATTAAATGATTCTCAACAGTGAATCAGAGAAATACAAAAGCAGCAGATTAAATTAAATGACCTTATATAACCGACCCGAATATAAGCTGAGGTAGCTAAATATTATCAGCTTTTATAATTAGCTACTTACGAGTTCCTGCCTGGGAGAGATGTCCCAGACACCTAGGCAGTGGGAGGGGAGCACTCATAACCAGCTCCCCTTCTGCTGTCAGAAGAAGATTTTATTTTTTACAATTAAGGATCTCAGCAGTATTGGGTGAGTGACCTCCTCGGTGGTAGGTCCGCTTTAAGAGAACACAGTTTTATGGTTATTACAGGATGGGTTTTCACTTCACTTCTTACGATTAAAACATGAAAAAAGGTTTCCATTTAAAAAGTCTTTATAGTTTATTTATTTAGTGTTACTGATGGTGGCCTTTGTTACTTTGGTCCCAGCTTTCTGCAGGTCATTCACTAGGTCACCCCATGGGGTTATGGGATTTTTGCTCACCGTTCTGGTGATCATTTTGACCCCACTGGGTGGGATCTTGCGCGGAGCCCCAGATCGGGGGAGATTATCAATTGTCTTGTTTGTCTTCCATTTTCTAATTATTGCTCCCACAGTTGATTTCTTCACAGCAACAGTGTGTGACAACCTTGTGAAGACTTACAGAAAACCTTTGACCCTCTGTCATTTTCATTTTAATATAACAAAGTATTGAAATGAACTTTTGATATTGACCAAACCATCATTTCCACCATCATTTGCTTGAGAAATGTATTAACAATCAGACAATGTGATTTCCTGGATTCTGTCTCTCATAGTTCAGGTGACCTATGATAAAAATAACACGCCACACTCATCTTTTTAAGTAGGAGAACTTGCACAATTGGTGGCTGGCAAAATACCCCCCCCCCCATATCTTGCCTGGAACAAATCAGAGCAACATCATCTTCTCTATTCTTCCCTTTCTAAAGCTAGCCATATACCTGTCAATTCCTGAGCGATCGATCAACGATCCAATCGATTCCGGTCACAGGCGCCGATCGACCATACAAATCTGTGCCTACCACCTTAGGCCACCGATTCCTGGACATTTCTGTTACAAGTCGATCGATTCACAAATGTCAACGCCCCTTGATGTGTGCTCAATCGATCAGAAAACACCAACAGGTTGGTTTCCTGGCCGATCTGATTTGGGGGCCATGTCGATCGATCGGCGTGCACGTGCCTGGTGATCGATCGGCCAGGAATCGAGTGTGAAATCGACCTGTGTATGGCTACCTTAAGTTCTCACCTGTACAACCGATCATGAATTAAGCACATGATGCACTTCTATCTATTTTTCTCACATTTCCTCATCTATTGATCCTCTCTACAAACATGTACATAAGCTTTCAGTTCACCTCGTTCAGACTACTGGGTTTGCCTTTAACACTCACTTAAAACCCACCTATTCTGTCCCTTGTATACACCACTAATTAGCCACAGTTCCGTTTCCTGTTCCTTTTGTATACTTTGTTCTCTCAGCTCTTAGACTAGTCTCTATTCATCAGAGTCCCCCTTTTCCCGTGTTATAGTTTATACTTATTATGTATGCTATAAGTGTGAAGTAAAATTAGAGATACATCAAAGAGGAGCAAAGCCCTGGCATAAAGTTGTACCAGGGCCCCTTGGACATCCATTCATATTTGAGCTCCTGCCAAGGTTGTCTTGCGGATCATCCAGCTATAAGGGTATATGCATTTCATTAGAAGAGATCTAACATCTAGTGTGAAAGAAGCTAGGGCTTCATTTAGGTTTTATGCAATGAATGTGCAAGGGACAGTAAAGCCAATATATCTTCACTCTCAATTTCATTACCGTAGTTTTCAGACTATAAGACGCACTTTTCAACCCCAGAAACTTATGATCCGAATGGTCGCGCCTTGGCTTCCTATCTGCTCTCCCGGCAAAGAAATTAGCTGGGGAGCTGTCAGATGAGAGATGTGGCCTGTGTCCGGATCTCCCATCTGAACTGTATTGCTTTTGCCAACAGAACCCTGCTGGTATAAACAATGAAGAGAGAGATGGGTGAACTGCCATTTATCTCTGTGTCTGTGGAAGCTGCAATCACTCTGTAGCTTCCACGGACACAGGCACAGCCAGAGAAAGAGAGGAGAGCCGCCCCCCTCCCGATCAGTGAGGAGGTGACGTGATGTTCTGTGAGTGTACTGCTGCTAGTGACATCAACTGGTTGAATTTGACATTGCATTAATTTAATTCATTGCATTATCCCAATTGATGTGAAGTTATATATAAAAATTTTTTCTTGTTTTCCTGCTCTAAAACTGGGTGAGTCTTATGGTTTAGTGCGTCTTATGGTCTGAAAAATACGATATATATTTGTAATGGTTGATTGGCTACCTTAACCCTTTACTCTCACCTCCATCAGTCAAGTGTGTCAAGTGCTTTTGTTCCAATATTTATTATATTTGTGTATAAATGTGAATTTCAAAATCCAGAATTTTATTAGGGATCTGCAAACATCCCGAAAGCTTGCTTCTGTAATGACTTCAGTTAGCCAATAAACGGTATCACTTGAACTCCAAACTTGCTGTATTATATATTTGTAAAGTTGTGTCTAAAGTCAAAGAGGAGCTCCACTACATGCTTAAGGTTAAGTATGAAATCTCTCAGGAAATAGGAAAGTGTTTACAAGCACAATCCTACGTGCAGCTTTTCCTATGCTTATCGTGCTTATCACACATCTGTCAAGCGGTAACTTAATTTACAAAAAGCCTTCACCACAAGAATAAAAAAAAACTATTTAAGCAAAGCTCAGCAATTTGCTTTAAAAAAACATCCGTATATTGAGGAGTTGCTTAGAATGACAGGAATACATATTTATGTACTCGGCGGATGCAATAATAAGACATCCCAGCTCTGAATAATTTCAATATTCTTATTAAATACTTTGTTCTTTACATAGTGGAATGTGCTGACAACAAAACCACACAAAAATTATCAATGGAAATCACATTTATCGACCCATGGAGGTCTGGATATGGAGTCACACTCAAACAACACTACAGGCTGAACCAACATTTTGTCTTGTTTTAAGAACATTTTATCAATGAGGCGGATTAGTGTGTGTGGTCTCAAAGTGCTCGTATGACCTCCTTACAATGCCCAGGCATGCTCCTGATGAGGTGGCGGATGGTCTCCTGAGGGATCTCCTCCCACACCTGCACTAAAGCATCTCCGCACTCCTGGACAGTCTGTGGTGGATGGGATGAGACATGACAACTGAATTCAGGTCTGGGGAAAAGACGGGACAGTCCATAGCATCAGGGCCTTCATCTTGCAGCAACTGCTGACACACTCCAGCCACATGACGTCTAGCATTGTCATGCCAGAGGATGTTGCAGGCAGCAGAACATTCTCCACGGCATCTCCAGACTCTTGTCACGTCTGTCACATGTGCTCATCTTGGGGTTCTCTGGCAAATGTCAAATGTCCTGCACCGTGTTGGGCTGTAAGCACAACCCCCACCTGTGGATGTCCAACCTTCATACCACCCTCATGGATGTTACTTACCATTTGAGCAGACACATGCACAATTGTGGCCCGCTGGAGGTCATTTTGCAGGGCTCCTCCTGTTCCTCCTTGTACAAAGGCGGAGATAGCGGTCCTGATGCTGAGTTGTTGCCCTCCTACGGCCTCCTTCATGTCTACTGATGTACTCCCCTTTCTCCTGGTAGCGCCTCCATGTTCTGGACACTTCGCTGAGACACAGCAAACATTCTTCGCTTTAATCCAGGTGTGGGAGGAGATCTCTCAGGAGACCATCCGCTACCTCATCTGGAGCATACCCAGGCATTGTAGTTCATAGAGGCATGTGAAGGCCACATACACTACTGAGCCTCATTGGGACTTGTTTTAAGGACATCGGATTAGCCTGTAGTGTTTTTAGTCTCTAGATAGAAGATATTCATTAAACAACCTTCACAGAACAAGGTTATACTTCATGAAACTGTATGTGGACATTTTTTAGCTGCTTCCCCTTCCGGCCCTCTTATGTCGGCTTTATTATGTAATATTCAACAAACTAGGCAAAATGTCTTCTTAACACGCCGTCTTGTCAATCAGGTCTGCCTAATTTATGCATACAAACTAAACTACAGCCCACTTTGGAACAGGAAACCGCGGTTTCCTTCAATTCACCTCAAAGTAATGCCTGGCCTTATCCTCTTTAATTGTACGTCAATCCTGTACAAATGTCTCCACAGCGCTTCTATTGTTCTAGTGATTGCTTGATTTCAGTAAAAGACGCATTGCATTCAATTATCCAAACGTTCTGTGCAAGACTCATTTAAAATGGCCTCTATCACATTATGTATTACAAAGAGTTTGTCACATATAATGAGTCTAGAACAGGGGCGGGCAAACTTCTTGACTCGTGGGTCACAATGGGTTTTTAAATTTGACAGAGGGGCCAGAAAAAGAACTTGTAAGGGCCACCCGGTCCCAAGTCCTGCCAGCCTGGGTGGGAAACTTAAACAGATTACTTTTACTTTTCCGACTAAAAAAAAATAGTGTTAGGGAGGTTAAATGAAGAAAAAATATAATTAAAAAATTATAATCTATATAAAAAAGAGGCTTTGGATAACCAACTTAATCATGCTATTGCAGACATGGTGAACCTATGGCACGCATGCTGATTTGGGCACGTGAAGATCTCTTGACTGGCACCCGAGCACATCACAGATGCAGAGGAAAGAACTGCAGCCTATTGGCTCTGAACGCTGTCAGTTCTCTTCCCCTCTCTTGTGATTCCACAAAGCACCCCATACCCTCCCCTAGCACTGTCAGCCAATCAGAAGCTAGGGAAGGGACAAGGACTAAGCTGAGGAAATGGTGAGAGAGTGAGTGAGAGAGTAGAATACAGAATAATAAGAGGAGGCAGAATGAACTGTAGCAGAGCAGGCTAGAGGTTCTAGGTGTACAGCAGCTAGAAAAGGCAGAGGGCATGCTGGGCAGTGTAGTTCAACTGGCAGAAGGGAATACTTGCAGTTGTAGTTTTTTAGCACATTAAGTTGGGACTTTGCCATTTACAGCAGTATGCTATGAGACAGAAGACTATATGCATGCTGGAATCTGTAGTCCATCAACAGGAAGCCTGTAACTGCCATGATACCCTATGAACACCTGAACCCCGAGTTGTAACTGCTGTAATTACAAGCGATCCTAGACAGAACAGGGAACGGGCAGACTGTCATTATTCAATGCTTTTATACAAAATCTGCAGCCATATTTGTGTAAAAGTCAGTGTAACTGATCAGAGCCATCACTGAAGCAAATCATATATGACCCATATATCATTTTTGTATATTTATATTAGAGATAGTTAGGGGTGGTTTTATATCTTATAAGAAAGTAGAGTGTGTGTGCCAACTTCATTTATGCGTGTATATGATTTGTGTGTGTGATTCAGGTTGCATTGCCATGCCGGCACTTTGCGATAAATAATTTGGTTTTGGGTTCTAGTTTGGGCACTCGCTCCCTAAAAGGTTCACCAGCACTGCCCTAGGTATAATCTATATTCATTGCAGGGAACAAGGGGGGGGGGGGGGTGGGGGGGGGGGGGGGGGGGGCAGTGAGTCTTGAAACCAAGGTAACAAAATTCCAGATTAAAAGACTAAATGCAGTAAATGGCCTGCAGGCCTTCGTTGCCCATGTCTGGTCTAGACTATAAAATGCATTTGGTATCGAGTACATATATAAGGTCGGGACCTGGACACAGGGCCACTATCGGGGGGGGGGGGGGGGGTTTGGGGGGTGGGTTGTTTGGGGGGGGGTGGGGGGGTTGGGGGGTTGGGTGGGTTGGGGTTGTTGGGTTTGTTTTGTGTGGTTTTGGGTTGTGGTGTTTTTTTGTGTTTTGTTGTGTGGTGTTTTTTTTGGGTTTTGTGGTTGTCTTTTGTTTCTGTATTTTTTTGTGTTTTTCTTTATTTTTTGGTTTTTTTTTTGTTAGTTTTTTGCTTATGTCTTTTTTTTTGTTTTTGTGTGTCTGTGTTTTTTTTTTTGATTTACTTTTTTTTTTTTTTTCTTTTTTTGTTTTTTTTTGTTTTTTTTTTATTGTTTTTTTTTTTGTTTTTGGTCTGCTCTTTTTTCGGTTCCTTTGATTTCTCTTTGTTCTTTTCTTTTTTTTTTTTTTTTTTCTTTTTTTTCTTTTTTATTCTTCTTTTCCTTTTTTTTTTTTTTCGTTTCTTTTTTTTGGTTTTTTTTTTTGTCTTTTTTCTTTTTTTCTCTTTTTTTATTTTTTCTTTGTCTTTTTCATTTTTGTTTGTCTATTTTCTATTGTTGGCGTGTGTTGGTTTTTTCGGCACTTGGGTTGTGGGTGGTTGTGCCGCGAGGGCCCTTCCTGTCCTGGCCTCGCCCCTATCCCTCCAGTAGGGGCCCCAACGGCCCCTTCTGATAGCACCCCCCCCCCCCTCCCACCACTTCACTTCTCTTCTGTCTAGCTGGCGGCCAACCAACCACGCAGCCCTGCCTAAGAGAGCTACTATAAATGAAAGACATCAGGGAACCAAATCATGTCCCTTGACATGTTTGGTCAAGGGGAAAGTTCCTTGTAAGACCTAGCTATTCCTGTTTCACCTTTTATGGAGTTGGACCGTTTGTTTTTGCACAATTCCTTCTCCCCCTGAAGAAATAAAATTGAATTAAATTATTTTAAGTGGTCCTTTTGCTGAATAAAATTATTTATTTAAAATCTATTTTTGTCCAGGAAATATCACAAACAAGGCTTTGGGCTGGATTTTCTACTGCTCTACTGACCTAGTTTATATTTTAGTTAGACTAGTTGTTCCTGATAGAAAACAGCAACAGATAGCATACATTTTTTTTTTCTTAACACAACACTTTATTGTTTAAATTACCGTTTCAGCCCAAGGGGCTTAAATCTCAACTTCTGTATGATTTCACCTTACATGTCTAGGTGAATATGTGTATGATTGTATCAAAACAACACACACAACAAAGTTTTATAAGATCTTTTCATGAGACAACTTTGACACAATGTAAAGTAGTAGTAGTCAATGTACCACTTGTATAAACAGTGCAAATTTGCTGCATTGGAACAGCTGCGAGCTGGAGATCGCAAGATCCATTATCCATCGATTGCGGGAACATATCAATCAGGAATCACAGACGTCATAGGATGCAGTGCGAGATCGATTTTGTAATTGGAATCAATTCCGGAATTGCATGTATGATCGTTTAAAAGATCGATCGCTGGAAGATCTAAATGTCTATGCCCAGCTTTAGCCTCTGGCAACAAAAGTGCCTATACCCCCAATAATTTTTTCAATTGTGCTCAAAGTGCCAATATTTTGTGGCGCCACCATTACTTTCCAGAATTACCTTAACGCTCTTGGACATGAAGTTGAGAATCTCCTTCCACTCATTCACGACAAAATCACAGGGCTGGAGATGTTGGAGAAGCTTAAGGGCTCTACCTTCCATTAGAGCTGTGGTTCTAAAACTGGGGGGGGGGACAACATGTTGCCATTTATGGTTTCCTCATCAGCTGAAACTGCAGTGGGTGGCATATAGTCTGAGAACTGTCCCCTCCACCCCTACAACCTCTGAAGGTTATAGGCAGCACTTATAGGTCTATTTGTAAAGGACAATCTCTGGAAATGATGCGGAGGACATGCACTCAACTTCTTTGGTGGATTATGGCTTAGTATAACTGTCCTGTTATATCATTAAATGGAGCAGTGCAGCCTTCTTATTGCCTCAGACATCTTTATGAGGAGCGAGCTTACCATGAGGTGCCATGCTGAACTTCTAGTGACCAGTATGAGAGTGTGTGAGAGCGATAACACTAAACACACCTGCCCGGCCGCCATTCACATCTGAGACCTCGTAATACTCAAGTTACAAGTAGTGATGGCGCGAACTCGGAATTTGATGTTCATGAACGGCGAACGTGAACTTCCGCAAAAGTTCGCGATTGACTTCGCCATTGACTTCAATGGGCAGGCGAATTTTAAAAAACAAAGGGACCCTTTCTGGCCAC
>CM070034.1:28524082-28550168 GCA_036250615.1 Ptychadena robeensis | reverse complement strand
AGATAGAATACATAGTGATTGGAAGGTATATATCACTGCTATGTAGTGTCGGGTCCTCCCACATAGAATACATAGTGACTGGAAGGATTAGAAAGCTCCTCATATTACATGGTTTTGGTAGAAGAAAAGTTGATTGTACAGAAATTGTATGGTAAGATTGTAAGGTGCATGGGGGACTTTATACTTGCTCATCCCAAGAATTTACCTTGTATGCATTACCTGAATCGATTTGCATGTTTTGAACGTAAAACGAATGGATAGAAGGTGGGACTGAAATATCTGGGCTTCAAACCAAATGATGGTCATATCTCACTGCTGGACTGTAGAATGTATTGGATTTGTGTTGTGGAATGAATTCTATCCTCTCCAATAAAGGTAAACACAAGTGGTCGTTTAATGCAATCACTCATGCACACATGTTTATTGCATACAGGAGCAACCTTGACATGAATAAATACATGAATAATTCTTCAAACCGAAACGTAATCTTTACATTCATTAAAACACGGAGACACAATAGAAACAAATCAAAACATTATGTACAATAGAATGGTTTGTTTATGATCGTCATTGCAAATTAAAAAATATAGCAAATGTTCTAACGAGACAATGTGATGGAATGAGGAGAATTATATACACTGTATACAGAAAAGAGCATGCTCTCATGGCAAGGTGATTTATTTTTGTCTTTCAAGTTCGATTTCTACTTTGCTTAACCTCCCTAGCGCACTGCTGAGGTACAGATTTCTGGACCAAAAGCGCACCATAGACTTTAATAGAAAAAAAAGTTTTTTACATTGTAGGCCTGTAACTTCCCAAAGTATGTCCATGCAGGAATCTGGTAGACATCCGGAATAAAATAACATGTTTAGATGCTTTGTGAATAACTCACAATATCAGATAATGAAGATTTCAATAACTTACTTTATCAAGTAAATTGACACTGCAACTAGATGGGGCTGCAGATGTGCCAGGTTACATAGGAGAGCATGGGGGGGGGGGGGGGGGGGGGGGGAGTGATCAGTTCTTCTGCAGCTGCCTCATTAGATCGGAGACACAGGGAGCAGTGAGTTTGCACTCCTGTAGCTCCGATCTTCGGCTGACAAACCCAGCTCATCCAGCAGTTCTAACAGGTCAGAGCTGGGACCGGCAGGAACGTTAGGGGGGTTAATGTATAAGCAAATCTGTATATCCAACCATGTGCAAGGAAGCCAAACCCTTACATGGGGGTCACATCATTCACCAAGGTAAGTGAGAATCCTTCCTGCTCTCCTCCTTCAGTAATGAGCAGGTTTCAGTATAGAAGAATTGGCCCATGTATTAACACTATAAATCATCACACGGGACAAAGAATCTGCACATGCAAATGTAGATCCCCTTGTACAGAGGAGACTGGAGGAAAACAATGTCATGTATACATGGGTGGAACAGGTTTTCTTTTGCTTAAACACCTAAGTATTAATAGAGAACTTTAGATAGAATTTCTATAAAACTATTTACACATTTATGTTTCTGCCATTGGACATTAAAGCAGATTTTTTTTTACCAAACAGGGGCCTTAAGTGGGAACATAGCCGTATACATTTTTCACTATTGTGTTCAGTTAAGAAGAAAACAAAACTCTGTGCATGTTATATACTTGCTAGTAGTTAGGAAAGATTTTATTGGTGAAGCTCAGTGTATGTGTAGTGTCCTATCTATAGGAAAATGCCCATACACCTGCCAAGGAATGATGGTATCCTCCACTGGACAGAACCAGGAGGACAAGGCAAAGATCCACAGCGGTGACTACTCCACAAAACTTGTCCATTACAGAGCTGGAAGGGGTGTACAAATAAGCTGTGCATATACCCACGTCCGCGTCTAACGCCCAAGTATAAATAATCACTATAAGAAAATATTACTCCAGAATAAAGTTTCTTCTTGGACATCACAGATTATTTATTTTAAACTGTACTCAATACTTTTGGAAAGAAAAGTAGTAATTCAATGTTTCATGGAAGGTAACACACAATGCAAATGGAATGTAAAGCCACAACAATAATAACTATATCTTTACAAAAAAGTACAGCATTTAATCTCCCTGTGCTTTGCCGGCTTTCAGTTAACCAACATGTTTTGAATGAGTGACTACAGTAAGTGCCTATAAGATTCACAATTCTAAACGTTCACATCTGCAAAGGGAAGCCTATTACACTGAAAGTAGTAGATTTTATAGAAATGTAAAATCTAAAAGATCCACTTCTGCCTATTCTCATGCCGATCTTAAGCTTGAAGAGATAAAATCGGCAGCCAAATCCATCTAAGCCATTATGGACATATCCATAATTCTAAGATCGGTCTGATAGTGTCCCCGTCTAAAGTATGGGCATGTTTCCTCAGCTCTGAGGGATTTCAAACCCAATGTTTTGGCTGATTGACTGTGAGTGACGACGTCATCATGCATGGTCGATCGGCCAAAACATTGGGCCATAATCTATACGTGTATGGGGGGCTTTGAGTGTAAAGTGAATATGTTAACTGTTATCAATTGTGCCAACACTTTTTCTCTATATAAGAAATCTATAAAAACACATTCCAAAATACTTCAGTCATATGGCACCGGCCAGGGCAAGTACAGTTGGGCTATATGTCATACTACACTTACATCACTGTTTAACTGTATAACAACCTAGCTTCCGGCACACTTTCATTCTACCAATTGGAATGTATACAGCAGCTGATTCTGAAAGGTGAAACAGAGAAACCAAAGTAAAGCTAGCTATACATGAATCAATTCCCGAACGATTGTTGTACCACTTTGGATGATCGATCCCTGGTCAATATGTTGGATGGGGATCAAGGGACCCGATCCAAAGTAATGGTGATCAAAAAGCTAACCAGTTGGATCCCTGTTTGATCGAATTTCGCCCAAGTGGGATCAAACGCTCAAGGCGGGCAGCGTTCGATGGACGATCTTTGCTGCAAATACACATGGTGATTGATCATTCGGAAATAAAATGCAAAATCGAGGCATGTATGGCTACCTCAACAGTTACATAAACTTTACCTTCCCTTTGAGAAGCGATTTGAAAAAAACTGACATCGGCACAAAGAACTAATAGATGCAAAACTAGTTTGATTACAAGCATATAAGGCAACATAAATGAAGAGTTAAGGTCACGATGAGTCGTATACATTCTAGTGTGGTAAGAAAAGTTAAGGATCAGATGTATTATCCCTGAACACAGCTAGTCATCACAATAAAGGCGTCTGTACTGTTCTGTAAACACTGTACCATTCTCACCATCAGTAGTATAGATCTTGACGTTGGGGCACCTTCACACGTGTGCAGTGTGATGCATTAAGGCAGTCTATTCATGTTACACAGATGGAGAATGTATACGGGAGCATTCACAGGGTTTTTAAAAGTTCCTGCGCTCCCCTTTGTGTGGGCGTCTGAACAGTGTTATCCCCATCCAGTGCACGTTGGAAAAGGGACCAGGGGGAACCCTAACGTGGCACCTTCTGGGCTGTTCTTCCAGAAACCCATGAGAATGCTTATTACATTTACAATAGAATGCAGTATTATTATAGGTGCGTTCTGGTGCAATCTTGTGCCAATGACCGGGCAGAATGGAGGATTAACCTCCCTAGCCTCGCCCCAACCGATAGGGTAGTGGGTGTATCCAATACACCCACGAAAAGCTGCCGCGATTGTCTGAAACGCTCCACCATTTCCGGGGTTTCGCCATAGACCTCCATATTAATGGAGGAGCACCGGCTTTACCGGCCACACAGCCGGTGTCATTAATGGAGAGGGGCAGGGGGATGGTGAAAATAGCTGGCAGTGTACTTTGTACACTTCCACGATTGCCCGTACCATGCAACGGCGCAATATGGGCAGACCGCTAGGGAGGTTAAAAAAACCCTGGTGAAATCTATCCCCTCCTGTGACATGCAGGTGGATATTGGGAAAGCAGACATCACATTTGACGCCTGCCTGCCTCCCATAATCCCTGTGTCCCTGGCAGCCAGCCAGATCCAAATACAGTGATGCTGGAGAGACTGAGCATTATTGGATTCAGATCTGGATTGGTGGAGAGAGCGAGACAGAGTCTCACTCCATCTTACATGCTGGAGGACAGGACACTCCAGGCATGTCGGCACTGGAGCAAGAAAAAGGGGAAGGTAAGTATGGGATTTTCCTCTACAGGGATCTATTTGCCTGGACCAAGACCCCTTTAGGTAAGTTTGTTAAATTTTTTAAGTTTAAAACTGCTTTAAAGCAAATGGCACCACTGCTCATTCATTACTGCATGGAAGTGACAATGCATAGGAGTGACACTGGCTGAAACACACACCTACTGAACAAGATAGGAAACAAATCTCTGGTTGGTCAACTGGTACAGTAAGGCAAAACAATCAAATGGCATACATGCAAGTAAAACAAGAAATATGCAGTATAAAATATTTCCCTCTAGTTGTTCACAGTAGAAGAGAGTAGTGGACACAGCAAACCTCTGGGTATTTGCTTCACTCCTTTAGCAGTGGTACACTAAACGCATTTTAACCTCCCTAGCGCACTGTCCATACAAAGTACACTGCCTCTTTTTTCCTTCCTTCCCTCCGCCCCTCTCCCCACAGCCGGTGTCATTATTGACGCCGGCTGTGTGGGCGGAAAAGCCAGCGCTTCTCTATTAACAGGGAGGTCTATGGCGCCACCCCCCGCGTCACCGTGACGCGATCGGGGCGGTGCCGTCACCCTGGAAATGCTGCAGCGATGAAGACAATCACTGCAGCTTTTCAGGGAGGCATCGGGTGTACCTGATGCCGGCTTCCCCTGCGGTTAGGGCAGCCCTGATTGCTGAACGACCAAGGTTTGTCTCAACTGCTAGGGAGGTTAATATCAATTCTGGTTTTGACAGCTTTGTGGTCCAAAAAAAACAGAACCACCAGATGTCATTACAGTACTGCAAAATGAGAAAAGCTGGGCATAGACAGGCAGATTTCTGCCCGATTCTTCAGCCAATCGACCGATGTGCGTGTTCCCGCCAAGCGGTCGGTCAGCAGAGAAATCGGGTGCGCCCACCTGGTCAGATTGATCAGGAAACTGCCGCATGTCAGATCGCACAATGATCCGACATGCCCGTAAATTCCGGGCCAATCCCATTAGTTCGGATGGGGACAGAAGTCCCCATCTAATGTAGTAGCCAGCACACAAAGGGTGCCCGGCTGATTCTCGGCACTAGCGGTCGTGCGTGATGACTTTATCACGGCTAGCCGATTTACTGAGCAGTCATAAGAAAAACGACCTATCTATGCCCATCTTTACCTAGTTTACCACGTCCTGGAAGCATATCCCTTTTTGGCTTTTGCGTCACCTAATGACTAGTACAAGCTAAAGGTCTACAAAAATGAAAAGGTCAACCAACTATTTAAAGCGAAAAGCTTTAAATAGACCTTTTGAAACAACAACAACAAGGAATGCATAAATGAAGTCTAGTAAACGTGATCACAGCTAAGATTGGTCCAACCTAAAATGAGTGGTAATGATAGAAGACATAAAAGATGCAGAAATCATGAAAGATCCATGTGACACATAGCTGCCAATACCGGAGTTACAATTTAAAGTCAGTGCGCCACAGTACGTTCACTTCTGGTTTTCTGGTCCATAATACTGGAGAAGTATAGAAAAAGAATGACTACCGAGATGCTGCGCTTCCATCTTTCCACTGGATCGCTCACAATGCCATTCCAAATGTTAAAACGCCGACAATAAATGAGATGCACACCAACTTTCAGCCGCAGTTCTTCTTGGATGTATACAAATTGCGCAGGTTTAAAAATGTCAATAATCTTAAACTTGATAATATATGGCAAATCAAGAAAAGTTGGGCAACCCTAATAGAGCACCGACAGCACCAAAATATCCCTGAAGAATAAAAAAAAAATTATATTAATTTAGAACAGCAAATCAGAGATAAAACTGCTCTGTATACACACACACACACACACACACACATTTTCCTACTAATAATTCACACAACTGCCACTCTGAGTTAGGCCCCCCATACAACTTTAGATTTCTCTGTCAGATTTCCTTTTGTTTTACCAAGCCCATGTAATATGAGGGACTTTCAAAACCATCAAGTCTACCTGTGTTCAATTGCAGAGGACCCAGCACTACATAGGTGTTGGTAGATCTAAAGGATAAAGAGATCTAAAAGGTGTATGGGCAGCTTAAAAAGAAAGAAGTCCAGGGGGCGCATTGTAATATAAAAGCATTTCAGAGAAGGGAAATGCCTTAAAGTGGATCTACCACGTGGTAGGTCACTTTGCCTTATCGGAAGCACTGCTGATGAATACTAGGGCGCTGTGTGACATTGTACAAGTCATACAGCCGAAAGGGCACCTGGAACATCTGTGCCCCTGGGGCTGTATAACTTTGCTATTACCCAGTCCCACGCATTTGCGACGTCCACATCACAGCTGCAGGACTTTCTGGGACCTGTCAGCAGTGAGGAGAGGTGTCCCTGCTGCTCTCTGGGGGGAGAGGTGGCATATGCCCCACCTGAGTAGGAGTAGTCCTATGCCAATCAGTGCCCTGGGCCAACATCCCTCCCCAGCTCTTGTGACCAGGGCACTGATCAGAATAGGAGAGCCCCTGCTGGGGTGGGGCTCCAGTACTGGCAAACTGAATGGGAAGAAGTGGCTTTGGTTGACCAGTATGAAACATGGCAGCACCAGGAATGAAAAAGTATAGAAGGGAGTTTTCCCATATGTAAACTGCCGATAGGCGAGTAAGAGCTTGTTACCATTTACTTCGGGACCCCTCCGCTAAGCGTAATGCTTGGCGGGAGGTCCTGACCTAGCACAGACACTGCCTGCGGGCGGACTCTCTGTTTACACATCCGCCGGTGCAGAGGCTGAACGTACTCGACTACGTTCAGCCTTACATCGGCGTAGAGGCTCGGTGCTGTGAAGCCGCAATACGCTTAGTGGAGGGGTCCCGACATATAATGGAAACAAAGCCTAATAAGTCTATGTTTTTTATTTTGAGTTGACAGTTTACAACCACAAAACCCTTCTACATGTCACAGGATAACTCAAATCATTGATTTGGATGTTCTGGACAATTTTATGGACAACAAAACCTAACTTCAGATTAGAAGACATTTTGGGGAACACTTGTCTAGTTTGTATCACTGCTGGAGTGTAAAAGGAATCAAAGTTTATGGCTGTAAGGAGAACTCTAGAGGGGTCAACAAGCGAGGTGGATTTGTGGAGTAAATGTCAGGATAGCGGCACGAGTATATAATCCAATAAATGTTAGAAATACTGACCTCATGTTCCAGAAACAAGGCTTTCAGTTGACCATTTGACCAGTAATCCAACGCGTATGCAAGAAGCTTCATGGACAGGGTGTTAACACGGAGAAAGTTGCCAACAAAAATGACTCTGTTTATTTTCTAGAAGACAACAAAAATGGCACCGGTATTTATAAATAAAGTATTACTGAGCATTAAAACACATTGATATGCTGTAGCAGTGTTCTCCCCAGAATTTTTTTTCAGCCGGGCGGCGCGATGACTGCACCGGTCCGGCGGCCTCTCTGATAGGCTGCCGGCCAGCGGCAGCACACAAGTCCTCTGACAGGCGGCGCCTCCCCATTCTTCAGGAGGGCGCCGCAGCCACTGAAAGACTCCGGCCCGCGGCTCCGGTAGTGTGCCGCGGGCCGGAGTCTTTCAGTGGCTGTGGCGCGCTCCTGAAGAATGGGAGGCGCCGCCTGTCAGGCTGCTCGCCGCGGAGGACTTGTGTGCCGGGCGGGGACTAAAATCTCCCGGGCGGGCTGCCCGGCCAATCTGCTCTGGGGAGAACACTGGCTGTAGTCTAAAGCTAGACATACACGTACCGATAATATTTTCGATCAAACCCGACCAATGTTAGAAGTTGATCGCCATGAAATCTGTGCAGGAATCAAGTTCGATTCAAATTGGTGAACATTTTGGAAAGTGATGGGACAAGTAGAAAATGTTTTTTGGTCTGGGAACATGGAGCAAGTGTTTTGTGGTTTCCCGACTAAATCCGTGCGGATGATGCTTATTAGCATATTGAAACTTCCTGTGCCGGCATGTTGCAGCTTCCCATTGGAAAGAACATCATCCGATAGAATCAACGATTATTTTCAATGACGTATTCTGATAAACTGGAAAAAACGATCTAAAATCGCTTTCCCTATGTGGGATAATTTTAGCTAAAAGTACAATTGATGAAAACAGATCGATAAACGATTGCAACATCAGGATTCATCTATCGGAAATATTATCGGTACATGTATGGCTAGCTTACACATGAAATAGTTTATGAGCAATAAAAAACGGATCCTTAAAGGAATTCACTGTGCTGTTTTGCTTTTATTTCTCCATACTGGCCCATGCTAAAGCAGGTCAACACATATCCCAGACCGATTGCTTCACCAAATTGGATCAATAAATACAAAAGATTTATACCAAGTCTGTATCAGAGCATTTGTACCATTCCTGCCATTGTAAAGTTGTATAACAGAATGGCATTGTTATGGGGGCCCGGTTGGTTGGATAGAGCTGAAAAACATTCTTTATTTAGTTAATCCTTCTACTTATGTTATTCTATAAACCCATACATTATGCTATATACCCATCTATCTCCTGTGTACCGCCTGCCTTTTTATTTTCTCAAATTACATTCGAGATATGATCACTGCTTCTAGTAGGACAAGAACAAAGTAATTCAGGGCCACTGTACCACTGAAGAGACTGGAGTCTGCAGAAAACATTTTAACCCACAGATGGATTTAACAAACTATGCCCTGACTAACAACCCCTCCCTCCCTTTTCCTAATGTCTAATTTCAAGTATATCTGTATGCATTAGCGTACAGTTTGGAAAAAAGTATTTTACACACCGCCCAAGTAACAAAGGAGTAGCTTCATAAGAAGCATTTCAAGGTCCTGGAGTGGCCTAGCCAGTGTCCAGATCTCAACCCCCTAGAAAACCTTTGGAGGGAGTTGATGGTCTATGTTGCCCAGAGACAGTCCCAAAACATCACTGCTCTAGAGGAGATCTGAATGGAGGAATGAGCCAAAATACCAGCAACAGTGTGTGACAACCTTGTGAAAACGTGTGACCTCTGTCATTGCCAAAAAGGGGATAAAACAAAGTATTGGGATGAACTTCATAGTGACCAAATATTTATTTTCCACCATAATTTGCAAATAAATTCTTTACATCAGACAATATGATTTCCTGGATTCTTCCCCCCATTCTGTCTCTCATCGTTGAGGTGACCTATGATGGAAATTACACGCTTGGCTCATCTTTATAAGTGGGAGAACAACATTTTTTCTTGCCCCACTGTAGCTTTCATAGACTCAGAAGCACTCTGCCTGTCACTTGTCCATGCATGGCGGACATCGAACATTCAATTGGGAGCATTGAGGTAAACCAGTAAGGGGCTTATTATTGCCCATCACCACTACCTGTATACTTGTATAGAAACAGTGCAGGAAAGCAACAGAGCTTTTCATAGAATTTGTTACATTTCTGTCAGTTCCACATTTTTCTTCTGCTTTTAGAAGTAGGTGAACTTTTTGTAGACATAGGAAAAATACATTTGCCTGTTGTTGTGTGTTGGAAACAAACAATTATGTAAAAAAATTACATAAAAAATAAAAAAGGTATCATTTGAATGATAAAAATGTCTAAAAACACTTATTTTGTACGATAGATTTCAAAACAGTATGTATTTATATTTTGTTCGGAATAAAATTTGTATTCAATTGGAAATGTGTTTTGTGGTTTTTTTTTTACTTTGAATTGTATTGCATACAGTTATCACTGTATCCAGTACAATTCCCTTTGGCACCTGCTCTGGTGTGATGAACACACCAGGGGAGAAAGGGTTAACTGCAAAAAGCAAACTAGGGAATCACACTCAGAACAGTTTTCTCCAGAACAGTTTAATATAAAACACAGGCATCTAGCTGATCTGTAAGTTAAATAGGTATGACTCCACATAGATGTGTGTGCCTTTTTAATCTTATTTAAAATTGCACATATACAAGTTTTTGCCCGATTCAAAAAATCTAGATGTGCAAATTGCTCCTCAAATACTTCATATGCTTATAACATTCACAGGTACGGATGAGTTGTATCTCACAGCCTTCATAGCCCTGTACAATGCTGCTTGATTTACAGTTAACAAGGCAGCACTATAAAGAAGCTGAAAGACATGAGAATGTCTTCTTAATAATATGCATACATCACCATAATCATAAAACGTAGAAGTCTGTACATTAAAAGCAGAAGCAACAGGCCTGGTCCACAAAATGGTAAAGGTGGCCATAAACGGTAACAGTTTTAAACTAAGCGTTTAAAAAAAATCTGTTCATTTACCTGAATCAATCCTCCAAAAGTGATGGAAATGGAACATAAAATCAATCAAGCAGTGATCAGACATATTGGTAGATTTCATTCAAGTATCTGATGGGTTTTCTAGGACTATGGAAAGGAATTGATCAGTTTTGAATTGATCCCACTGTGCTGGTACTATTAATCGATATCAGGCTGACAATATTTCAATCATGCAACCCGATGAAATCGAAGATCAACTGAGCAAAAGGTGATGTGTGTATGACTAGAGTTATCTTAGGCTATATTCCCACATAGGCAATTAATCGCCTCTAAAATAAAACGCCTCCATAGAGAATGAATGGACAGGATTGCGTCCATTCATTCTCTATGGAGGCGATTTTTTTTTTTTTTTTATCACGAGCATAAGGCGATTAATAGCTTATGTGGGGACAAAGCCTTATGCCAAGTTCAGCTTTTTGAATGCCACTCTAAAACAAAGAGGTTTACTCTTTAGGAGGTCAAAATAAAATGTTTATGGGTAAAATGAGAGAATTAACCTCCCTAGCGCACTGCCCGTATCGAGTACACTGCCTGTCATTTCCGGTATCTCTCCGGAGCTCTTCACACAGCTGGTGTCATTACTGAGACCAGCTGCGTGAGAGGGAAAGCCGGCGCTCCTCCATTAACATGGAGGTCTATGGTGCCAACCCCCCCGCCCCCTTCCGAGTCATCGTGACGCGATCGGGGCGGTGCCGAAACCCCCGGAAATGCTGCAGCGATGAAGACAATTGCTGCAGCTTTCCGGGGAGGCATCGGGTCTCCCCGATGCCGGCTTCCCCTGCGGTTGAGACGACCCTGAACGGCAAACGAACAGGGTTCGTCTCAACCACTAGGGAGGGTAAAAAAATAAATAAATAAAAAGTACCTTTAACCTATAAATCTACCATCTAAATCATTCATCGGTTCCCCTCAGCCAGTTGTGCACTTCCATCAATAAGACTTCATTAGCCGTTATCACCTTAAACGTTTACCTCATTGACAGCACACATCCTCGCTATTGATCCAATATTGTTTGTTATGGTTACCAACGTAGCGCGAGCCAGATCTTCTTTGCTTACAGTCTCTCGTTTATCTTTGTAGATCATATTTCCAAAACTACAAGGAAACAAGAAGAGAGGGTTGTAAGTGATGCAGTAGTGGGGTTGAAGGATAACTACTTACTACACATTTGCTGGGTACGTTGATGTGTTTTTTTGGCCTATTGGAGCGCTGTAGAGTATTAGCCATTAATATTGATATATATTAATATGTGTAGAGAATGCCGTGTTTCCCCTAAAATAAGACAGTGTCTTATATAAATTGTTGTTCCCAAAGATGGCCTATGTCTGATTATTCCATGAAGAATACGGTACTGGGGTATCAGGGTGGGGATCACTAAAAATGACACAGGGGGAGATCATAACTGCACAGGAGACTCAGAGGGGGGGGGGGGATTACTATTTTAGTAACCCCTTCTGATCCTCCTGTGTCATTTTGATTGCCCCCTCTGATTTCCGTCTAGAGTTATATTACCGTATCATTGGGGTAGTGCAAGGCAAAAATTTAAGGGGGCCTTATTTTCGGGGTTTTTAAACACAGTTTATAATCGCTTTATCTCAGAAATCCCTCTGGTTTTGGCCAGGAAAGTCGAGTCTTTTATGTGGCTTTCCCGGCCAAATCCTGATTTCACAAAATCCCAGATTTGGAAATCGGGCAAAGGAAGGGGGTGTTTCCCTCCCTCTTAAGCTCCCACCGCGCTTGCGCCAATGATGTGTGGGGTGGGAAGTTAGTAAATAGAATAAGGTCCTCTCCCTCCTAAGTTAGGCAGGAACTATTAATAGGGGACTTTATTCTCCAGATACAGGAAGTGACATCACTAACGTCACTTCCGGTATCTGGAGAATAAAGTCCCCTATTAATAGTTCCTGCCTAACTTAGGAGGGAAGGGGCCTTACTGGAACACAGGAGATGCGGACCAAAAATCGGAAGTGAGGTCATGTCCAGATTTCCCAGGCGCCAAAATTGACAGCTATGGAAATCAGCCTTGAACGGTTTTGAAACTCTTTTTTCAGTTTTCACAGTGAAAGCTAACACCCATAATATTATCTGATCTATTAATGTAAAATCCTTAAATTAAAACAAAACAAAGACTGGTTATAATAGAAGCAGAATAGATTTTGTTACCTTGAAGCGACAGCCCAGCCAGGAAGTCCAAATCGGTCATAATCGCCTCCATATATATCTCGTACTAATTTGTCTGCTTTCGTGCTGTCGCCTGATGATGCCATTTCCAGAGCCTCGTCAAAACTCTCACAACCAGTCAGCAAACTGCAAAGCCCAAGGAAGGTCCCACCACCCAGGCTAAAGGAGACGAGGGAAGAAAGACAATGAGAACCTACATATCCGCCTTTGTAAACAATACATTACCTGGTTTTATGTAATATCGCATTACCTTGTGCCACAGACTCTCTTATAGTTGTCCCTTGAATGAACCGCAAGAATACTGACTCCAGATCCAATGTTCACAACTAGCAGAGGGTAGGGGTCATCTAGATTAAATGGGATCTTCTGGCACTGTTCAGGATGGGAAGCATTTTCAAAATAATAGCACTCAGCCTGTCCATTAAAACGGACAGAGTCTATAAAGAGCAAACCTTTAACAAGGGAATCCAGTTCGTCCACCTTGTGCAGCTGAAGATTGCCAATCTAACAAAAGGAAAAAAATGTAATATAGCTGACCATTGAAAAAGATGATACAGTGGATATAAAAAGTCTACACACCCCTGGTAAAATGTCAAGTTCCTGCGCTGTACAAAAATAAAAGATAAATGTCAAAACTTTTTCCACCTTTAGCCCCAGGCTCCACTATGCTCTGGCATCCGCTGATGCCTGCCCAAGCCTCCGCCTCGTCACCTTACTATGGACTCAGATGGGTTGCATCGATAATAGCCTGACGGAGGCTGTGGAACCAGCCCTGTCTAAGCCCCATTGCCGGTATAAGCCGGCTCCAGCACTACATTGAAACCCCTGCGTTTAACTGGCAGAGGATCCTGTGGTTTAATGTGACCTATAAACTGTACCACTGAATTAAAAACCAAACTGAAATCTTTTAGGTGAAGGGAAGAAAAAAAAATATAAAAATAAAATAGTGGTTGCATAAGTATACACACCCTTAAACAAATACTTTGTTGAAGCACCTTTTGATTGTATTATAACACTCAATGTTTTTGGGTATGAGTCTATCAGCATGGCACATTTGTGGGTAAAATGCACAATACTTTGCATTGTTATTTTTTTATGGGGTTTGTCCATGAGTATATTATGATATGGAAGTCCGGACAGGCAAGAGAGAAAGATATGTGTGAGAAATTAAACAAGGTAAGTATAGATACTTGACATTTACATGATCAGCAATCTGCGACTTATGGTCCCAATGCTCAGCCGTCGGGGGTCGTGTCTTGGCTCCCTGCCAGCTCTCCTGGCAAGCAGATTAGCCGGGGAGGTGGAGGAGCTGTCAGATCAAGTATAAGTCAGACTCAAGCATAAGCTGAGCCGAATATAAGCTGAGGTACCTTATATTATCTACAAAAACTTGTTGACTCGAGTATAGGACGAGGGTGTTAGAGTATAAGTCAGATAGTGGAGTTTTCTAAATGAGAAAAAGTATAGAGAAAGCACCATTGTCCCTCGGAATAATTCAAACAGGTGAATGTTAGTGCCCCAACCTCAATAAATTGAGGAGAACTCAGGTTTATTGTTATTACAGGACGGTTTTCAAACCCACGAACATAAAAGTTTACATAAAAAAAAGTGGTGGAGTTTCCAATAGAAAATGAACAAAGTGTCCACTAGATGGCGGTGTGGTGCGGTTTGTTTCCACTTTTGCGTTCTCGTGCGGTTGCGACCGCGCGGCTGAAACCGCATGCACGTCCGTGCGAGAACGCATGGCATAGTTTTTGCGCGTTTTCGCAACACAATTTTTTTTGTTCAAAACGCGCCCAGAATACGCATCCGCGTCTGCCATGCATTTTTGAAACGCAGCCAATGCTTTCCTATGGATGCGTTTTTAGGATGCGTATGAGTTTCAAAACGCTGCAGACAGCTTTCACAAACCGCATGCGCACAAACGCACCAGTGGAAACTACATTGAAGTTTCCAATGGATGCGGTTGTTTGCGCTTGCGGCCACGCGGTTACAAACGCGCGAAAACATTTCAATGAGCCAGAAACACATTGGATCATTGACAGAGGCTGCCAGAGCCTACAGGGAGACCAGCGAACACCTGGGACAGGCAAGTGACACCCTGACATGAGCATAAGCCGATGGGGACTTTTTCAGTATGTTTTTGGGTTGGAAAACTCAGATTATATTCGAGTATATACGGTAAAAAGCCCAAACTAAAATAATACATTTAAAAGATACCTACTGTGCGAAATTCTTCTTCAAATTTATAAGCCCCGCCTCCTGTTGCGCAGAGAACCGTATGAAGAGTGGAAAAATTTTTATCCCTTGCCATCTGAATGAACGTGGGTAGGTCCTGGGTTGGAAAACGAATAAAGTGCAGATTTCCCCTTCTACCAAGTAAGGTCAAGTCCTTCAGCTCCAAGTGAACATCCCGTATTCCTGTAGAGCCATAGGCCACGTTGGAAGTCAGATATTTCCGTATACTCTTTAGGCTTTCTACTTCCTCCTGCTCTTCTTCCGCTGTAATGTCAATGGGCTCAAAATAGGCTAGCTTAACAAGCGTGCCGCCAATGTCCATGCCGAACCATGGGAAAGCTATACAGAAGTGAAACAACAGTCAGAATAATGATCTAGTGACTAGGTAGATGTGTTATACTTAACTACGCTCCATCTCTGAGAGGGACCTGTAATCCATCACCATATGAGATCTAGACCTACAGTGCCTTGAAGAAGTATTCACCGCCCTTCAATTTTGGTGCCTCACAACTTGCATGGATTGTTTGAGAGATTGCATCAAATTATTTCAATCAAATTATTTACTTTGTAAAGCCACCTTTTGCTGCAATCACAGCTCCAAGTTGCTGAGGGTAAAGCAGGGTACCCTATGTGCGTCTGATGTTCCCTGCAGCAGTGTGATGACGTTATCACGCTGCTGTCAGATATCAGAGGAGATGGAGAGACAGCTCCGCTCTCTCTCCAGCTCAGTCGATCGGTTTCCATGCAAAGCAACAGACATCTGCCGTATTTAATGGTCATGTCCGATATGGCTGTTTACAAGCAGGATTGATTGGTCCCGCGCAAAAACAGCGATGGCGCATATGATATGGGCCAGACAGATGGCCGTGTGTGCGCACGGCGCTCAAAGCAGCAATCGATCTGGCCCATATTTGCAGGTCTGTACCCTGCGCTCTATGAGCTTGCCACATCTCACCACAGGGATATTTGCCCATTCCTCCTCGACTTAGAGCAGTTTTGCTCCAGCTCCTTCAAGTTAGAAGGTTTGCACTTGTGAACAGCAATCTTTAACCTGACCACAGATTTTCTATTGGATTGAGATCTTAGCTTTGACAAGGGCATGGCAACACATTAACATAGTTCTTCTTAAACCACTCTAGTGTGGCTTTAGCAATGTGTATTGAGTCATTGTCCTGCCGGATTGGTGTATTGGTGTGCTTCATCCTAGCATCAAATCAAACACAGAGTGGTACAGGTTTTGCTCAAGAATATGCCTGTATATAGCACCATCCATCTTTCCCTCAACTCTGATCAGTCTCCAAGTCCCGACTGCTGAAAAACATCCCCTTAGCATGATGCTGCCACCACCATGTTCCACTGTGTGGGTGGTGTTTTTTGGGGGATGTGTTGGGTTTGCGCCAGACATAACAGTTTCTTTTAGGCTATGTCCCCACTTGGACGATCCTAATCGCAGGCAGAGATTGCTCGCGATCAGAAGTGTTTTTGTCTGCGATTTGTGGGCACAATTTTTTGCCACGCCCGATCGTCCCCATAGAGAATGAATGGGTTCGCGTTCAAAAATCACATCTATGGGTGACAAATATCTGGGTCCGATCACGCCCATAGACTGGGATATTTGGAAAGCCTGGCATCGACCGCGAGTGAGGACGTTTGTGCAGGGAATTGGCCACACACCCTTTGTGTGCCGGCATATACTTTGGATGGGGTCCCAAATTAATGAGATCTAAAAATTACGGGAATGTCCAGAATTTTGCAGAACGATTTATGGCCGGATTTTAGGTGGGTGCGTTAGATTTGCTGCCGAGTGTGCGCAGCGGTCGATCTTCGGCAAAATTATCTGCAAATCTAACCGTCTATGGCCAGCTGAACCTATGGAGCTCTGTATGTAGCCACCTTTGTATGTGGACCACATAACTGTTGAGAGGACAAGTACCCCAGGGAAGAAGCCCTGATACTGATAGGGTGAGGTTTGGAGAACACTGGCATAGGAAGCAAGATGAAGAATAAAGGGGGGGGGGCTGGGTTTTAGGCAATGCCCAGATCTAGTTGTATAGTTTCCAGGTTGTCACTATCGTTATCACTATGATTATATTACCACCTGGAGAAGATGGCAGACATGACTTACGGTTTCTTTCCATCTTGATCTTATTTTCCGGCGATACTTGGGACGTTCTCTCCTGCGGACAGAAATGTAAAGTCACTCATTCACATCACAGGCCGACTGAGGCCCAGCAATACCGGAGAAGGGGCTGCTGAGCTCTATACATCCCCTAACACCAGACAAAACATCACACGACTCCTCCCTCCAGCATCCCACATACAAAACAATCACAACTTCCTAAGGACTGAGGAGCGGATATTACGTCACGCTACGGCCGCAAGGCAGCTGGGACTGTAGTTAAAGAACCTTCTGGAGTCTAATTCTAAGGCCTTGAATGGCAGAGAAACTCCACATCGGGAAACGAGTTTACTGTGTCCGAGAGGAGGAGATTACGTGTGCCGCTGCTGGGAATGGGACTTTCCCGGTGATCGGTGGCTGTCAGTGTACGTTAGACATAGCACAGTCCAGGCAGCGTTCGCTATTTGTTCTACCATATCCGCAGATGGTACTTGGATGCAGGCTGACGACGGATCTGTCCTCAACCATCAGAAGCGCTGCCACCTAGAGGCGGGGATGGTGTATTGGTGTGATGAGAAGTGGTTAGTGTGAGGAAAATAGAGGGCCGTGTGCAGAGCGCTGGGTGAACGCGCTGAGCTGGCCGCGAAATTACCTCACCTGATTATTGTGCTGGGTGATAGACACGGTGTGCTGGAAGTGGAACGCGCTGAGGTGCCCGGCGAAATTCCCTCACCGATTCTTGTATGGTGATATTGTGACACGGAAACAGATTCCAGATGATAGACACGGTGCTGATGGGGGAAAGCGGCTGAGCGTGCCCGCAAAATTCCCCTCAACAGATTATTGTGCTTGGTGATAGACACGGGTCACAGATTCCAGAATGATTAGACACGGTTGCTGCTGGGGTGAACGCTCTGAGCGTGCAGCGCGAAAATTCCCTACCTGATGATTGTTGCTGGTGATAGACACGGTTGCTGGCTGGGTGAACGTTCTGAGCGTGCCCGCGAAATTCCCTCACCTGTATTATTGTGCTGGTGATAGACACGGGTTTGCTGCTGGGTTGAAACCGCTGAGCGTTGCCCGCGAAATTCCCTCACCTGATTATTGTGCTGGTGATAGACATGGTTTAGATTTCCAGCCAGAATGGCGTGTTTCCACTTGGGAGATCTACCGAAATCTCCTGGGATATAATGTGGGCCATGTATCTGATGGGAATCATCACCACATTTGCGATCCAGAACGCGGGTTACTGGGTGGCGGCCATAGAGATAAATGGACATGGTTAAAAATCACGTCTCCATCCATTGATTTTTAACCGCTCCCATTCAGGGGTGTAGCTAGAAATGACTGCCCCCCCCATCCCAACTGGTCACTCTAAATCGGAATCGGAGCTCCGATCGAGCGGCCAATTAAGTGATCCGATCGCTGCATACCACCTTGTCCAGCTGATTCCGGGACGGATCCGTGTCCGATTGTCCACCTCACAAATGGCAACTCCCCCTGATCTGTGCAGAATCAATCTGATGGAACCAACATGTTGGTTCTCTGTCGGATCCGATTCTGAGCCCCGGAACGGACGGACCTGATCGATCGGACAAGGTGGGCTGCACGCGATTCCGGCACGATCGTTTGGCGTGCACGCGCCCGGAATCGATCGGCCCGGAATCAGACAGGAATCTGACCCGTGTATGGGGGCCTTTAAGGATGCGCTGCCTCCAATAAACGCAACCCATGCATTAGGGATGTATTAAGGGATGCGTTGTGATGTATTCCTTTTTTTGTGTTTGTTTTTTTAACCATGAACGCATTGATTGACGCATATCATTGCGTTTCAACAGACTAAATTAATTTTCTATGGGTGCCTTACCACCCACACTTGCTTTGGCCTACTTTGCGTTATGTCAGCGCAGTCCTCTGTGTTAATTTTAACGCAACACAAGTAGACGGATCACACCAATGGATGTGTAGGCACATCCACTGACTTTCAAAGGATGTGTCAACATCCCTTCGCTTGACATACATTAAACGCAGGGTTTTAACGCATAGTGGAGTTGAGGCCTTAGGCTATGGCTCCACTGCACTTTTGACCCCTTCCTGCAGAAGCCGCTGTTCCGCTGGCCGGAAGGCCAATGTTGTACAGTACGTCAACCTCCAGACGGCGAATCTGCAGCGCCGTCGGAACATACTCTTAGGCTCCACTATGCGTTAAGGATGCGCTGTGTTAACGGTTGCAATAAACGCAACCCATGCATAAGGGATCCGTCAGGGATGTGTTTGTGATGTATCCGTTTTTTACAATGAATGGATCAATTTTTTACCATCAACGCACACCATTGCCTTTCAACTGACTCAATTCATTTTCAATACAGGCCCTATGCCTAATGAAGGGCAGGAGTGGGGGGCATGCTTCCCAACAGGCTCTTTGAAAAAAGGGGGTCTGATCCTTAAATAGGAGGGAGCCCCATGCCATTTAGTTTTCCTACAATGTACAATTGTACAGTGGGTACGGAAGGTATTAAGACCCTCCTTAAATATTTAACTCCGGAGCGGTTCAGATCATCCTTGAGATAGTTCTACACCTTCATTTGAAACCAGCTGTGATTATACTGTTTGGACTTAATTAGGAAAGCCACACACCTGTCTATATAAGAACTTACAGCTTACAGTGCATGTCAGAGCAAATGACAATCATGAGGTTAAAGGAACTGCCTGAAGAGCTCAGACACAGAGATGTGGCAAGGCACAGATCTGCCCAAAGGTACAGATCTGCCCAAAGGTACAAAAAAAATCTGTGCAGCATAAGGTTCCTAAGATCTCAGTGCCCTCCGTAATCCCTAAATGGAAGATGTTGGGGACGACCAGAACCCTTCCTAGAGCTGTCCGTCCGGCCTGGCCTAACTGAGCTATTGGGCGAGAAGAGCCTTGGTGAGAGAGGTAAAGAAGAACCCAAAAGATCACTGTGGCTGATCTCCATAGATGCAGTCTGGAGACTTTATAGCAGAGTGGCCCGAAGGAAGCCTCTCCTCAGTTCAAGACACATGAAAGCCCGCATGGAGTTTGCTAACAAACACCTAAGATGGTGAGAAATAAGATTCTCTAGTCTGATGAGATAAAGATAGAACTTTTTGGAACTATTCTAAATGGTATGTGTGGATAAAACCAAGCACTGCTCATCACCTGTCCAATACAGTCCCAACAGTGAAGCGTGGTGATGGCAGCATCATGCTGTGGGCGTGTTTTTTAGCTGCAGGGACAGGACGACTGGTTGCAATTGGAGAAAAGATGAATGCATCAAGTACAGGGATATCCTGGACGAAAACCTTCTCCAGAGTGCTGAGGAGCTCAGACTGGGCTGAAGGTTTACCTTCCAACAAGACAATGAACCTAAACACACAGCTAAAATACAGAAGGAATGGCTTTACAACAACTCCATGACTATTCTTCTGCAAGGGGCAATGGCTGAGGATCCCCAAATCCAGGAGTGAAATACTTGTTGCTTCTTTCCCAAAAACACTCATGGCTGTATATGAGCAAAAGTGCTCTAAGTGCTTATACTAAATACTGAGCAAAGTTATTAATAAATCTGTCAGTATGAGGTGCTGTGTGTACGTTCATGGGGTAAAAAAAACTTCAACGATTTTAGCAAATCGCTGCAATATAACAAAGAGTGAAACATTTAAGAGGGTCTGAATACTTTCTGTACCCACTGTATATTTAAAGCTAAAACTCCACTACGGTTCTGCCACATCATGTCTTTGGCATGCCCCTATTCATTTTCATGGCAAGTACCTGCGTTGTGTGGCAGTTTTCAGAAAGTGGGGCTTCACGTTCTAAAAAATTAGAAAATTTTAAAAGTGCCCAATGCCCCTCAAGCGTGACATATAGTGTTCAGAAAGCAACAAATAACATAAAAATGTAATGTAACTGCAACACTGTCCAAAAAGTCTTAGGGCCATTTCACACTATATGCGCTGCGGTGCCTTTTTTTACCGCGCGCGTTCTTTTACCGCACACGTTTTTTTACCACATGCGTTGTTACATAGACAACCAATGTTACCATTCACACTGTATGTGTTGCGTTTTTAAAAACACAGCGTTTCCGCATGCAACTCACTGCTGTATGCATTTTTGACTTAATTTTCCTGCATTTTTCATTCATTTGTTCAAAAATGCAAATGCAAACCGCAAACGCATATGTAATGTCAAAAACGCATGCGTTTTTGCATATATGCGGAAACGCATGCATATAAAAAAGGCATGCCTTTAAAAAACGCATATAGAAATGTCCCTTAACCTCCCTAGCGGTTTTCATCGCTGATCAAACTGCGCCCGTGCCGGGATCGTCCACATCCGCCGCCTCTCTGTGTGCCGGCGGCTCTGTAGAAGAGCCGACGACACATGGAGTCCTTCCGGCCCCGTGTCTTCAGCGTCATCTGTGACGCTGAAGGGGGCGGGGTGGAGGGCGGCGCTCTCCACTCCACGCGGCGCCGGCATCTATTTGACACCGGAGGTGTGTAGAGGGCTGGGCGGAGAGCCGGCAAGCGATTGCAGGTAAAACGGCTTTTCGTGACACCCATGTGAACCAAGCCATAGAATCTGCCAGTCTGCAGACTCCATGAGGGTGTTATGAGGATCCGGCATCCACAGGTGGGGATTGTGCCTTCAGCCTAATACCATGCAGGATGTTTGGAATTTGCCAGAGAATGCCAGGATTGGCAAATTTGTCACTGGCGCCCTGTTCTCTTCAGATGAAAGCAGGTTCACACTGAGCACATGTGACAGAGCCTGGAAATGCCGTAGAGAATGTTCTGCTGCCTGCAACATCCTCCGGCATGATGGGTTTGGCAGTGGGTCAGTAACAGTTTGGGGTAGCATTTCTTTGGGGGGCCGCACATCCCTCCATATGCTCACCTGTGGTAGCCTGACTGCCATTAGGTACCAAAAAGAGATCCTCAGACATCTTGGGAGACCATATGCTGGTGCAGTTGGCCCTGCATTCCTCCTAATGCAACAATGCTAGACATCATGTGGCTGGAGGGTGTCAGCAGTTCCTGCAAGACAAAGACATTGATGCTATGGATTGGCCCACCTGTCCCCCAGACCTGAATCCAATTCAGCAAATCTGGGGTATAATGTCTCTCTCCAATGCCACATTGTATCACAGACTGTCCAGGAGTTGGGGGATGCTTTAGTCCAGGTGTTGGAGGAGATCCCTCAGGAGACCATCCGCCACCTCATCAGGAGCATGCCCAGGGGTTGTGGGGCGGTCATACAGGCACATGGAGGCCACACACTCCACAGAGCCTTATTTTGTCTTGGTTTAAGGACATCACATCAAAGTTGGATCAGCCTGGAGTGTTTTTTTCCACTTTAATTTTGAGTGCGACTCCAACTTCAGACCTCCATGGGGTGATAAATTGAATTTCCATTGATAATTTTTATGTGATTCTGTTGTCTGCACATTCAACTATGTATTGAACAAAGTATTTAATAAGAATATTTGATGCATTCAGATCTGGGATGTCTTTTTTTTGTGTTCCCTTTTTGAGCAATGTATATATAGTAAGATTGAGGATTGATGGTGTAAGTGCTGCGCATGCAATGACATCTGTGACCACTAGATGTCACCCTTCACCATAGAATACTTAGGTTTCCCAGGATCTTAAAGGAGAACTCTTCTGTAATCAACAAATCTGTTTTTTTGGGGGGGTTTGTTTTATGTTCAATGTATTTTCCAATGGCAGAACAGGATTGTTACACATTGTGGTCCTACCAGTCTAGTTACAGAGCTGCCCAAAATAAGAAACTGGATTGAGGAAGACATCAGACTGAAGACATCTAGCAGTAGAAATAAACAGCAATCGAACTCTGGGTTGTGATACACTAGGGTTGTGGTATACAACTATATACAACTACACAGTGGCTATACAACTAAATTCGATGAGTGACAAATTTGAACATTATTTTATATTTCTTAATATTTTTTGCCACGTACTGACAGTTAGGTGTGAAGTGATGTTGGAGGCCACTGTGACGACATGTAATAATGCATTTAGGTTAGGGCTTGTTTCCACTAGAGCGATCGCTCCCATTGAAACTCATTTGTCAAATTCCATTTTAGCGGTCGTGTGCAGATGGCCGACACGAGTGGACACGATTTTGGGAGGAATTTTGAATGCCACCCTACCATGTTTTTAATAGCGGACCACATCCGATCGCATCCCATAGTGAAAAATCGCGTCTGATCGCGTCCATTGACATAAATAGGTATGTGATTTTTGTCGCGTCCATTATTTTCTATGGGTGTGATCGCTCATGATAGGGGTCCATCTAGTGGCCGTTTTATAGAATTACAGCCCCATAGTCAGAATGAAGGATCCCTAAAGTGTGGGTGGAATTGCTTCTCTCTGCCATTAATAAATATGATTTCTGCGGGAATGAGGAAGTGAGGAAGGTAAGTGCGTTGTTTTTTTATTCTGTAGCAGTTTTCACAGATGTATACTGCGGACAGGTGAGTATTATGTCAATCTAATGTATGTTTTTTTTTTTTTTTTGAGTATAGATCCGCTTTAATAATAGCAGTGCATGCCACATCTTTTTTTCCAATAGTAAACAAATGTGAGTGAACCAGTTTCAAAGTCGCTTCCCTTTTAGAAGACACGTATTTGTAAGTAAGTTACATGCTAGTTTAAAAAAATCTTTCTCTTTATTAAATACATGATACATCGGGCTAGTTTCACCATGCTCGTATGCGAGCCAGAGTGCAGACAAAGTATAAACAGTTTACAGAAAATGACAGCCGTCGATTGGTGTATTCCAACGCGTTTCGCCTGTGGCAGGCTTACTCAGGGACAATCGACAACAATAATCTGGTTAGCCCTCTATAGAGGTTCCAGGTGCTAGTATCTGCCAGGTGGGGTGGTAGGGGGGGAGAAACCATGACCCGGAGGTCCCTCACCGAACCCAGTGGGCACCCTACACCACTCCGGACTTCCCACCACAACCAGGACCGACAACCAGGGAGACCCACCAGCGTCCTCACCACTAGTGATGAGCGGCATAGGCAACATTCGTATTCGGGGCATGCCACGAATTTTATGGAACACATTCGGAAAATATTTGCATTCGGCAATATTCTGTTTTTTTTATTATTGCGAATATTAGCAGTTTTTATTGCAAATTTCACGCGCGCAATATATGTTTAACATGGCGCGAATTTTTATGCAAATTTTTGAAGTGACGATTTTCGCAATATTCGCATAACCCCAATATTCAATTAAAAAACTGTTGATGGTGTTGCTATGCTCTTGTTGCAGCCTTCCCATTTGTCCACATGTATTGAGAGGCATGTGTAACGGATAAAAAATACCGAATATCCGGAATCGCGAATATTCGGCAATATATTCACCATCTTCGCGAATTTCCGAATTGCCGATATTCGCGATTAATATTCGGAATCCGAATATTCGCGATCATCACTACTCACCACTCCACGCCACAACAGGGTTAGCAGTATCCCCCTATAAGGAACATGACCCACAGACAGTTGATCAGTGTCTCTATGCATTCAAAGGTTCAGTAACAGGAGTTCAATAGCAGGGACTGAGCCCTGTATCAGGCGTCAATAGGTAGATCCTGTCTGGGAGCTTTAGAAGCAGAGCTAATGAATCGATATCCTCTCCTGGTGCCAATCAGTCATTGATGATTGTGGTGATGGTGACTGATTGGCACCAGGAGATTGGCATCGACGGCTGTCATTTTCTGTAAACTGTTAATACTTTGTCTGCATGGTGAAACTAGCCCGATGTATTATGTATTTAATAAAGAGAAAGATTTTTGAAACTGATCTAATGTTCATGTAACTTACTCACAAATACGTGCCTTTAATGCCCATGTTGCCCTGCTTACTATATACTTCTAACTTATAGGGTGTGGCACGGATGTAGATCCATAATTTACGGGAGAGGTCTTAACAACTAGACCTAGGTCATCTCTTTTGAATCCCTTTTAGAAGACACAGCAATGAGAATCATACAAAAGACAACACTGCATGGTAAACACAGTCATCAACTTACAACTGAAGTTACAGATTACCCTCTACAGCAGTATTCCTGAGCGTGGTTCAGGGTTAATTATTCATACCAAAAGTGGTAACCCTGAGTCACACTTTGGAACTTTATTTGTGAATATAATCTACAGTAGGGATAGTTGAAATCTAGAAATTTCAATTAGGTGAAAATTTTTACCTTCGATTCATAATTCATTTTAACCGGAAGATTTTGATCCCCCCATAATATTTATATCACAAAAACACCACTTTCACAATTAGTGTTGCCAATGGCCTTTCACATGTACAGTGGCTATGGAAAGTATTCAGACCCCCTTAACATTTTTACTCTTTGTTATATTTTTTTCCTCATGAATGTACACACAGCACCCCATATTGACAGAAAAAACACAGAATTGTAGACATTTTTGCAGATTTATAAACAAAAACCTGAAATATCACATGGTCCTAAGTATTCAAACTCTTTGCTGTGACTCTTATATTTAACTCAGGTGCAGTGCATTTCTTCAGATCATCCTTGAGATGGTTCTAGACCTTGATTTGAGTCTAGCTGTGTTTGATTATACTGTTCAGACTTGATTAGGAAAGCCTTACAGTGCATGTCAGAGCAAATGAGAATCAAGAGGTCAAAGGAACTGCCGAAGAGCTCAGAGACAGAATTGTGGCGTAAAAATGTAAGGGTGTCTGAACCTGTACTTTCCATACCCACTGTATGCACACTATGTTCCACTGAAACAATGTATTACTATAGCCAAACAAGTGTATCACTCACAAGGCTTCAGACAATATCCGATTTAAAATAATTTTCATCAAAAATAATGATTGGATATTTTTTTGAAGAATGACCATGTCCCAATCAACCAGGTAGAAAAAAACCCATTTGATGTCAACTCCCGGAATAGCTTATAGCACTTTGCACATGCAGCTTCATATTCATTTATTAATAATTAATTATAAACTATCAATGTAGTCATTGTTCTTGTAAATTTTATTTCTAAACCAGACCCTCGTTTTGGCATAGGGTCTGGCAGGCCTGAGGGGGGGGGG
>CM070034.1:28507695-28521708 GCA_036250615.1 Ptychadena robeensis | reverse complement strand
CGATTGCTTCACTGCAGCAGAGTGTCAGGGAACCTTTAGCATGTGTTTATACACTAGCAGTACCCATTCTCTGATCTCACTGACCAACTTCGAAAGAGACACATTCTGGCACTAATATTTGGGTGCACACATCATTTTTGTTAGATCATATTTTCTCAAAACAGATACAGTTGAGCCCATAATTATTCATACACCTGGAAAATTTTAACTTAAAATTACTTTTATTCGACCAGCAATTAATTTTTTGGCGCAAATTATATATGTGTCTCCCAAAACATAATAAGACGATGTACAAAAAGGAATTTTTGTGTAAAAAAAGATTTCTCAGCTTCTATTTACATTTGAGCAAAGCGTCATGTCCAAAATTATTCATACCCTTCTCAGTAATCAATAGAAAAGCCTTTATTGGCTATTACAGCAATCACACGCTTCCTAGAACTGCAGACCAGCTCCTCGCAAGTCTCCACAGGCATTCTTGCCCATTGGGGACCCGGAGGCGAAGCTGCTGCAGGAACATCGGTGCTGTGGTCAGGTAAGCGGATCGGGTCCGCCCGCATCCTCACCAAGGAGGGGTTCTGGTCATCCCGATAGCGCCCGGGAGACCGGTGCTATCGGGACGATCGGCACCCCCCTGCACTAAGTGCATATGCCGGTGGAATCGATCTGCCTGCACCTGTGGTGCTGTGGATAGGTCAGCTGATGGACGGCTGGGACGGCCGGCACGTCCCGATAGCACCCAGGAAACCGCCATGCTGTTTGAATTAATAAATCCCGCTGCCTCCCATAACACCTGGAAGCTGTTTTCAGTGTGATTTCAAAAGAACCTAGATTTTGGTCCTCACTCTCCTGGTGTGTCCCGTAGGACCTGGTGACATCACACGGGACGGGGCACCAAATTTAAAGGGGAATTGTACTGGGTACAGTGATAACTGTATCCAGAACAATTTGAAGTAAAAAACACAACACACATTTACAATTGAATAAAATTTTTATAATATACAACAATCAAACAAAATTAAAATTATACTTTACCCAAGGGGTGGCCAGCCCTTGT
Organism: Ptychadena robeensis; assembly: GCA_036250615.1. NCBI lineage: Eukaryota > Metazoa > Chordata > Amphibia > Anura > Ptychadenidae > Ptychadena > Ptychadena robeensis. The sequence continues at coordinate 28,520,654 of CM070034.1, read as the reverse complement.
GGACTTTTAAGGTGAGTACTTGGTATAAAAGTAGTTCCAGTCAAGAGATAAACGTATATACTTTATTTATCACAACAATACACAGAAGATTGAGGTAGCGAACAAATTCACCATAAAAGTTTTCACAGTCTAAGGGGTTGCCTCTATGGGAGGTTTAGCCCTTGCATTTAAAATCACAACGTTACAGATTTTTCTGATGCACCGATAGTTCCAAACAGTAAGTGTCACACAGTGTTCGTACTCCAAACTCACCCGACGCGTTTCGTCCTTCTGTGGACTCTTCAGGGATATTTCTTGGAGATTTACCTACGAGTCATTAAAGTGTTCATGACCATCCTATTGCATCAATGTTGATTATACAGAATTTCGAGTTAGTTACATTATATCTGGTTTAACCCATGCTCGAGTTATTAAACCTATCCCATACATTGCACCCCATAATTTATGTCTAAAATCTGTCTAAATAGTGAAATTACAACTCCATTCCAAATCTCCATCTTTACAGTATCCGTTTATCTATGCATTCTTTTCATCCTATTACGTTTATCTCAACACCATCCATATATTTATTCCATACAGATGGTTAGTCTCTCAAAACAATAATAATTAATAATATCATGGCTTACCGACAATGTTTATGATTCATGTGCAGAGGATGGTCTTTCACACTTCAGCATCTCCTCTTCCTCATACACGGGGAAGGGAGGAGGGAGGGTGGGGGCTGTGGGGGAATCTGCACTCATGTCTCCCCTCTGCAGCTGTGTGTGAGAAAACTGCCAGCTTTCCCCACATACACTCTGCATTGGTTATATCTGCGGGGCTCTGCAAATATAAGCAATACAGTTCAGATGGGAGATCCAGCTGTGTGCAGATCTCCCATCTGCCGGTTGCCATCACCTGCAGCCAAATGGCCATAAGAACCAGGCACTTTTTCTCTCCGAATTTGAGGGTGAAAAAGTGCATCTTATAGTCTTATATGGTAATTCATTAGAAATCCTACAATTTGATTTCCTGGATTCTTTCCCCCCATTCTATCTCTCATAGTTGCGGTGACCTATGATGAAAATTACACACCTCTCTCATCTTTTTAAGTGGAAGAACTTGCACAATTGGTGGCTGACCCACTTTTTCCCCACTGTGGATGTTAATTTGGGATATTGGCACTCACAAAATACAAGGTTATGTTTAGACGTTTGGAATTGAATATCTGTAACACTTGCTTATATATATAATTATATATATTATATATACATTCATCCACATTATATATATAATAAAACAATAATTTGAATTAGTCAAATATAATAAAAAGATTTCATCCACATGGGCGAGTGTGCACGAGATTGTATCTGTGACAGTTGCTTAAGCCGCTTTGCACTCAGAAGAGGAAACAGAGAGACCGAACCTTTCAGATATTTGAAGAAGGAAGTGCTCAGTAGGAGTGTCACAAGGAGGGATTAGATCTAGTCAGTTTAACGATGACAAGTAACCTTATCATCCAAATATATCCAAGTATTTGAAGTATCTTTGCAGTGTGCTGCGCTGTTGCCCACGCTCAGGTGCCCTTTGGAGAGCCCTAGGTGGCTCAGGATGGCTCCCTGGCAGAGGACCTGCAATGAGCGATGCGGAGTAGGTAAGTCTGGCTTTATGAAACGCTCTCACCGGAAAGGATGTAGCCGGTATGAGAAGAGGACATGGTAGCTTAACTTCCATTATTGCTCCACCACTTGAATGTACAAAGCTGTTTTATGGGCACACTACCAAACCGACACATATACCACTGTGTTTATCTAAATACACAATATTCTGAATCTTTTGGTTGATCGCCGTTTTTAACTGAATCCAAAAAAGAAAGCTGACAAATGAGGATGTGTGTAGATTAGAAATCGCTTCTTCTTCTTTTACTACATTTTTCTCTTTTTAACCCTGTATGTGCCAAGAGCGAGCATTCTACTGCTTTATCGCCACTTATCTTACAAACATTTGTATATCAATAATATCAATGTATATTATTATCATTTATTTATATAGCGCCAACATATTACACAGCGCTGTACAATACATTAGAGTGGACATACAACACAGGATAGTACACACAGGTACAGGTTATGACACAGGAGGAGTGGAGGACCCTGCCCAGACAGGCTTACAATCTAATAAATACAATTAGATTTACATTTAGAAATGCCAATGAAAGAATGTATATATTTGTGACAAAAATGTGCATCAATCCCCACACACTGCCAGTAAGTGCAAGTCGTAGTTCTGGGAATTGTAGTTCAGTGGTAGCTGAAGGCTTGTAGTCCTATGATATCGGGAATAGTGATGAGCGGCATAGGCAATATTCAAATTTGCGATATTTCACGAATAATTCTACTAATATTTGATTCGATATTTGTGAATATTCGAAATTCCAGTGTATGGCAATTGCGGAAATATATTCACAATTATAATTACATTGCTATTACCTTCAAAATGAATGACCACATGTTTATTTATTTTTGCATTGCGAATATAACACCGCAATGCATGGCCATAAGCTTCCCAGTGCTTAATATCACAAATATTTGACATTGAGAATATCAGCTGTCATATTCTCGAAATTTGCAAATTCTTGAATAGCCAGTATTCGTTGAATATATTCGCAATTCTAATATTCAAGCTCATTAATCAGGAACCCTCTTTTTATTAAATAATGATAATGAGCCATAGCAACTACGAGTTTTACTTTTACATAGTATAAGTGTGACCGTAGACCAGTGGTTCCCAAACTGGGGGGCGCGAAGGTAATCCAGGGGGGGCTCCATAATGTTCCTAAATAGAAAAGGGGGGCCCTGCAAGGAAAGTTTGGGAACCACTGCCGTAGACCAAGTGGTAGGTCTATATTTGTTTCAGGCATGTTTAAATGCACTCACTTTCCCTGCTGGAGGTCTGTTCCAAGCATCAACTACTCTTTCTGTCAAATACTTTGCAAAACTAGTTCTTTTTTGTTAAATCATGGTTTGTTTATTTTAGTTTTGCATAGCAAGAGGCATGAGATAAACTTTCTTCCACACAATTATTTTATATATCACACGGCCGGCCTCTTGCCTTGTACACAACCCCTTTTCCAGTCAAGCTTATTGTGAAACTTATTTATAGTGCATATGGTGGGGTCTAGCAAAAAAAAAAAAAATGCTAAGGGCCCCCATACACCTGTTCCACCATTTCTCTGTCAGATTTCCTTTAGATCTCCTTTTGTTTTACCAAAACCATGTAATATGAGAGACTTTCTAAACCATTAAGTCTACCTGTGTTCAATCACAGAGGACCCGGCACTACATAGTTGTTGGTAGATCTAAAGAATATCTGACAAAGAGATCTAAAGGTGTATGGCCAGCTTAACAGATCTTAAGGTAGCCATACATGGGCCGATTTCCCACACGATTCCTGGCCGATCGATCACCGGGTGCGTGCAGCACACATCAAGGGGAGTTGCCATTTGTGAAGCAAACGATCGGGCACGGAATTGTCCAGGAATCGGTGGCCTAAGGTGGTAGGCACAGACGTAATTATGCGATTGATCGCCCAACCGATCGCCTGTGGCATCGCCGGAATCGATCGGATGGGTGATTGATCGTTCAGGGAATCGACACATGTATGGCTAGCTATAGAGAGAAATTAGCATTAAAGCAGGGTACAGACGGCTCGATATTGGAGCCGTCCGATGTTCCCTGCAGCAGTGTGATGACATCATCACGCTGCTGTCAGATATCGGTGGAGCCAGGGAGAGACAGCTCTGCTCTCCCCAGCTCTCCTGAAGCTTTGCCTGGAGACCAGTGGTCTCTATGCAAACCAAAAACAACTCAAATTTTGTTCTGCCATATACTACTGGTGCAGGCACTTCGACAGCTTGGGGATTTTAGAGGCATTCAAAATGACAAAAAATACATATTAATGATTCATTTTAAGATTCTCAGAAACAAAGATACTTGATCATCACTTATTTGATAATACAATAAATAAAGTACGTATATCATATATACTCAACGCGTTTCGCTTTGTGCTTCTTCAGGAGTTATATCAAAGTGCCTGCACCATTAGTATACGGCAAAACAAAATTTTAGTTGTTTTTGGTTTGATTATAGTTGGGATGTGGCATCATTTCTAGGACTATCGGGAGTCTACTTCTATGTATGCAAGGTCTCTAGGCAAAGCATCTGACATCGGCCGTATTTACGGTCATGTCCGATATGGCTGTTTTCGAGCGGGATTGCTTTGTCCCACTCGAAAACAACGATAGCCTCATATTATATGGGTCAGATAGATGGCCGTGAGCGCACACAGTGCTGGAAGCGGCCATCGATCTGGCCCATATCTTAGCGTCTGTACCCTGCTTAAGAATGTGTGCAGATGCCTTTTCTTTCTTGTATGGTATACCAATCTATGGAGAGAGAGATAAATGTGTGTGCAGATCAATACAAGAACCATATTGGCAAGTACATTTCTTATGAATACACTGCAGTCTGTGTATATGTGTAGGTGGCCATTATAGAAAAAAAAATCCTGCACCAATATTTACTTCATGTCTGCATGTCTGCATTTACCTTTGATGTTTCATTTGTCATTGAGTACTCATTGGTGGACTGGCTATGGACAACATTTTCACATTTCTCCAGTTTTTGTACTTTAAATTATTACTAAAGCTGGCCATACACGTGTAGATGGCTGCTAGATCAATGGCTGTTTTGAGCGCTGACGCTTGCGGCTGTAGCCACCCCTGCTTTCGAGTGTGAATCAAGCAGGTATCGGACATAAATCCTGCTCCAAAGGGAATTAAGCACCTCAAGTGGTGTGCTTTGATTCCTGTTCAATTGACCAGCGCTCATTCACAGTGGGTTGACATCATCGCGGTGTTACTACTTTGTGCTCAAAAGGGTCATCTATCGAGTGCCCATCGTTGCGTGTATCAGCACCTTAACTCAAAATAAGCTCAGGCTCATTATCATGGTTATCTCTTAAGCTGGGCATAGACACTTAAGCAGGGTACAGACATGGAGATATGGGTCAAATCGATGGCCGTTTCGAGAGCCGTGCATGCTCACGGCCATCTATCTGACCCATATAATCTGCCCCTATAGCTGTTTTCGAGCGGGACAAATCAATCCCTTCAGAAAACAGCCTTATCGGACATGACCGTTAATACGGCGTTGTCCGATGCTTTGCCTGGGTCTCCAGGCAAAGCTCGGCTGAGGAGGAGGAGCCGTGGAGAGGCAGAACTGCTCTCCCCAGCTTCTCTGATATCTGACAGCAGTGTGATGACGTCATCACGCTGCTGCAGGGTACATCGGACGTTTATCGAGCCGTCTGTACCCTGTTTTAGTTTTTCGATCGATTTCTCGGCAGATCAACTGCACGTGATGACATCATGTGGCATGGCTAGTCGTTACGACAATCGCCTGCTTACCCTTTGTGTGCCAGCATTTACTTTGGGGACCAATCCAAAGTCATGAGATTGACCTTAACGTTACAGATGTGTTCGTAATTTGGCTGGGCCAATTTAAGGTGGACGTGTTAGATTTGCAAGCATGCACGGCTATCAATCTGTGGCAAAATTGGCCACAAATCTAACATCAATGCCCAGCTTAACTGATAGAGTTGTTAGACTGTTAGTTTTGAAGGAGAAGAAATGATGATCAGCGTTATTCAGTTATATTTATGTTTAAAGATGAACACTGGAAAAACAAAGACTACTCTGGCAGTTGGGCTAGTTACTCTGCAGGGGTTAAATACTTGTTTCTGTCTACATTACAAGAACCACATTTCTAACCAAACTGCATTAACTCTTGTTTAATAAGCAGCAATGATGTGTTTCCGTTGCACTTCCTGTGTTGTTGTGGCCACCTTGTCTACTGGGACTCTGGAGCCCATTATGTAACTTCCACAAGATGCGTACCTGTAGCACAGTTTTGCGCATGTATAGTATGTGTAACATACTATAAGTAGTACTATAAGTAGCTCACCAATGCTCATTGCACATAAAGTTTTTTTTTCACTGAAGGCAGGACTTTAGCATTCTTACTCACAATGCAGGCTTTTGATGGTGGTCCATGCTTCCAAACACCACATAAAGAGTACCCCACAGGAAATGGTATTTAGTTAAAGCAGTCGTAAACTCAAAATACTGAAGCCTCGTCCGCCCATACGGTTTGCCAGTACTAGAGCCCCTCCCCCTTCCAATCAGTGCACTCTGTATGCGCTCCATCCCCCCGGATAGCTGGGGGGTGGCTGACGTACAGCACTACATTGACCTTCCAAATGACGGATCATCATAACGCTGTGGGAACAGCATCTGCTGTAGGCAGGTAATGTCGTTGGGGTCCGTCGGCATCCCCGCCAAGGTGCTAAGTGCAGGGGGTGTCGACCGACCTGATGGGCCATGAAGACATAGCCTTAGTGTGTTGGAAACTACTGTATGTTAAAATGTTAACAGGCCCTATGGATATAATGCACACTTGTTACTTATTTACATTTTGCTCAACTGGTGTGAACTAGGTGGCAGGAAATCTGTCAGTACATGGCAAGGGACCAATGCTGTGGATAAAAGTTGTAAGGGCAGCAATGCAGGAAATAAACTTTTACTCCTGGTTCATACTTCTGTGTTTTTACCCACACTAGACAATGGTAAGCATCTCCAATCATTTCCAAAGTGTTCACATTATATCCAACGGACGTGTTCACATGAAAGCACATGAGAATGCATGTCAATGGATGTAAAATGAATAGGTCTAAAATTGGCCCCCCATACAGGTTAAGATTTTCACCCCATTTTTTGGCCGCTGTGTGTGCTCACACCGGTTGATTGTCTGAAAAATCGGTTGAAAATCTAAAGCTTAAAAGTGTAATTCGGGCTAAAATCGGCCACCAAATTAAGTCAACCCTGAGGCATAGATTGCTCCTACCTTAATGTGGGGTCTCTCTCACATGGTGTGGCATGAGGCCTGGTCATCCCCTTTCTTGCTGCTCAGCCCGATGACATGCTTTAAGGCAGGGGTGGGAAAAACTTTTGACTTGTGGGCCCCAATAGGTTTTTAAATGTGACAAAGGGGCTGGACCACGAGCCTGCAAGCGCCACCTGGCATAGGGGTCCTTAGTCCTCGTAGCTAGGACAGGATATTTGAAAAAAGAAAGCGATGCTCCTGATCACCAGGGGAATCCAGCGGACAGGTGAGTTTCTCACTAGTTAACTCAAGCTGAGTTTCATGATGGATGAAACTCAGCCCGAGTTAACTTGGGCCAAACACCCAGGAGGTTAAATGACTAAAGTGTTGGCTTTGACCCCTGGGCCTTAGTTTGCCCACGTCTGCTTTAAGGGCTCATTTATATGGGCAGTTGACAATGCCCAATAGCAAGAGGTTTTCGGTCGCTTGCCCCATAGGGTTGACATGGGGTCATTTATGGCCTCTCCCTGAGTGCCTGCACAGAGTATTCAGACGCCCACCCACAGTAGTGCTCAGTCGCTTTCTGAGTTGCTGCTGACTGTTATGAGCCTGGAAAGAACCCATGTAAATCAAGCCTTAGAGGGTCTGGGAGGGGAACCCCACGTCTTTTTGTTTTTTTGCTTTCATCACACAGTAAACAAAAAAAGAAATAAACAAATGTGTTACAAACTACAATTTATAAGTGAAAGTTTGTAACAAATTTGTAGTTTTAATGTGTTTGCGTCTTCAAGACCCTAAGGGTCCCCACACACTTAATGAGCCGTGACTGATTATGCCGCCGATCGCTTGCGGCCATTGTTCGGAGGCAAAATCGTACGTGGAACGCGGGTGCCCACATGGGACGACAGATCCCTGTCGCCCCAAAGCTCGGTCGGCCAGAGAATGGACATATCTGTAAATCTCTGGCCGATGACATTCGTCTGAACGGGGACGCCGGCACACAAAGGGTGCCTGCCAATACTGTGAGCGATGGAGAGCAACGTGATGACATCATCATGCTGCTCTCCACAGCTCATCTGTCGGTCCCCACTCACTACGTGTGTGGGGATCCTAATCTAGAGGAATATAAAGGTAACTACTATCTAAGCCATTGCATATTCAACACTATTGGCAGGAGGCTAGATGTTGCGTTGTGTTTGATGTCCCCAAGTAAGGACGGCTCATGTTTCTATTAATTAAAAATAAATGCAGATAAGGAACTCTCTTCTACTTTTGTGTGGTGTTAACCTATAGTGATCCACAAAGTGTACAGGAAATGATGTTCAGACGCATACGGCACCTTCTTTTATGATGTGTGTATAGCTGGTCTTCTCAAAGTGGAAATACAAACCAGTGAGACAAAGCTTATATTGTCTTTCAGAGCTTAAATCATACTTCCCTATTTGTGATCACATGATTTCATTTAGTCTAACTGACCTAAAATATAACAAAACTTGTTTTGTTTTCATACATAGATAAAATAGAATACCCATACTGAACATTTAATATTATTACGAAATATTATGGAAGACAATCCATTACGGGTTTATTATCTGATTGTAGCTATTTTTATATTCTGTAAGTCGTACAGAAAGATGTAATAGATATTTGTTATGGTAATGTTAATGATGTATACATTTGCTACAGTGTAATGCAACACATTGTGTTATGTCATGTAAAGTAATGTCATTTAGCAAATTGAACTTGTCATGTGTATGCTAAAATTGTACTTTCAGCCACAGCTTACACAGGACTGAGTGTTCTCCTTTTGACTGTGGTGCAAACAGACAGTGAGGGTAAATAGATCTACACACAGATAGATTAAACCAGCCATGGGCAAACCACAGCCCGTGGGCCATATCTGGCCCATTTTGCTTTTTAATCCTGCCCATGCAGTGTAGCCGCCTGGCACGATGGGGAACCTGTTCAATAGCATAATGCACTGCTGCACACATTTCCTACATGCAGCTGGAGCTTCCCAAATACTTAGCATGTCCGCTAATGCTTTTGGTAAGTACTATGCAATGCATGCGTTAGCGTTTACCAGTGGTGGCAAACTAAATTGATTTAGAGCATCACAGCATCACTAAAGGGCCACACATTACATTTTCAATCTATTAAAATGACAGCAGACATAGCTAGAAGACATTATTAGCTAATTAGCTATTAGCAGTATCGCCAGAGATGGCAGGCTAAGGGCTTGTTTCCACTAACAATTATATTAAATGGAAGCGTTCGGCACGATCAAAGACGCATCCATCCGCGGCCGATCGCTCCCATTAAATTGTTTCCATACAAGCAGTCACACGTGATTTTGAACGCTACCCTACCGCGTTTTAATCGTCTGTCACGTCTGATCGCGCCCCCTAGCGGAAAACCACACCCGATCACATCCTTCGACAATTATTGTCATGGGTAAAAATACACGTCTTTTGACTGCGTCCATTCATTTCGTATGGGCGCAATAAGAAAAATAGATTGGATCAAAATCACAGCCAATCGCGTGGACAAACGTGTCTATCCGAGGCCGATCACTCTAGTGGAAACAAGCCCTAATGGTGTTTTCGACTAGCTGACTTTGTGACCTGATTGCAAAGCCTCTGAAAATAGTAGCATCACCAAAATTGCTGGAGATGGGCTGTGGGAGCATAAGAGAAAAAAATATTGCTCTAGCACATGTGGTTTTTGCATAAATTAAGTTCAAAGTAAAAATTTGGACTTTCAAAACTATTTGTGTTAGGGCCATCCTTTTTTTGTAATATACCTCCAACCCTTGTCTACATCTCCAGCGAGTTTGTGATGATACATGATCTATGTGATTAACTAAGGGGCTGGCACAGTACTTAATCATTCTGTATGTTGGTTTACGTTCTATAGGTTTAGAAGATATCTAATTGTGATGATACAATGTTGCAATTAATTTGAAATCGGTAAACACAAATTCGACCATCTATAGAAATTAGTAGTTTGCCCACCCTTCGTTTACACCATTGATCACTCAACCAAAACTCAGGAAAAAGGTTGTCTTTACATATACTTATTGAAAAGTGGACCAGAACATGGCAACAGTAGGCAGCACTTATTATCTCACAGCAGCCTCAACTCAACTGGTGCAACCATCATAGGTGCAGGCCCACAGCTGGTGCAAAAATGTTAGTTGGGGGGTGCTGCCTGCTGTTGCCATGTTCTGGTCCACTTGTCAATGCTGGCCAGCAGGGTGTTGGTGTATAGGCAGGTAGTGCAGGTAGTTGCCATCATTATCATACTAGCAAAGATCTGCTTCAATGCAGCACATTAGTGTGAATGGTAACTTATGGAAGCCTGTGTACCATGTGGATCACACAACACATCCATTAATGTGAAAGCCCTGAAGCCCAGAAGAAAACAATGTGCCAATGCTCAGTTTTCCTACCAGGCTTACTACATATTTTTTATGTGTTTTGTGACCCCATGCAGCTGTAATACTGGGCAGCCAACTGAGACAAGTTTAGCATTGCAGATGAGTCAGATTTTTACTCTAAATAGATGCAAAATGAAGAAATAGTAAAGTTCAAGTTTCATTCTGTCTCTGTGCTAATTCAGCAGTTGGGAATGGAATTCATGAATCACACTCGAATGTTTCAGTCTATCTTTGCCAAAGTCTCTAAATGCTTCTGTTAAGCATGCATGATTGAACACTGGGTGCAATAGTTTATATATTGCAATTTTCTTTGTGCATAATACAGCAATAAAAACAATGGAACACCCCATCCCTATAAAACAAAACAGGAGAGAAGTTCATGTAGTCCAGGGAAGGAGTCCTTTTATAAACAGGAGAGCACTCTCCCTCCGTGATGCAGCACAAGAAGAGGAATGAATATAGAATACAAGTAATAAAGAGGGGAAAAGCTGTATTTTTCAAAAGAACTTGTAGGTTACCATAGTCAATTTGTTACACAAAGACTTATAACCATTTTATAACTTTAATACATTTAAGGACTCTCTTATTAAGAAGTGCTTCCAGATTCCAGCAGTATCCCAATGCCCCCTCACATTCTTTTTGAGGAGACAGAATATGGGTAGGACACTGTCCCCAATGTCATAATCCTGCAATGTTTAGGGTAGAGACATGGTGTATTATACTGTATATGCACTATTTCATATGTCAGTTCAGTATACAGAAACAAAGAGGATCCTTTTCAATTAAGCTTACAACTGATGAGGTTGAGGAACATTTTGAGCACACACTTTTCCATGGGCTGACGGAACTATTAAACCTCTCCAATAGTTTTTTTCATTATACTGCCCATATCCCCATATTAAGAAATCATTGTTTAACCCCTCTTTAGCTGTCATTAATTTTCTCTTCTGCAATATGGGTCTAAACTACTTCAGTATCTTGCCAACTCAATTCCCTTCTCAGACCTCTTTAATATGGCATTTATGTTCTTATTCAATTGAAACCATCCTCACTGAGGTTGCTAGTGACTTGCTCAGAGCCAATGCAATTTTTTTCTTTGCCTCTACCCTTTCCAGGCACTGCACTCTATCGCTATTCATGACTACCCCTAGTTTGGCACTTATTTGTCTACTTTCAGCTAATTGCTCGATTCAAAATCTATTTTAATTGCAAAATTTCCTCACCCACTTGCTTCCCTGTCTATGTTACACTAAGGACCACTCTTCTTCTCTTTTTACTCCTCCTCCCTTGGTAAACATATATCATCATTCAATGCTATTTGTATGCTGTTGACATATCCAGATTTATCTATCCACTCCTTGATTCTGTGTCTGCCCCAATGACGTCAGATGTGACGCTGGAGGGGCAGGGGGTAGGTGGCAAAAATGACCTTCATGTAGAGGAGATCAGAAAATTGCGGTGCCATTTAATGTGCTCCACTGCAATTGCCCGAAGCCCATAATTCTCAGGAGGTTAAACTCCATCTGGATCAAATTTAATTTATACTCATTATAATACTCCCTCCTTATCTAAGCCTCCACCTAACAGTAAAGGCCCCATCACACGTGCTGAGTGGGGGCCAACAGATCAGCGATGGAGTGCAGCGTGATAACGTCGCTCGCAGCATCGGCGGGCACCCTTTGTGTGCCTCCATTGAAACTAACGGCATTGGCAAGAGAATATCGGACATGTCCGTTCTCTGGCTGACCGAGCTTTGGGGCGACAGGGATCTGTCGCCACATGTGGCGGCCTCGCGCACGCACATCGGCCAACGGCAAATTCGGCCGCCTCTCGGTGCATGTGTGGCGGCCTAAAGGGGGATGAGGGTTAGATGCTTGTAAGGATATAAGTGCAGAAGTAGTTTTGCTTGTCAATAGAAGGCGCAGAAGTACTGCAGTTTGGCCTTGCAGTCGAGGAAGTCGCTATTATTACCACACTTCCTTCACATATGCTCTGCCCTGTGAACCAGCAGCTATATGAACTGACCGCTGCTTATTCTCAAAAGAGAGAACTATATGTGTCACAATTAAAGACCTCGTCATGAAGTGACAATCTGATATTGATTACCAATATGTGAAGAAGATATTAAGTTGCTTCATTCAGACCCATTGCCACAGGTGTAAATATTGAGAACCTAGCCATGCAGTCTGCATTTACAAATATTTCGGAATAAATCTCCATGAATTTGAGCGTGGGGCTGTCATTTTGTGAAATTCTGCCCTCTCTGCTGTGACGGTATTGTAAAGCAAAAGCATTTGGGAACAAAAAAAAACCTCATCCACTACTAGACAGACCACATAAGATCACAGAACAGCTTACCGAGTGCTAAGGCCTGTAGTCTGTACAAGACGGTGCTCTGTTGACTCAACTAAAGAGTTTAAGCCTCATCATGGCATCAATTTCAGCAGAAAATACACTTATGTCTGGTGTTCCATATCTGATAGAAGAGTGTCGAATGAAGAATAATTGTATGGGCCTGTTTATCAGGGGCTGGCCTGGACCCCTTATGCTAGCCATACACAGCCTGATAAATAGCCCGATCAACCAAGCCCGATCGAAGT
>CM070034.1:28466326-28499432 GCA_036250615.1 Ptychadena robeensis | reverse complement strand
GGGATAGAAATCCAAGGCTACCAGATAACTTTGTGCATCTTCTGCAGAAGAGTACAGGACCAACAATACTTTTGAGGAATGGGGACTGGGGGGGGGGGGATAAGTGACCTTGACAAGGAACAAACAAACCAAGAGCGAGCAGTGTCCCAAAAACCAATAGAGTGAAGTGCAACAGTAACAGAGCCTGTATATAAAAAGTCACCATGCAACGAGTTCATTTACTACTTTACTAGAAAGGTTTCTGTTACGTGTACAGGCTGAAACAAGACTGAAGAGGTCAGGCAGCACATGAGAGAATAATGAGAGTAGTAGTATGTTGGGTGTTTTGAGGAGAACTGAAAATATAACATGGAAGAATAGAAAATGAAAAGAAGGGAAATTAGTAATATAGTTGTAGTAATTAGTAAATAAGTTGTAGTTGAAATTTCCCCCATTGCTTAACACTTAAACAGATGTGTACTTTTTTCGTTACAGGGGATATTCCCTAAATCTTTCATCCACATCAAGGATGTTACAATTCAAATGAAAAGGTAGCATGGAAGAGCTAGTTTTATTACATTAATGTTCAGTATCCTGGTTTGTCGTGTGTGGTCCTATTCGAACTTTACATTATCAGTACAGCCTGGTTGCTTGGGTAGCACCTGAACACCATTCAAGTGAGCCATTGGCACTAGTAATGAGCAGCATAGGCATTATTGGAATTCGAGACATTTTACAAATTATTCTCCTGTCATTATAACTTAGCTCTCCTGGCGTTCCTGACAGCTCCAGCTCGTCCAAGCGCTGACCTGTTAGAATTGCACTGGATGAGCTGGGTTCGTCAGGCAGAGGCAGCTGCAGGAGAACGGACTCCCCTGGTTGAGCGGCTGGAGTTTTAAATTAAAATCATATTGAATAGAGTTTTCTGCATTGAAAACACTATTCAATATGATTCCCAATGTAAAATACTCACCTGAATAAATGATCCAGTGGCCCCATGTTCTCTACACCTGTCTTATTTCTGCTTCTCTCTCCCGGTGTGACAGACTTCTGTTCTGGGGGTGGAAACAGAACTTAATGTAATACATTGACTTCAATGTATTACAATGCTGTCCTATGTAACCTGGCACATCTGCATCCAGTGGTTGCAGTGCTAGTTATTCACAAAGCATCTGAACATGTTATTATATTCAGGATGTCACCAGACTCCTGTATAGACATCTTTTGGGAAGTTACAGGCCTACAAAGACCATTAAAGTCTATGGTGTGCTTTTGGTACATAAATCTGTACCTCAGCAGTGTGCTAGGGAGGTTAATGTGAAAATCTGCACTTACACATGCAAATATTGGGAATGCAATGTATTGTTACGGTGACATTTAGTGGCAGATTGTGAAATAGCAGCTGCAGTGTATTCACCACATGAGACAACACATAAAAGTAATGCATTGCGAAAATCGGCACTTGTACACGTGAATATTGTGAACATAATGCATGGTACTTTCCCCAGAATCTCGAATATTCAAGATTATGAAGGTATAGCACTAAATTCAAGAGCTTTGTGAATTCTCTATATGCCAGGAATCCGCAATAAAAATTTGATTCGAATATTTGCACTCAACACTAGTTGCCACCTGTATATGTGGGCAGTCAGTCATTAGCAGCTCCCAACAGCTTTTATTTAAATATTATAGCCAATTACAATTACTACTCCTTTGGAACAGAACCAAATTTTGAAAATAACCTTTCAGAAGATTTTATAGATGATTGCATTATTAAATGTTCCTTGTATATGATCTTTCTGTTTGCCTTCACAGAAATACAGAGCACATAGTGCCAGCTGAAATTCCATTGGTGCGAGAAGTTACTGCTACTTTAAGGGAATGGAGCAACATCTGGAAACAGCTGTATACAGTATGAAATATGTTTTTTTGATCAGTGATTAGTATACCCAAGCCTAATTATTTAATGTAGTGTATTATTTTTTTATGTGCTATTTGCCAATTTGGGATGCCTCATTTACTATGGATCACATCACTATCATCACTCAACAACACAACAATAAAAACTACATTCCTAATTGGACATCTCTGTTTGGAGTATTGCTACACTTGCCTTAGATGCGCGATGTATGCCGGTAAACAATGTTGAAGCATAATATGACGAAAATACGCCATTGCACATGCACATTCGCGATATATTGCGAATTCTTGAATGACGGATATTCGCCGAATATATTCTAATTTCAAATATTCTCGCTCAACACTAGTGATCTGCTAAAAGTGCCAATTTGTATGAAAACGTCAGATGAAATAGAAAAGAACATTAGCTGCTGCATACCATAGCAAAGGGCTTTAACCAATGTTAATGTTAGTTACAAAAATGTTGTGAGCCTATAGTTACACTCAGTGAGCAGCAGCTGTCTACATTGGTTAACCTAACTAAAATATCATGGAGGTGATACATCACCTACAGTATATTCCCTGCTGGGCCCCCCTTTTCTAGAAAGGAACTATTTTGCCCCCTCCCCACCTTCCACAGTTTCAGAATGAGGGCCATTTCATACTAACCAATTATAGTATTGTGTGAAATGACCCTCAAACTTTACCAATCATAGAGAAACATTCATCACATAGACACACACACTACACTCATGCAGAAACATCAATCATTCACATAGAGACAAACGCGCACAGACACACACAGAGAAACACATTACATGCATTCTACTTAATGTTTGAAGCTAGTCTCTCCATGGTTTGCTTCCTGCTTGTCTCTCCCTAGTTTGGGAACCACTGACCTATGGGATGCAGTTACCTTAAATTACTGTATACAAATATTGAATTTCTTATGTTTGCATTCTTTCCCATTCATTTATACAATTATCATAACCAAGTAATACAATGTTTAATATAAATACTGTATCTTTCGGACTATAAGTCTCATGTTTTCATCCCCCAAATTGGGGGGGGGGAAAAGCGCCTGTGTCTTATGGTCTGAATGCTGTCAAAGAGGAGATCTGCACATAGCCAGATCTCCTATCTGAACTCTATTGTTTATATCAGCAGAGCCCTGCTGATATAAGCCCTGCTGATATAAGCAATGCACACAACACAGCCTGCACCCCCCCCCTTCCCCGTGTGAGGAAGATGAGATCTGATGTGAAGTGTGCTCTCTAGTGACACAAGTTCAGTTGTGACTGAAACTTGGTACTGCAGGGGATTTTTTCCCAAATTATTTGAACACTTTATATTTTTCTGGCTTTTCTGCTCTAAAAATAGGGTGTGCCATATGGTCAGGTGCGTCTTATAGTCCGTAAGTAAAATTCTAACTGGTAAAAGTATTGTGCTATGCAGTTACCATCTAGCTGTCAAATTATCATTGTGTGTTTCTACAGGCAAGCAAAAAGGAAAAGTTTCAGCAAGTGCAATCAATGATGTGTGATTTGATGGAATGGCGTTCGCAGCTTCTCTCTGGTACCTTGCCTAAAGATGAACTTAAAGAGCTTAAACAAAAAGTTACCTCCAAAATCGACTATGGAAACAAGTAAGATGTTTGTAATTTTAACAATACTACCTTACCAGTAGAGTTAGTTCTATATTGCTAAATAAACAAAGAAAACTATAATTTAAATACTGTAAAGTACAAAAAACTTTGATTAGCAGTATATAAAAATATACCTGCCGGCTTATCTGTGTATGGATATAGCTCTCTGCTCTCTCTGCTCATTAGTTTTAGCTTTCCAAACACAGAGCAGCTTAAGGTGACCCAGCCAGGGCTGCCACCAGGCCGGTACAGGGGGCTTATCCAGCCCAGGCCTGGTCGGTGCCATGGCCGTCACTTTTGTTGCAGCGTAGGCATAGCAGTGAGGGTTCCCGTTCTGTACGCTGCCGCGATGCTGCTATCAGGGCGTCTTGTCGACATCTTAGTCCCAGTAGTTTGGGAACCACTATAGCAGCCATAGAGGCACTATAGGACCCATAGCCACAAAAGCGCACCACCTCCATCTTCTGTTTGGAATTTTATTTTTCCACATCTGACTTTGCTAGTTATTCCCAAAAACTCTGAATATGGCTTTAGCATTTGTTGTTTTTTTTATAAAGTTAAAAGCCAAGTCAGAATGTTTGAGGTAAATTTTCCAATTAAATTTGAATTTAATTTATGCAAAATATACTGTTTGGAAAACCTTAATATTTTTTTTAAAACATTTCTACAATTGTGGGAGTTTTTCCTTCTCATCAGATATAACGATGAAAACGGCAAATCTACGGAAGTTAGTGAGAAGTGATACTGGTCCATCAACAAACTGATTGCCGGGATTTATCAACTCTTGTTTGAGCTGATTTTTGGGTTTCTTTAATTTAATTAACAATTTATTAACAATTCACACAAAGGGTGCGTGGCCGATTCTTGGCCCACTGGCTGTGTGTGATGACGTCTTCATGTGCCGTCAATCTGCCGAGAAATTGAAAGAGAAACGAGACATCTATAGCCAGCTTTAAAAATGGCATGTCTAACTAAATTAAGAATGGCATGTTATTAAAGTTCATTGTGTAAAGGCAGGTGTCCCAATACTTTTGGAAATATAGTGTATATTGTGAACAGACAATGAACTACGCCATATCACTTTCCATTAGGGAAAATTTATCAGAAGGTTGAGATTTTGTACAATGTTTAGATAGTTTCCATTGAACCATTCCTAACTTAAAATTCTTAAGCTGGCCATACACCTGCAGGATTCTCTGTCAGATTTCCTTCAGATCAGATCTACCAACAACCATGTAGTATAGTGACCTCCCTGATACAATACATAGTGATTGGAAGGTGTAGAAAGGTCCTCATATTACATGGTTGTTGGTAGATCTGATCTGATCTGATGGAAATCTGACAGAGAATCCTACAGGTGTATGGCCAGCTTTAAGGCTGCATACAGACCATTGGTTGAAAATGTGTGAATTTCAATAACCAACCTCCTGAAATTCACGGCTGTC
Source organism: Ptychadena robeensis (assembly GCA_036250615.1). Classification (NCBI taxonomy): domain Eukaryota; kingdom Metazoa; phylum Chordata; class Amphibia; order Anura; family Ptychadenidae; genus Ptychadena; species Ptychadena robeensis. The sequence continues at coordinate 28,494,464 of CM070034.1, read as the reverse complement.
CTGCAAACACATTCCATGAATCCCAATCGATTTTTGAGTAGTGGTCAGCTGATCTGTTAATAGTGTACAGAGCTTTTTAGACCAAAATGTTTTACCTAACAACTGTATAAATACGCTATTAGTGCAGAATTCAATAAGGCCCCATGTTATCCATATTGGGCAGACTCCCGAAAAGCGACTGGGGGGTGCCATGTCATGCCATGTCTTTCAGTCTGCAGCGCTTTTGGGCTGTTGTTTCAGACTCATGCAAATACCCCCTTAACGCAGATATCAATTGAAGTATGTTGGTGGAGACCCTTGATCACTTCCTGTGAGATTGACCCATAACTCCCTATGCTGCAGCCATTCTGTTTGATCGATTTTGAGCAATCAACATTAATGTCGATCGTTTCCTGTCAAAATTGACCCCAAATCGGTTTCCCAAGGTGGTGTGCCATTGACTGCCGATTCCTCATGATTGAATGATTGAATCACCTTTATTCTTGTTTAGGCTGAATTTATCTTATGTAATGTATTTTGGTTACAAAAATATAATTTCTCAAGTGCTGGGAGATGGTAACAAAGAGGTAGACAAAACCGGAAACAAAATGTTTAAACAATGATCAAAATGATTTGGTTGAGCCAAATATATACTGTCCATTTATGTTGGAATCTGGGAAAATAAAAACCAGGAAGTCACCTTTTCCCTGCCCAACCATTCATATTTTATAGTCACTTTTTTGCTTCTATTTACCATAGTAAAAAGTAAAAAATGGACCTGATCCATGTCATAATTCAGCGTTTGCTACTCACATATTATGCCTACAGAATCTTAGAACTGGATCTGATTGTCCGAGATGAAGATGGAAATATTCTGGATCCAGACCAGACAAGTGTGATGAGCCTGTTTGCTGCTCACAAAGAAGCCACTGAAGAAATAACGGAACGTATAAAAGAAGAAATGGTGAGCACAGCCTTGTTTTTTTCTGAGCAGCCTGTTGCAATTAGTAGTATTTGTTCATTTTGATGTTCATTTTCTAACCAGAAAAAAATACTGTGGAGTATGCAAATTTTTTTTTCAACTGTTTTTTTAATTTGACCGCATAAAACTCAGAATAAATGTTTTGTATTGCGTACTTTAGAGACGTCATTTTCAAACAAATTAAGAATAAGTAGATTTAGTTTTCTGTGATTAGCTTGATCATTGGTGATGAGTAGTGATGGCCGAACCTCAGCCTGTTCACTTCCGGTTGTTGGAGCCGATTTTTCACTCGAAGACCGTGTTCTCTACCGAGTCTCTAGTGAAAATATTCTTCCTCCGGTGGGATCTTACTGCTCCTGATCCTGACGGCTTCTTCTCGCCGGTGAACAGGCGGGGTCGAACACCTGTACTGCTCACCGGCTAGAAGGAGGGCGAACATCCATTCACTAGTGATGATTGAATGTTGCAGAACAATATCAACTTTAATGTGACAATATTACATTTGCTATACTATGACCTAAATACATGAAATCCAGACACAGACTGTATTTTTCGGACTATAAGATGTAACATTTTCTATAATTTCTGCCCAATTCATCTACAAAGTTATTTATATAACCTCCTAGAACACTGCCCACTCACACATATGCACTTCGGTAATAAATACAATTGAATATATATATATATACTATGACATAATTACACTGTTGGCATAATCTTGCTTGTTGTGCTTTCTTTGGTTTTCAGTGTAAAGATCAAAGTGATTACAGTATGCATGGCCGTGTATCATCTGCACCAACGTATGGTCTCTATGTCTTTGTGCGAAACTTTGTCTGCAGAATAGGTGAAGACGCGGAACTTTTTATGTCACTGTATGATCCTCAGAAACAAACAATTATAAGGTAGGAAATCGATGTAAAAGTAGTCATTTAAGTTCTATGGGCTTAGGCACTCCTATACTTTAGCCTTGTAGATGTACACCTGGAGTGGGATATTATTAAGCACTGAGACAGTGAATGCATTAATGAGATTTGGAATGAGTGTTGGTGATGTGCTGGAGTAGAGGTTACAGTAGAGGCTGTAGCTGAGGTGGGGACATACAGTGCATCATTAATTCTGTAAATCGCCTATTCTGCTGCTTGAATATTTCACTATTTGTCATTAGATGATCAGGAATAAGAGGGCATCAGGTAGCAAAGCCCTGCTCCTTTACCAAGAAACAATGCTTTGGACAGGACAGCTATACAGACACATAGAGATAGAAGTTATTTGGACTGGAATAAAAGTAAACAGAATGAGCCACAGAAACCACTTCCTCTTTCTGGCTAAGATCTGTCTTTATCTTTGTCAAAGTCTTGGCTTTTCGACTACTAGTCTTTGGGCCATAAGATGGGCACCAGGGATCTTGAGTTATGTGTAACGGTATGGAGGGCTCCGTCTGCCAGAGGTTGATGTACTGCAATGCGTTACCTTCCAACCGGTGGACCAGCTCCACTCCGTGGAGACAGCCGGTGAGGTAGGTGGGTATCTGGATGGGCTCCGTCAACATCCCTGTCAAGGAATGCGCTTAGCACAGGGGGTGTTGATGGAGCCCTCCACGCTGTGGAAACGCATGGATTCTATTGACCCTAATATCCAATTTACAAAAGTAATAATAAACTAGGTATTTTTCTTTTCTTTGTTCACATCATGGAAAAAGGCTATAACATAAATAATTTTTTATAAACAAATGGTCATCAGGAATTACATGTTGATTTTATCATATTATAATTTTAACAGTGAGAATTATTTGGTGAGATGGGGAAGTAAAGGTTTTCCAAAAGAAATTGACATGCTGAACAATTTGAAAGTTGTTTTTACGGTAAGTCTACAATAACCTGTACATTATTAAATAAAAAAAGTAATTCTATTTACAAATGGCTTATTCTTTCTTCATTGTATTTATTTTTTACCTTGAATTACGAATGAGCATAAATGAAAGAGCAGGAAATAAAACAGGGATTTTTCTTATTGCTTAAATAATTATTTCCATGTAGATTAATATTCAATATAGGTTAACATTAGTGATGGACGAACAGGGGAATCGAACTACTGCAAATACCCGCCGTTCACATGTTCGTGGTGAACATTCATTGACTTTAATAAGGGGCGAACTTCCCCTCCTGCAGTGCATCACATTTAGTCAGATCTCTTTGCAATGCATAATACAGCATACCCAACCCCCTGAGAAGGACTTGAATGATGAACTACATGGGACAGAACACCTTAGCTATAGCTACAGATCACTGGATGGAGTGTAATAGCAAAGTAGCTAAGCCATCCCTCAATCAGCAGCAGCTCTCCCTATCTATCTAGTACTGCAAACACAGGATAAATGTAAAATGGCCACCTGGCTGCTTCTTTTATAAGGGGGGGGGGGTGTCCTCCAGGAGGAAAAATTTGATATTGGCTGTACTGTCCCGCCTGACTATAGGGTGAGTGGTCACACTTTGTCTCCATGTTAAGGTATAGGGGGCGGGTGGAACACCCATAATGTTCGCTGGTGTTGGGAACTGCAAACATGCTATATTCGCCGCAAACTGGCTGCCGGGTGAACTTTTAGTCCATCACTAGTTAACATTTTTGCAGCATTGCATTGCACCGTTATACCTGGAAATATTCTCAGTTTTGCAAATACAAACTTTGACTTAATAAACAAATTGTTTATGTCTCTCCAAGATTTTTTATCGTCACAATGAATAATATTGTTGCCCTGTGTCCATGTACTTGATTGATGACGGTTATGCTGTCAGATATAATATAACAAGTATTGTACATTTTAAATTGTATGTAGGATCTTGGAAACAAGGATGTAAACAGAGATCGGATTTACTTAGTATGCCAAATAGTACGAATCGGACGAATGGACCTTAAAGAAACCAATGTTAAAAAATGTACACAGGGATTACGGCGTCCTTTTGGTGTAGCAGGTACAGTATTTAAAAACAAATACCTTAAAACCTTTGCAGGCCTGAACAAGACATATATTGGGTTTTAGATCTGCCCATACTGTACTGTCACCCTGTTGCTTATAAATTCCTCCATGCTTATAATTTTAACCTCCCTATCGGTTGAGACGAACCCTGTTTGTTCGGTGAACAGGGTCCTCTCAACCGCCGGGGAAGCCGGCGGCAGGGAGACCCTATGCCTCCCTGGAAAGCTGCAGCGATTGTCTTCATCGCTGCAGCATTTCCAGGTTGGCGGCACTGCCCCGATCGCGTCACGGTGACGCGGAAGGGGGCGGGGGGGGCGGCGCCATAGACCTCTATGTTAATGGAGGAGCGCCGGCTTTCTCTCACACGCAGCTGTTGTCAGTAATGACAACAGCTGCGAGTAGAGCTCCGGCGGGAAGCCGGAAACGACAGGCAGTGTACTGTGTACACTGCCTCGATCGCCCGTATCGCGCCATTGTAAACAGCGCGATACGGTCAGTGCGCTAGGAAGGTTAAGTGTGTAGTCTTTGGGCAAATGTTTCTTTAGGACAGACAAAGGCAAACTACGGCCTGTGGGCCATATCTGGCCCTTTAAACTTTTAAGCAGGGTATAGATGGCTCGATATTCGAGATGTCCGATGTACCCTGCAGCAGCGTGATGATGTCACGCAGTGGAGTGGAGCAGTGGAGAGCAGAACTGCTTCCCTGGCTCCTCCTCCTCAGCCAAGCTTTGCCTATAGACCCAGGCAAAGCATCGGACATTGCCGTATTAACGGTCATGTCCGATAAGGCCGCTTGAAAACAGCCATGGGGGCAAATTATATGGGTCAGATAGATGGCCGTGAGTGTGTACAACGCTCAAGCCGGCCATCGATTTGTCCCATATCTCCACATCTGTACCCTGCTTTAATCTGGCCCTTTGTCACCTTGGGATCAAGGCTTCCCTTCGCTCATTCCCTGCAAGAACTATAGATAATGCTTAGAGGATTATTATTATGGTCTTCTTCTAGAGGCCATAATTTGTCCATGTCTGCAATAGAATGTTTAGGTTTACTATCCAAATCTACTTTCTTTTATATATTTATTAATGTTTTAAAATAGTTTTACTTTTTTAACCTCTCTGGCAGTGAAAGATTGAAATAATTTGTTTTTTAAAGTACAGAGTATGTATCAGTTTATCAATGTTATCTGTTTACATTTCCCACCTAGACTGGGAAAACTTGCAGATTCTTTATCCATCCCCTCTGTCAAAGTAAAAAATTTGTAAAAAAGTTTGCCAACCTCTGCTTTAGGATGATGCCCTGAAAATCCTTATTTTGTATGGTGACTCCCACATATGTATGTTTCTTTGACATGTGTTTTGCAGGGGTATATTCAAACCAATACACATATTTTTACTATTATACATATATTCTTGGGCTTAGGGTTGTGAGTGTCCCTCTGCCATGTTTGAATGTTTGTCATGTGTGAATGTTTGTGGATTCATGTTTGTGCTGTGAACGCTGTGGATTCAGGAAAATGACAGTCTGTGTATGCCCTGAACCTAATGACCGCAAGTGTTCATGAGAATGGACTACTGCAGAAGCACACTGGAATTCAGAATACAGTTTTTTTTTTCAGAAATGGCTTAAGCTGGCCATACACCTTCAGATTTCTCTGTCAGATTTCCTTCAGATCAGATCAGATTTACCAACAACCATGTAGTATAGTGTCCTCCCTGATAGGATACATAGTGATTGGAAGGTGTAGAAAGGTCCTCATATTACATGGTTTTGGTAAAACAAAATCTGATCTGAAGGAAATCTGACAGGAAATCTGAAGGAAACCTGAAGGTGTATGGTCAGCTTTATGGGTATCTGAAATTTGACCATAATGACTTGACCATTCGGTCATGTGTTATTGCTGCTCTCTGGGTAGGCTAAAACTTCCTTTCATGCATTAAGGTTTCAGTGTATGAATATTACCGCAAAGACAGTGATTGTCCAAAGCGCCTAGATTTACTCCTTCCTTTCTCTTAAGTTGTCCTACTTTCAGGCATCAGAATTGGCTGCTGATTTGGTGTAACCATTTGATGATTACCCCTTGCCTTTGCATTCGGGAGTATAATGTGACTTTCCCATCTTTGCCACTGCCTAGACAGGTATAGCCTTGCTGCATGCAGGAGCCCTTTCTCCTCTGTCTCATTACTGGCTCCAGTACCTGCACACACTCATTTCTGTTTCTGCCCGCTGTCCTGAAGAAGCCCCAATTGTAGGGAGCGAAACATGCAGACTAATAATCTGCAATTAAAAACTTGTCCATCCATGGCCGATCGCTCTAGTGGAAACAAGCCCTTAATCTGTCTCCTCTGGCCAACAGTAAGGGTTAATAAAAGAGTGGCCTGAAGTTGAACTTACTGTCTATGTTCCATTGGAATGATCTCTCTTAATGTTTAGTCTCAAAGATGCAGGAATCTCTACAAACTAAGGGTATGCCAGTTTGCCCCAAAACAAGTGCGATCGCTCTAGTGGAAACAAGCCCTTAATCTGTCTCCTCCCACATGATGTTTAACATTGAATTCTTTTACTTTCTCAGTAATGGACATCACTGATGTGATTAAAGGTAAATCAGAAAGCGATGAAGAAAAGCAGCATTTTATACCATTTCATCCGTAAGTAAATTAAAACTGATCCATTTATACAGAATAAATACAATTAATTTAGAGATGTGGTACGGTAATTAGGTATTTGTTGAGTAAGCCTTAAGTTTACATTTGTGTAAAATATGTATTACTGTAGATATTATTTAATACTGGAAGTGTCAATATCTAGTAGATATTGGGTATTTGTAACAAGTTCAGCTATTCAATTATGTGTTAAATTGTAGCTAAAATATCATAACTACTGTATTTTTCACACTTTAAGACACACCGGAGCATAAGACGCACCCAAAGCTTTGGAGAGAAAATTTGAAACAAAACCAGAGACAGCCATTCAGATATCAAGTGAATATATAGAATGTTCCAGCAAAGTAGACAGGACCATGCAGTATTCACTCTATATTCCTCCAGCCAAAAGGCCAGTGTCAGGAGGGAGGTCTTGAACTTTAGCATGTGTTTATACCCACTCACTGAACACACTGACCAACTTATGAAGTGACACATTTTACAATCTGGCACTGAACAACTTACCCATGAGCAGCTATTTACATATGGGAGGAGATATGAGTCTTTGTCACAAAATGTATTTATTGCAATGCACAATGTTAATGTCAATACACAACTCATGCTATCTAACTGTAAAATGTCTCGCTCCGTAAGTTGGTCAGTGTGTTCAGAGAATGGGTAAAGCTAGTATTAATGCAGATAAGAAAGCCTTCTTGGCAGTGTCTTTTTGGCTTGGCTAGAGGGAACAGAAAAATGTCTGCCTCCTGGGATGCAGAGTATTGCTCCCAGGATGGTTGGGACAATTTTTTTTTTTAAATATTCGGACCATAAGACACAGAGACACTTTCCCATGGATTTTAATGGCAAAAAGTGTGAAAAATATGGTATATTCTGGATAGAAAAGGGCAACTAGTCTGATGATTATATGGTATAGTTAAAGTCAAAGTAATGTCAATGTAAAGTCAAAAGTTGCTCTAGCATATGTAGTTTTTGCATTAATAAAATTAAAGTCAAAATCTCTACATGAATCTCTACACGAAAAATCAGGTGCCGATCTTTATCGGCTCTTTCTATATCGGCAGCCAAATTGATCTAAGCCATTACGGACATGTCCGTTATTCTAAGATCGATCTGATACTTTAGACAGGGACACAGAAGTTGAAACTTCGACTTCGACTTTGAACTTAATTTACGCAAAAAACTCTCAGTCACGTATGGTCGTTCTGACGAGAAACTGACAGAAAAACGAGACGTCTATGGCCAGCTTTAGCCATAATTGAATCTGATTTTTTTTTGTTAAAAGAACGTATCCAATGCAAAATATAACTATTTATCATTTATAATTCCAGTGTTGCTGCTGAAAATGATTTCTTGCACAGTCTCCTAGGCAAGGTCACAGCGCTAAAAGGAGATAGCGGGGGTCAAGGTAAATAAATGCTTGTGCATTGCAATTGTAAATATGTGTTTATCTTAAAGTAATTTATTTTATTGCTAAAAGTGGTTTTAAACTTAAATGGAAAAAACACACATACATTAAATAGACACAATACTCACCTGTCAGCATTTCAGATCCTGGAAAACTGCTACACAAAAAAACCCCCTCAGCATACTCACCTACTCTCCTTGCAGTTCTTATGCTGGCATCTTAGCTCCTGGAGACCTGCAGCTACTTCTGCCCTCACTGCCCCTCCCTCTCCTCCTCCCTCCACTCCACCTCTCCCTCCTATCTCTTCTCTGTCGGAGGGGGGGGGGGTTGTGAAGGCGGGGAATCAGTTGCTGACGAGTTCCTGCCTGGGAGGGATGTCCCAGACACCACTTTGGCTACCTAGGCACGACGCAAGGCAATGGGAGGGAAGCACTCGTAACAAGCTCCCCTCCTGCTGTCAGAAAAAAGATTTTATTTTTACAATTAAGGATCTTAGCAGTATTGGCTGAGCTGCAGCTGATACTGCTGAGTGGCCTCCTAGGTGGTAGGTCCACTTTAAGCAAACCTTTGAAGCACTGTAGACGCTTTTTTTAGGCATATTTACAAATAAATGTATTTAACGCATGAAAGGTCCTCAATATCTGTTATCTATGATTATATGAATAAAATACTGGCATGTGAAGTTAATTTTTAAAGTTAATCAATTGAAAACCACTCATTTATTAAGGTTGGGAGATAATTATCCTGTTGCATTCCAGTTTTGCATGTATGTAGAGTTATGTGCAAATAAAAGAGTAGCCTGATTCTTCCCTTTATGTTTCACCATCCCTATAAACAGGAGTGCACATAATTTTTTTAGTGAGCTCCTCAGATGAGTACCCGGAGATGGTGCTTGGTACTCACCCCATAAGAAGGGTTGTCTTCCTCACTGTCTTCTGCGTCAGCCTCCTGCATGGTAAATTCTGCTGCAGATGGACCTCCCTGTTCCTGATTAATCCTACAATTGCCTGTCTCCATCCACAGGTCACCAGCTGGCTTTGGGTCACATGTAACTCTTACAGTACAACACTCTTGGGACCCCCTTGACCTCATACCTCAGTAGTGCAATCCCAAGATTTTCTGGGGTAGTAACTAACCCCTGAGACTACGTGCAGTCCAAATGTCAACCTTTTATAGTCATATTCCAACTTTCAACATTTCAACAGTGCTTTTCCCTTGCCAGATTTTACCCTTACATATGTGTACTGTGAAATTCAACTCCCAGATCTCCAACACCCCTGAAAAGACCATGCTTTTGTTTTGGATTATTAATTTGTATTCCCAATTTCACCCCCCTAACTGCAACCTTTCATAAGTATTAATGTTTCCCTGAGGTTATCCAAGTGACATAAATTGTATACATTTACTATTAATAACTAAAATGAATTTTGGCAATCACATTTTTTACTGTTACAGTAGTGTATACATGACACAATGAAGTTGTTTGTACAGCTATTTAATGTGGGAGAGATGCTGATGAGCAACATATGCATATATATGAGCATATACATATGCAGGTACGCATAGCTTTTTGGCCCGTTTTGAGTATCAGACTACCACTTATGTGCACCCCTGACTATAAAGGCCACTTAAATAATAACCTCACAGATTTTGCCTGAGACATTTTCTACATACAAAAAATGTGTTATGCTTCAATCAGCCACAGCATTAGGAATAATGGTGATGATTATTCTTTTTCAGGACTTTGGGTAACTGTAAAGATGTTGGTTGGTGATTCAGTACAAATCCGCAAGGATTATCCTCATCTTGTGGACAGAACAACAGTAGTTGCAAGGAAGCTGGGATTCCCTGAGATTATTATGCCTGGTAGGTTTTTATTATACAAGACACCCCATAATGCCTGACAAAGACACCGTTTTGTTGATTTACCCCTTTGGTTCTCAATGCATATTTTCAAAGACTACAACTTAGATGAATTTTAAATACACATTATTCCAGCAGGTATTTGTATGCATTACAGTGTCCTCACGCAGAAACATAGTGCTACTTATATGAGGAGGATATAAGGCTTCACTAGGGATACTCTGGTGTGTTTCATTGCTACATCAATGCTATGGTAGTGTCGTGAAGGTGCATTGTAGTACTGCAACTTACACGACCATATTCTTTCATACGGATGTCTTCTGCTCACGCACCAAGCACGGCTCACACACCAGTAAACTGAATGTCCACACAGCTGGTAGGGGCTATTTACAGTTTATTATATATTATAAATTGTATATATTATATACACATTGCTACCAGCAGCTGAGACAGGTTTACAGGGGTGCTATAGGCTCTCACCACAATAAAGAAGAATAAGCAGTCCAGTCAGGGGGTCATGCTAAGCACAGCAGAGGTTACCTCACGCAGGGATTCTTGTCTGGGGACATATCTGAGGGAAGCTGCAGTCATCAGGGAAGCCTCATCAGAAAAGCCCAGAATGTTCTGAGGAACTAATATTTATAACCACAGAAAGGCTTTAGAGCAGAGAGCCAAAACAGCGGGAAAAAACATTAGCCCTGTCCTTGCAAAAGAAGTTCCAGCAACTGGTAAACAACAAGCATAGCCCTTAAAGGGACATGCACCAACTGTATAAAGCCCTTTACAGGCATATATACACAGCAAAATATACACAGTTTGTGGCCCTTGCTTGGGTCACTACACTATCCTTTGGATGTGCTTTTCTTTTGTAGTCTGTAGTTGATATTTTCCAACATTAGGTTAAAAAACTTTGGCAAACAATGTCAAGGAAACTATTATAAGGTAGAAAACGAGACATTGCTCAAACTTTAGGATTAGCAAAATCAATCTGGAAAATTAAGAAGTAAGGCTGTAGAGACAGCCCTGTCATAGCCGTCAATGGGTGGCTTCTGTACTCCATTAAAATCCCTGCATTCAACGCAGGGGTTTTAATGGGTAGTGGAGCCGAGGGCTTAAGTTGTAGGTGAGTTTTGTGTGAAAGATCATAAATGCTTATACAGAGCTCTAACCTCAAGCCCACCAAACATCTCTGAGATGAACTATAACAGAGATTGATTCTTCAATGCCTGACCTGGATGACAGCAAAGATTCCCACCAAGATGCTCTACTTGTGCAATGTCTTCCCAGATGAGTGGACATTGTTAGGGGGTGGGGGGCAATTGTAAGGGGTGGGGGGCAATTCCATATTGAAGACTACAGATTTAGAATGGGATGTCATAAAGGTTCTATAGATTTTTGTCTTTCATTTTAACCAGCCAGATCAATACACTGGAAAAGGAGTTACAACATTCCCTACATCAGTGGTTCCCAAACAGGGGGACCGGCCTCCCTGGGGGGCACAAAGGTTTTCCAGGGAGGCGCAGGCCCTCATTCTTAACCTGTATTTAAATAGGGAGGGAGGGGGGGGGGGCTTGATAATGTTCCTAAATAGAAAAGGGGGGCCCTAAAAGGAAAGTTTGGGAACCACTGCCCTACATGTCAACAATAATTTCCAAAAGGACAGCAGTAGTGCCAACTGTAGGGGTTTGCAATGAACTCACAGTCAGCTAGTTGGAAATTCACAAAATTGTGTCTTTAGTCATAATTGTATTTATTTTTCATTTATTCTGCTAAATGTATGTTTTATATACAGGGGATGTAAGGAATGATATTTATATTACTTTGGTGAGTGGAGATTTTGACAGAACAACTCAGAGGAATGTGGAGGCGATCATGTGTGTCTGCGATGAAGACGGAAGAGTGATACCGGTAACTATTTTTTTATGCATTACTACAACAACACTTTGGAATAAATAAGGAATATTATTACAGTTATCCATGAACAACAACATAGTGCAAGCTTTTATATGTGACAGTCCTTTATTAGTATTAGGCTACTGCTTTGGGTGTACATGTTATTTGTTGTAAAATTATTTTCTTATCTTGTAATATTTTTTGAACTAGCAAATATAAACTGAACAATAATAGTGATATTGCTTATAAACTAATGAGTATGTCTAGATATAAAGTGCAATTTATGAATATAGATTTATTGGCTGGATTGGGGGGTGGGTGGTCTCAGTGAGAGAGTATGCCCAAAATGTGTATGTAGAACCCAACAAGGAATGGGGAATGGGAAAAAAGACAAAGGTATTGGGTTAGACGGAAGGACCAGTGAGGAGCAGTATGAGATGATATACTATGCGGGCAACATGTGTATTTGGAGGATAGACTTACTATTGCGGTCGCTAGCTTTTGATTGATCCCAATATGTAAAACATATCTACCATCCAACTAGCAACCTTGATGTGTTGAAGCGCAGGTGGAGATATCCATTCACTGTCCCCACGCAATGTTGTGAAGGTCGCAATCTCTTCCCCTTTAATATTCGGATTAGTTGAATGCCAAGTCCCAAAACTCTTCGGAGATAAGATCCTTATAGGTATATTAATGGTTAACCACTAGAAAAAGAAAAGGCTTCTCGGAGGCGACCATATGGTGATAAAAAAGTCCTTTATTTGGATAAAAGAGGTATTTTCGAAATACATCTTTATATGAATATATCTAGTTTGAAGGTTACTTTTTTATTTGTGACTAGAAATAAAGTATCTCACAAAAGTGAGTACACCCTGATATTGTGGTAAATAGTTTATAATATTTTCATGGGATAAAATTTAAAGTAGTCAATGTTCAGCTTGTATAACAGTGCACATTTACTGTTCCTTCAAAATAACTCAACACACAGCCATTAATGTCTAAACATCTGCAAAAAGTGAGCACACCCCTCAGTGACAAATGTTTAAATTGTGCCAAAAGTGTCAGTATTTTTTGTGGCCGCCATTATTTCCCAACATGACCTTAAGGCTATGTGTCCATTGTGTTTTCTCTGCTCTGGACGTACGTTTGCCGGGCATATTCCCCTCTATTGCAGGCAGTATGCCCACTGTTAAGGGTGCACTCCTATCGCATCGGCATTATTGATGCAGGGGGGAAAGATGTGGAAAATCAGTTCCCGAACAGCTTTGGGTGCTGTGTTTCTGTGTCTTGGAGACACCTCCATTAATCTTCAATGGAGGTGTCTCCGGTGGCACCGCACGGTGCTGCTTTATAGAAGCGGCAGCCAGCAGCTTCAAAACAGCACCGCACTGGGAAGTGTCTTCTCTGTGTCTTTTTCCCCATTGTGGTGGACACAAACCCTCTCTCTCTTTCCTCTCTCTCTTGGACATGAAGGTCACTAGAGCTTCACAGTCTGCTATTGGAATCCTCTGCCACTTCTCAATGATGACATAACAGAGCTGGTGGACCTTTCACCTACTATTTACAACAATATCAGGGGTGTACTCACTTTTGTGAGATATTGTACATGTACAGATACCTTATTATCTACTTATCCATAAACATTGTATTCATTTTACAGAAGGGATCTGATGATATCTGGCATATATCGGAACCGTAAGACTTTCTATAAACAAGCAAATATTTTCTTTAACTAAAGAACTTTCTCTTTAGATCCCGGATGAGCCCCCCCCCAAAAAATAAATAAATAAAGAACCTTTTCTATCAGTACTTTGGAAAGTTTCTGGTCAATTTCGTGATTAAATATTTCACAGCAAGGAACTGCTATTTCTAACAAATTATGTTTCCTCTTAATCAGAATGCAATCTGCATGGGAGCAGGAGATAAGCCAGTCAGCGAGTACAGATCTGTACTTTACTATCAGATCAAACAGCCACGGTGGATGGAAACAATAAAGGTAATGAAAGGAAATAAAACAAACAAACAAACAAACAAACAAACCTAAATTATATTTCTAAAAAAAACATTTATTAGCTTGGTTATGAATGCTCTAATTACCAATCCTTAAGTTTCAATAAATACATTTAAAATATTTATAACCTTTTCCCCCCACAATTATCTTACATGGTGGACTTTGTATGCTTATTATGTAATTTTGGCCACTACCTTTCATTGCCCCCTTTAATTTAAGCACCAACCACTACCCAACCCCCACCCCTCATGGGACATTTGAAGTAAAAGAGGTTAGTGAAGGCAGTATCCATATTTTTGCATATCAACTTTGTTTAAAGGATACATTTACTCCCCACTACATCAGTTCCTAATGAATGCCATGTGATATGTTTCTTGATAAATGTTCTGGTTTTAATAATTTGTCTGTTACTTCCCAAAGGTGGCAGTCCCAATTGAAGAAATGCAACGGATACATCTTCGCTTTATGTTAAGACATCGATCATCTCAAGAATGTGGGTAACAATTCTATACACATGTTTATTCCCTCTGTGTGTATTGAAAACAAAACCAAAAAAAGGTCACACAAAACACTTCCCAGGCAATTACGGCAGAGTACACTGTACTCCCCCATGATTCCCCAAGGCATCATGAAATCTGAAGATTTGGTCTAAAGAATTGCATCGTTTGTCTTCCAGCTGAACAATGACCCAATACATACATCAAAAAACACCCAGAAATGGATGGCAACAAAGCGCTGGAGAGTTCTAAAGTGGCCAGCAATGAGTCCAGATCTAAATCCCACTGAACACCTGTGGAGGGAACTTAAGTTGCTGTTGGGAAAGGCGCTCTTCCAATAAGAGAGACCTGCAGCAGTTTGCAAAGGAAGAGTGATCCAAAATTCCAGGTGTAAGACGCTTATTGATGGTTATAGGAAGCAACTGATTTCAGTTATATTTTCCAAAGGGTGTGCAGCCAAATATTAAGTTACGGGTGCCATTAATTTTGTCCAGCCCATTTTTGGAGTTTTGTGTGACATTATGTCCAGTTTGGTTTTGTTCCAATACACACAAAGGGAATAAACACGTGTTACTGCAATACTTTTCTGTGAGAAATACTTGATGTTCTGGAAACATTTCTGGGATGCCAACAATTTCAGCCAAAAATTATTACTAACCTTTATGTCATTATTGTGTGCAATTGCAGCCAAAGACAAAGGGGAAAGGAACTTTGCCATGGCATATGTAAAGCTAATGAAAGATGATGGGACAACTCTTCAAGATGGAATTCATGACTTGGTGGTATTAAAGGTATGATAGTCGCAATATGTGTTTAATATTATGTGCTTAATATTGCCAGGAGGCAAGTTTGGTGATGATACCAGGGGCTTTGCAATTAACTCAAAACTTTTTTTTTTTTAATTCAACCATCTCTACCTAAAATGACCTCCGTTGCAAGAGGTCACTTTTACACTGGCCACAAATGTAAGGGGTTAATTCAACACTGACCACTAATGAAAATCTTGCACACAATTTTTTCATCTAAAAATTTAAAAAGCTGATCTTTTGGATTTGATTATAAAAGGCTTAGTAGCAGCATGGGTTTCTAATTTCAGCCATCGAAATGACTGCAGTTGTGTTTCTAGATTTTCACAAAGTGCACAGAGTTGCTTGCAAGTTACACATGGCTCATGATTATTTTTTGACTTGGCAAATGTGCCTTTCTTCGAAACGCACAGAAAAAACATGTATAATGTAAAATTTGCACCTTTAATGCCACAAGCCACTATTTATACCTATTGGGTACCATTTTAGGGTGACAGCAAGAAGATGGAAGATGCTTGTACATACTTATCCCTTCCTTCCACTCGCCAACAAATGGACACAAAGGTATCAACATTCAGCAGAAGCAACAGCAGCTCTGGAGGATTGTCTGTTAGCTCAAGAGATGCTTTTTCAATTTCAACTCTTGTATGTTCGACGAAACTTACACAAAATGGTAAGTCTCAAATTTGTGTTTTGTGGATTGTACTCTGAGATCTGTCTCAGGTTATGATTTATGAGGTTATCCTGCTAAGATATTGGCTATATATAGATATTCTGACCTGATGAGTGATCTTGAAATCTCTCTTTCTACTATGCTTTTAAGGAACACTTGCTGTGTTATAACTAGGCTGATTTTTGCTATTGTATGCTGTTTGGATTATATAATCAACAGTTAACTGTACATGCTTTGGGTTTTTCACACTCTTCTGACTGGAGCTCCATGCTCCACCTGGCAGAGCAGGCGTTAAGGAGGAGCTTCCCTGCCTACTAGTGTTCAGCTCGAATATTCAATTGTCGAAAAATTTTCTCGAATATTGGCAATTTGAGAATTAGCAAATATCTTGATAATGTCCGCGCATATTCTCGATTTCAAATATTCGTGTTATGGCCATGTATTGCGAAAATAAACATATCGTGTGACCATTCATTTAGGAGATTTTTGCAATTGCGCCGATATTTTTGCAATGCATGGTCATACTGCGAATATTTGAATTTATGAATATCAAATTGAATATTAGTAGAAATATTTGGAAAATTTTGTGAATTCGAATATTGCCTATGCCTCTCATGACAACTGCCAACAGCCCCGACCGGCAGAGATTGTGAGCTTGGCAGATGAGCCTTACTCACATAGAGTGCAGATGAAAGCTCAAGCTGCCCAGCTTACATACTAAGCACAAAGGGCGTAGGAAAGATGCCTGGAGTCGGACCGATTTTTTTGGGGGTGGTTGTACATTATGGTGCCAAAAATACGGTAATCCTGCTTATTTTTAGGGGGTGTTTAACTTTGCTATGAACAACAGTTGAAAAAGGTGAAGGGTTGGACATACTTTAATATCATTAATTAATTAGTGACTTCTCGCATATGATTTGAGTCTTTTCCTGATTGAAATACGGGGTTGAGTTTGTGGCCACCTGTTCACCAATGGGTCCGCCGTCTGGTGTGGGCACCTCTCCTGTTTGGATCTTCTGGAACTTTTACCTTTCTATTTGAATTATAATGCACAAGGCACTCCCAACCTACCCCTGAAGAAGCCCGGAGAAAGGCAAAACACATAGGAATAATCATGTTAGGGTCTTTGTAGACCTCATGGTCTCCTGAATAATGAAATGTAAAAAATAAAATGTATAATAATGTGTTATTATTAATAACGTAATAATGTGTTAGTTTCAGTCTTGTGCCCTTAGAAGCCCTATCTTTTAAAAAACACGGCTAGTCCTTGTATATATGAACAACAATCTAAATTTATTCTTGAACAAATGGTAGGTTGTGGCTGCTAAAGAAATAGAAAGAACAAAAGGTTATACAAGTTGAATACCTTTGCTGTTGAAGACATTTGACCATTAGAATGTAATTATTGCTATATCCCCTCCTCTACATTACTGTACAGTTTTATAAATCAGATAATGGCATGTATATGATATTGATATGTATGTATAGGTGATTTGCAAAAAATGTGAATATCGTCCAAAAGCTCCTGTATTTACGTAATTAAACTTAAAAGGTGAAACTAATATATGAAATAGACTGTTTTCATGTAAATCTAGATATTTCAATCCTTTATGTTGTTATAATTTTGATGATTATGGTGTACAGCTTATGAAAACCCCAAATTAAAAATCTAAAATATAACATGGAAATCAATAAAACAAAGATTTTGTTGGACCACCGAAAAATATAATCATGCATATGTACAGCGTGGCATGGATCAGCCTGTGGCACTGCTGAGGTGTTATGGAAGAACAGGATGCTTCAATAGCGGCCTTCAGCTCTTCTGCATTGTTCACTCTCATGTCTCTCATCGTTCTCTTGGCAATGCCCCATAGGTTCTCTATGGGTTTCAGGTCAGACGAGTTTGCTGGCCAATCGAGCACAGTAATCCCATGGCCATTGAACCAGGTTTTGGTACTTAGCAGTGTGGGCAGGTGCCAAGTCCTGCTGGAAAATTAAGTCAGCATCTCCATAAAGCTCTGTGTCTGGGGAAGGAAGTATGAAGTGTTCCAAAATCTCCTGGTAAATGACTCTGGACTTAATGAAGCACAGCTGACCAACACAGGCAGAGGACATGGCTCCGCAAATCAACACGGACTGTGGAAACTTCAAACCTCAAGCATCTTGAATTGTGTGCCTCTCCATTCTTCTTTCAGACTCTGGGTCTTTGGTTTTAAAATAAGACTTTGAACCACTGAGGTTTAGACTAGTGGTTTTTTTTTTGTGTAACCCAAATAAGATGTTTCTGATGTTTGTTGTTCAAGAGCGACTTGACAAGAGGAATTCGCTATTTGAAGCCCATGTCCAGGATCGGTCTGTGTGTGGTGACTCTTGATGCACTAACTCCAGACTCCATAACACTTTTGAATGGTCTTTTCCTGGCCATCCTCTCCAGGCTGCGGTCATCTCTGCTGCTTGTGCACCTTTTTATTTCACACTTTGCCCTTCCACATAACTTTCTATTATTGTGCTTTGAAACAGCACTTTGGGAACATCCAACTTATTTAGCAATTACCTTTTGAGGTAATTCTCTATTTTATACATTATTTTAATTAGTTAAATTACTGAGATAAAAGAATTTTGGACAATATTATAATTTTTCGGAAATCACCTTTGTGTAATTTTTATATTATATTATATATATGTTATATTTCTTAACTAAAATTAATCTCAAATATAGTTGGGCTCCTTGGACTTCTAAAGTGGCGTATGAAGCCCGAATTACTGCAGGAAAACCTGGAAAAACTTAAAATTGTGGATGGAGAAGAAGTTGTTAAAGTATGTAAACATACATTTGGAGGAGGGGGGGGGGGGGGTTTAAAATTATGTGACATAGTGATAAATTGACTTTTCTGTGTACCTTTGAATGAATATATAATATAATATATATAGATACTGATGTATATACAGTGAGAAACATAAGCATTTTGACACCCTGCGATTTTGCAAGTTCTTCCACTTAGAAATCATGGAGGGGTCTGAAATTCACATTGTATGTGCATTCCCACTGAGAGACACAGCTTT
This sequence comes from Ptychadena robeensis, assembly GCA_036250615.1. Classification (NCBI taxonomy): domain Eukaryota; kingdom Metazoa; phylum Chordata; class Amphibia; order Anura; family Ptychadenidae; genus Ptychadena; species Ptychadena robeensis. The sequence continues at coordinate 28,475,652 of CM070034.1, read as the reverse complement.
TAAAAAAAAATCAGGAAATCACATGATTTTTGAAGAATTTATTTGTATTGCACTGCTGCGCATAAGTATTTGAACACCTGGCAATCGGCAAGAACTTTGTCTCTCGAAGACCTGTTAGCTCTTTAAACACACCTGTCCATCCCACAGTCAGTCAGACTCTAACTTCTACCATGGGCAAGACTAAAGAGCTGTCAAAAGACACCAGAGACAAAATTGTGATACTCCACAAGGCTGGAAAGGACTACGGGGGAATTGCCAAGTAGCTTGGTGAAAATAGACCATCTTTTGGAGCAATTGTTAAAATGGAAATGGAAGAGGCTTAAGATGATAGTCAGTCTCCCTCAGACTGGGGCTCCATCAAGATCTCATCTCTCTTATAAAAGGTGAGGAATCAGCCCAGAACTAAACAGGAGGAGCAGGTGAATGACAGCTGGGACCACAGTTTCAGTTTGTTGGTAGAACACTACGCCGCATTAGTTTAAAATCATGCATTGCACGGAAGGTTCCACTGCTTAAGTCATCCCATGTCCATTCCCGTCTGAAATTGCCAATGACCATCTGGATGATCCAGAGGAGGCATGGGAGAAAATCATGTGGTTAAATGAGACCAAAGAAGAACGGATGGATGGGTTTCATCCCAAGAACACCATCTCTTCTGTGAAGCAATGGGGTGGTAACATCATGCTTTGGTGGTGCTTTTCTGCTAAGGGGACAGGCCTACTGCACTGGATGAGGAGAGGATGAATGGGGCTATGTATTGTGAGATTTTGAGCAACAACCTTCTTCCAACATGACAATGACCCGAAGCACACAGCCATGATAACCAAGGAGTGGCTCTGTAAGAAGCCTGGTTGTGGACCAAATATTAACTGTGCAGCAGTGCAATACAAATACATTCTTTACAAATCATACAATGGGATTTCCAGAATTTTTTTATGCTGTCTCTCACAAGAGTGGTAATACACCTACAATAAATTTCAGATCTCTCCATGATTTCTAAATGGGAACTTGCAAAATTGCAGGGTGCTCAAATACACATGTTCCTCACTGTATATATATCCTGTGATATAAATGTATTTATTTGTTTGTTGTCCTTGGGTCTTCTGGATGAGACTCACATCCTTCTTCTTATAAAATTGCAAGGACCTAAGCAATAGCATGCTAAATGATCTGTTATGTCAGTCCTGTATTCGGGAATGGAGGGTCTGTCATCACATGATCTCACCAAGCCACACAATTGTGGAATTGCCATTATTGTGGGCAGCAGGGAAGGTTTTATCATCCTCAAGTTTGTGGGTGTCAAACCTGCAGAGGAAATGTCAGCCTGCAAAATGTGGTTGCTGGGAATAAGGCAGACTAGTGGATAAACAGGATCACCAGGCATTTTCTATTGCTAGAGAGGGCTTTGCAGTAAAATAAGTGCACATAGTAGTAAATAATAGTACTTTGTAGCATGTGTTGAGAATATAAATTTTGGGCATACTGACTTGTACAAATCAGACTATAGAACTAATTATAACTATAATTAGTGTGAAATTCTGTTGGTTAGTATGATTTTGCTGTGACCATCACCTAACAAATCGTTACATTTCACAATTGCATTTTTGTTTCTGTTTATCCTAGTTTCTGCAGGATACTCTTGATGCTCTTTTTAACATCATGATGGAGCATTCTCACTCAAGCAAATATGATATCCTTGTCTTTGATGCCCTGGTAAGATTTTGTTTATAATTAGATCAACACAGTCTATAGATATTTTTATATAACTAAAATTGTATATAACTATATTGTATATTGTAAGTTTACTTGAGGTTTGTGCAAATGTATTAAACATTTAAAAAACTGAGAAATCACATGGGGAAGTGGATAAAAACGATGTGATATGGGTACTTGCCAGATGCACTCTAGATACAGCACAATACCCTATGATCAAACATGTGTTAGGACAGCAGATTACCGCCCTCTCTCATCTGATTAGAGATGGCTGAATTATTATTAAATATTTCGACTTGCTGCAATTGTGAGTTCATTGCAAAGAACATTGTATCATCAATGTACAGAAGGGCTGTGGGAACATTGCAAAACATAAGATATTACTCTAGCACATGTCGATTTTGCTAAATTAACCTCCTTAGCATTCCTGACCACGATGACGTCACATCGGGGCGACAGGAGATTCAAAAGTAAATTGCACAAAAACAGTTTTCTATGGAGAACAATGTTTTCAGTGTGATTCCCCAGATGTGCCCCTTTGAAGTTATCCCTCTCCCTCCTGGTGTGATGTCACCAGGTCCATAACACCAGGGGAGAGAAGGTGCCAAAGGGAATTGTACTGGATGAAATCTATCATACAAAAGAAGTACTTTATAAATGTTATCATTCAAATAATACCTTTTATTTATTTATTTTACATAATTGTGTGTTTCAAACATTATTATATTCAGGATGTCTACTAGACCCTTGTACGGACAGATTTTGGGAAGTTACAGACCTACAACATAAAAAAGTCTATGGTGCGCTTTTGAGGTGCGAAATTTTGAGGTGACATTTTGACCTCAATTTATGTAAAAACTAAAATGTGCTAGAGCAATACTGTCTTTTTTTGTAATTTTCTCACAACCCTTCTCTACAATAATGATACAATGTACTAGCTGAAACTCTCTAATTCTGATCACGGAGGTAGGTATTCTAGATCTCATTAAAAGAAATTGACAGGGCCAATGCATGTTAATGTGTGTCCAGAAAGTGTTAATTATATTCTGCAGGCTTGTTCAATTTGCATATCTGTTGAGACGAAGAAGTATAAACAGGGCCGGTTTGATTGTGACCATTATTTTAATATAGTTTGGTTGTGATTTCTCTAATAAACATCAGTATTTTGTTTTACTCTATTTCAGATTTACATAATCGGACTCATTGCAGATCGCAAATTTCAGCATTTTAACACAGTTTTGGAAGCATACATTAAACAACATTTTAGTGCCACCTTGGCCTACAAGTAAGTGTAACCTTCCCTAACCAGTTTTGTTGTCCTGATACAGTATTTGAGCAAGTAGTGTCTAATAAGTCACTTGCTGCGAAAGATCAGCATGAACAGCTCCAGATTTTGAGTATGCATCCCATTTCATGATCATTTCTTCTCCAGATTCTAAATGTTGCCGTATGTTGCTGCTATTCAATAGATTTGTACTAGGGAAGCTAAGACTGGTGGGAAAACCATTATATTTGTGCTGATGTTGGTTGTACTTCTCACTACTATTAAAATATAAAAGGCTAACTTTATCTTCAACTTTCTCAACTCAAAGTAAACATATATTTTTTAAACAGAACATTTATTTTTAGTTCCAGGTGCGCCCACGAACAGGCGGATTGGACTTTTAAAAAAAGTCCAATGTCGGTCTGTTCTCGGGAAGATTCAAATTCCCTGCTTGTTCGCAAGGAATTAGAATTGAAACGTCACTTCCGGTACCTGGAACAAACAGTTGCCAGTTTCGATATTCGGACGTGACATCTCTGACATCACTTCTGGTTTAAGCCGGTTTTCTTTCATTAAAAAACGGTTCTCTAACTGGTCTGGAAAAAATTCTTCCAGCCGGTGACCGGTGCAAACACCCGTACTGTTCACCGAGGTAAGAAAACATGTTATGTCTTTACAGACATTTCTCCCTTCACCAACAATCATTTAGCAGACTGTATTATGTTTGGATGTTGAATATCAATTACTATTAATTACTAACAGTTCTTATTATAGACTCTTCATTTGATAAATTAGATCAATAGTCGAAAATTTGCAATGTCGAATATTCGCAAAATTATGCACTGGGAAGTTTATGGCCATGCATTGTGGATATATAATTACAATGCGAAAATAAATACTACATGTCACCATTAATTTTAAAGATCATCGCAATGTGACCATACACTCGAATTAAGTTTCTTCGAATGTTAGTAGAAATATTCACTAAATATATTGCAAAATCGAATATTGCCTTTGCCGCTCATCATTATTGGTACATTTTTGCGTATGGCCATGCATTTGATTACTATTATATTAATAATCACATGTGACTCTTTACTTGATAAATTAGGTAAAGATTCACTTCAGTCATCCACCCAAATTCCTCAATTCATCATTTGCACATAATGGGTTTTCCAGCTCCAACGGGAGCAACCAACCAACCAACCAACAGCATAGGAAAGTGTTATTTTAGGTTTTGCTTTTGGTTATGGGGTACAAAGTCTCTAAAGCTTTACCAAAGATTTATTTTCCTTCACAAAATTTGTTGGACTATAAGACACACCTGACCAGTTTTTAGAGCAGGAAAACCAAAAGAAAAAATATTTGACGTGTTCAAATCAATTAGAGTAAAAATGCCCTGCATAGTCTCTCCTCTAGGCTGTGTGTGAGGAAGCTGCCAGCATGAATGCAGCTTTCTCACTTACAGCTCTGCATTGCTTATATCAGCAGGGCTAATCTTCTTGCTGGGAGAGCTGGTGGGGAGCCAAGGCGCATTGGTCACGCATTTGGACAATAAGACACAGGCAATCCCCCTGATTTTGGGAGTGAAAGAGTGCGTCTTATAGTCTGAAAAATATGGTATTAATATTAAAATTATTAACTTCATAGTAACTGTTTGTTTTAAACTAAAAAGAATATTCTTTTTTTTTTATTTGAGCGCCTGTTGTGTTTGAGTTTGCTTGCATGTAGGGTTCAGCAGAAGAGATCTTGTACAAATGGTTTAACTAGGCAGGGAATTAGAGAAACATTGACTATATAAGACACTGGAATTTTGTAAAACACAATTTTCTAATATTGTAAAGTTTCCTAGTGTTCTGTGTCCAATTAACATGATAACTTTTCTTTATATTATTAATTACCTTTATAGTTAATTCATATAAAACAATATAGTTTCAGTGATTAGTCGTGGGTTTTGCGGTTTTGTTTTTGTTTATTTTGAATCATTGATTTTGCAGTAGTTCAAAACTGTTAATTTGGTTTACTAACATAACAATAACCTGCACGGAATTTCTTTTTTGACAGGAAACTAATGACAGTTTTGAAGAAATATCTTGATATTTCCAGTAGAGGAGAGCAGTGTGAGCCAATTTTAAGGACTTTGAAAGCTCTGGAATATGTGTTTAAGTTCATTGTGCGCTCAAGGACATTATATTCACAGTAAGTACCTTCTAATAAGCAGCGATAAGCAGCATAGGGTAATAATCAAATTTTTTGTGATATTTTGCAAAAAAATTCTCTAATATTTGATTTGATATTTATAAATAGTTTTGAGCTTAATTATTCAAATATATTCGCACATTTAGTGAATATGGCGGCGGATATTCGCAATGTTGAATGTTCACAAAATTATGCACTGGGAAGCTTATGGCCATGCAGTGTGGATATATAATCACAATGTGAAAATAAATACCACATGTCACCATTTATTTTAAAGATAATCGCAATGTGATTTTATTTTTGCAATGCATGGCCATTCTCTCGAATTTCAAATGTTAGTAGAAATATTCACAAAATATATTGCAAAATTGAATATTGCTTATGCCACATTATCTTTATTAGTAAATGATCGCATATGGCCATGCATTTCATTAATATTATTTTAATAATCATTGCATTGCGATTATCTTCAAAATGAATGGTCACATGTGGTATGTACTATCGCATTGCAATTACATTATCGCAATGCATGGTCATAAGCTTGCCTGTGCATAATCGAAATTGCGAATATCCACCACCATATTTGCAAAATTTGCAGATTCTCACATAGCAGATATTCAACAAAAATATTCGCAATTAGAAAATTCAAGCTCAACACTACTAGCGATGACCAAACTGTCTGCAAGGTGCGAACATCAAATGTTTGCTTTTCTTCTCACGGCGAACAGTACGGGTGTTCGACCTACCTGTTCGCCGGCGAGAAAATTATTATTCTTCCACTGGCGGGACCAGGAGCAGAAAGATCCATCCAGAGGAAGAAGATTTTTTACTAGATAACCCAGTCTCTAGTGAAAAAAATTGGCTTAATACCAGAAGTGACATCAGTGACGTCACGTCGGGTAATCAAAATTTTCTTAAATTCAAATTCCCCAATCTGCCTGTTGGTGAACGGACTTGACCGATGTTCGGCCATCACTAGACACTACTAATAAGCACTGGTATAATGATTAGAGGGGATTAGAGGTAGTAGATTGTGTATAAACTATTGCATTATAGTGGATAGATCTCACACCTCCCAGGTCCTGGGTTTGACTTTTGGCTACAACAATATCTTCAAAGTTTGCATATACTCCCTGAGTTTGTCCCTCCCCCAACAATCTGCTAATAGTTTATTGTTAATAAATTATTGTCTCTCATTTTATAAATGTTATGTTTTCCATCAGATTGTATGAAGGCAAAGAGCATACTGACTTTGAGGAGTCAATGAGGAAGCTTTTTGAATCCATAAATAATCTTATGAAGTGTGAACACAAAACTACAATTTTATTGCAGGTAATGACTGTTAATAGTATTTTATCAGGCTGTGAAATCTTTCTCCATTGGATTTTAGATTTTCTGAAAATTTTGCAATGCTTGTAAGAGTAGGTAAATTAGGGATATACAATTGATCTGCAGGAACTGGTCCTCGGTCCATTTGTCTAAACAGATCTTCCAACCCAGAACAACATGATTGAAGATCTCTTTACTCTGCAAAGTATGAACATAAAACAACTGTTAGTTTTGGGAAGTCATGAATACAACATTATATATGTTTAAAATGCATGCCTCGCTTATTCAGTTTTACATATTTTGTACAAAATAAACTTTTGAAGAGTCCTCCAGGACATGTGACATCATCAGAAGAACGTGGAAATGATGAACACTTTTGTATTTTCAGGTTGCTGCTTTAAAGTATCTACCATCAGTGCTTCAAGATGTGGAGACAGTATTTGATGCGCGAATGCTTAGGTAATGTGGGTTAGGAATAGGTTATATAATAAACTTTTTTTAAATGTCTATTGGATGTCATCTATGAAGTGTTAAAGTACTAAATCTCTTTATAAAAGAATGCAGAGGGCATAACATGTCCTAAATACAACCGTGCTGAAGCTACTTTATTACAATTATATTCCCCCCAAAAGCATGTGCCTTCTCCGACAATCTTCTTCCATTCACAACACTGCCAGTGGGTTGTATTGGGCTTCTCATATTAGATACGGAGCCTGGACAGTCTTACTAAAGCTGTAACAGTTATGCTCCCTGTCTCTACCTGACCGTACTAACTTTTCAGTTTCTGAAGTAGCATTTCAGTCTTCTCCTGTTCAGTTTCAAATGCTGCACCAAATGAATTCAGTGAGTGGTGGTTACAGTGAATGTTGAGTGCTGAGCCAGCGAGCTCTGGTCAAGTTGTCGAAGGGGGGTGGGGGCACTTAACAGGTCATAATCTTGTGTTATAAGCAGGGATGCACATAACTTTTTTAGTGAGCTCCTCAGATGAGTACAAGGAGATATGTAGGGTGGCCTCCCTTATGTCCTCTGTGTCAGCTTCTTGCATGGTAGATTCTGCTGCAGATGGGAAAGATAATGGGTAGTTGCGCACAACCTTCAGCAGTGATTTCACAGCTACAGTGATATCAGTGGCCAGAAATGCCCTCAGTTGGTGTATGGGGCCTGAGCAAGGATCACAGAGTAAAATGGAGTCAGTATGAGGGATGGGTGTTTAAGTTGTGTGTAGGTGTGCAGCTCTCAAAATGGAGGAGTGTGGCCCCCTGTAACAGACAAATAAGAACAAGGACAGAGGCGGACAACCTAGTACAACAAATGGTTAAATAATGTGGAATAGGATAAGATAAAACAAATTGAAACAAATTGAAACAACAGACAAGATACTCACATTGAGAGAGGTTTACAAGGATGGATCTCTCAGGGCCATGTGTTTTCAAGGAGGACCTCACTTCCTGGTTGGGGATGAGTTCACTTCCTGCTTACAGATACTGGGGGGCTCAATAGGAACAATGGGACTCGTTTCAAGCAGATGCTCTTTTTCAACCAACTGGGCCTCTGTCCTTGTTCTTATTTGTCTGCTGCAGATGGACCTCCCTGTTCTTGATTGATCCTCCGATTAGCTGTCTCCATCCACAGACTGGCTTTGGGTCAAATGTATTTCTCACAGTACAACACGTTTGAACCCCCAGATACCTCAGTAGTACAACCCTGAAATTTTCGGACTTAGTAACTAACCCCTGAGACTACCTGCAGTCCAAATATCAATCTTTCATAGTCCTATTCCAGCTGTCACACAGTGCTTTTCTCTTGTCAGATTTTACCCTTACATATGTCTACTCTGACTTTCATCCCCCAGATCTCCAACACCCTTAGAAGTCCAAACTTTTTTTTGGATAAGTCATTGTCATTCCCAATGTCACACTCCTAACTGCAACCTTTGTGTGAATTGCGGCATGGTGGCCGCGGGAGATCACTAGCACTCAGCGGTCTCCCTTGTGGTCTCCAACAATTCAAACCGCAGGCACAGACCTGCAAGCAGGAAGGTGGGTGTGGCAAGAAATCCTGTCCCAACCCCGCCACTTCCTGGCTGAATCCATGGATGGAGATGCGATTTTTAACTTCATTTATCTCTATGGGCTGCGATCAGGGGCGATCCCAAGGCGGTAATCCTTGTTTAAATCACCTCAATTAAAGGTCACCTCAATTAAAACCGTGGGTGATCGTGGGCAGTCGCTAAAGTGGAAACAAGCCCTAACATTGTTTTATAATCCTTCTTTGTTTTTGTTTTGTTAGCCAGTTGCTGTACGATTTTTACACCTGTATTCCCCCAATAAAGTTACAGCAACAGAAAGTGCAGTCCATGAATGAGATTGTTCGCAGTAATCTTTTCAAGAGGCAAGGTAAGCTTTAAGTCTTATAGTTCCACAGTTAATTATGATAAACCTCTTGACTATCAAGTATTTTGTAGTATGTGACATGTTTTTCACCATGTAAAACAGATGGCTGACAAACAATTGGTATAATGTAAAATAATCCATTGAGCTTTATCTGAGATGTCTGTTTTTTCTGGTAAACAATAGTGTAGAGCAGAATAGGCAATATTCAAATTCGTGATATTTCACAAATTGTTCTCCGAATATTCTTATATTATATATAAGAAAATTTGAAATGAAAATCTGCACTTGTACATGTGAATATTGCAAATGTGTGGTGTCTATTGGCAGAATATGAAACTGCAGCTGTGGTGTAATCACCACTTAAAACATTGAAGTACCGTATTTTTCGGACTATAAGACGCACCTGACCATAAGACGCAGCCAGTTTT
>CM070034.1:28431104-28447751 GCA_036250615.1 Ptychadena robeensis | reverse complement strand
CAAAGTATTGACTCAGGGGGCTGAATAATTACGCACACCCCACTTTGCAGTTATTCATTTCTAAAAAATGTTTGGAATCATGTATGGTTTTCGTTCCACTTCTCACGTGTACACCACTTTGTATTGGTCTTTCATGTGGAATTCCAATAAAATTGATTTAGGTTTGTGGCTGTTATGTGACAAAATGTGGAAAAGTTCATATTGCAATACTTTTGCAAGCCACTGTAAATTCAGAATGCTTTTTTTTTCATACGCAGATTACAAAATACATCAAAAACAGCCATTGCTATATCCATTGTTATCCAGCATTAGAGATATTTAGTGAGATGCAAAAATGTCAACATTAGAACCAAGTTGGATGTAGTATGTAACTGAGCTGAGGAGCTGTTGCAATTGATGCAATAAAATTTGCATGCTAATGTTGAAACTTCAGCATCAGCATCTCTATCCAGCATCCATGGGGATTGGTAGATACATAAATGTGATTACTGGTCAGCAGTATATTTTTTTATAAGGTTCAGGCATCCACCAACGACAAGAGGCAGTTATTTCAATGCTGAAGAACTTTATTATCACATCGAGGCCCAGAAGGCATCTTGTGATAATCACTGAACAACAACAACTGTAACTCTAGTCCATCATAGTCCAATGCTTTATTGAATTTTAGTTCAACCTAGTGTAGGACGACAAGCCAACCAGTCCACCTAGCCCACATGTGGCGTGACCCAGGAGCTGATGTGGGCCGCAAACACTGGAACAGCACGGGCAGTCTGTTCTCTGGTAGGCTGGCAGGGACCTGGCAGTGGGGGCCTGCTGCAACCCCACTGGAACGTTAATATGGGTCTGATACAGAGGCGGCTGTAAGAGCGGCACCGGAGGGTAACTGGGGCTTACAGGAACAGTGCATGCAATTCCGCTCTCTGGCTGCACGCACACCAGAATAAATGAGTGTGGGAGATAGGTCTTTATCAAATCCTTCCCCAATGAGAACCATCCCAGGGCCCGACCCTTCTCTTCAATAGGCTCCTGGTCCCAGGCCATAATGGGTAGTCGTCTTAAAGGGGACTTTACCCTCACCTTCGATTCTCTGTTGCTACATGTTTATATTTCTTCATCGGAACACTTAAGGTGGGCATACATGGAATATTCTATTCGATTGACTTAAAAAAAGTTGTTTGTTTACATCAGTGGTGGGCAACTGAGTTGATATGGAGGGCCACATGTGCGGCCCTCTGCATCACTAAAGGGCCGCACATAACATTTTCAATCTACACTGCCTTTAAAGGTTATGTGCCTCTATCCTGAGGTTATGTGCCACAATATATATTATACAATCACCCCCCCCCCCCCCCCCCCCCCCCCCCCCCGTTCATTGGTAAAATAGTGGGAGCATAGGCCCTTACCTGTCTGCCCATACCCCACCAACAATTGATACCACCACCTCCTCTTCCCACTCTAAGAAGTTTCAGGTAGAGGACCTGTCAGGCGTTGGCGGACACATGAGTTACTATGCCCTATGCAATAACAGTAAGGTTTCAGGGGAAGACCGAGGGGGCCACCAAAGAATGCCCAAAGAATGCCCAAAGAATGGAATTTTTACCTTAAGTGATTGACCAAAAGTGATGGAAATGAAACATAAAACTGATCAAGCACTATGGCACAGAAGAGGAATCAATCGATTTTACATAAAAGAGAGCTGATATTTAAATTGCACAAAACTATCTAATGAAAGATCAATCAAGCAAAAGTTGATGTGTGCATTGCTACCTTCTGTGGAAATGTGGCCACCTAATTAATGAACACTCTGTGCAGTGCCTCCTCATGCTGGTGGGTTGGGTCAAGGTTGTGCTCCCTTATTACCTCTTATTCCCTTAGCACTTGGTATAGATGGTATGTAGAGGTCAGATTTGTCGACTAGCTGACTTTGTGAGCTGATTGCAAAGCCTCTAAAAATGGTATTCACCAAAATTGGTAACATTGGGAAAAAAAAGTTTTTCTCTACCATTTTTTTGCATGTTTTTGCATAAATTAAGTTCAAAGTCTAACTTTCGAAAATTTTACTTGACTTTGAACTTCATTTATGCAAAAACTTGTGTTAGAGCCATACTTTTTTTGTAGTATACCCCAACCCTTCAAGTGTGGTAATGATACTATGTTCAGGGGCTTTGCAATTAACTCGAAATCGTCGAATTGTTAAAAAGAAAATTCTACCATCTCTAATGGTATGTTGCTCAATGATGAACCACCTCTTTTTTTCTAGTTCTTTGCTTTGAATAGTTCCTTTGCATTGGTTTGATGATGCACACATATTAATGCTAAATTGTTTTAGTTTTCTTAAAACTCTAGCTTTATGTAGAAATTAAATGGTGCTAAATTCACAACAAAATGCACTTTGCTTTGCAGAACAAAGTTTTCATTTACCGAGGAAAAGAATATGAACGGAGAGAAGATTTTCTGACACAGCTCATGGGCCAGTTTCCCTTTGCAGAAAAACTGAACACAACCTCATCCCCGGGTGGTGAAATAAAAAACTCACCTGGACAATGTATCCTAAATCTTTAGTACTTTGGTATTACTCTGTTTTCCCAAAAATAGGGCACCCCCTACATTTTTGCCTCAGGCTGAAATATAAGGCATCCCCCCGAAAATAAGGCACCCCCAAAGATATGGCACTGTAACTAGGGGGATCAGAAGGGGCAATCAAAATTACACAGGAGTATCAGAAGGGGTTACCCTTCTCCTATGCCATTTTGATTCCCCCCTCTAATCCCCTCTGTGTCATTTTAAGTGATCCCCCCACCCTGATACTGCAGTGCTGAAAATAAGACATAGGGCATCTTTGGGAGCAAAAATTTATATAAGGGGAAACCCTGTATAAATGTTGTATATGCTGGCAGTTATATTGGCACGATGTACAACTATTTAAAGTGTTCGAGCTTTAATGTCAATCTCTCTGCAATACCAATTTCAGCCACAATGTCACTAGTGAGCACTTGCTGTCAAAGTAGCTGCACATAATCAGCTCCTTTCACACTGTTGGGCGGGGGGGGGGATGCTGGAGGTCTCTCCCCTTTCTCGCTGTTACACAGATGCGCTGTTACCAGCATGCAGTGTGGGGAGCATGGTTCCGGGCAGCAGATCTGCAGACCCCCTAGATGGTCAGGCCTGGGACAGGAGTGCCCCCTATTCCCGCCTGACATCGGCCCTGGGTAAACCTAAGGAAGCATCTGACTTCTTGTCTGTTACCCCGAAGAGCAGATGCAAAATATATTACTGGTATTAACATGTCTTCAAGTTTGAATATCCACCATTTGTAATGTAAATATTTTAAAAGAAGGAGAATAAACTTGATATGTGTAAGGCATCTCATATATTATGCCCCTTTAATTTCCATAAGAAAAGTATCATATTTCACTCTAGATAAACATAATTATAAAGCATATCATGTTTAACAAAGCTTGATATTAGCACTAAGCATTTGAGGTTGAATTTTTTACTTTACTACACCTTAACATATTGACATTTCAGTCATTCAGTGCTTCACAGTGCAACCTGTACTTGAGGAACAACCCCGGTTCAAAAACAAACCAGTACCTGACCAGATAATAAAGTAGGTGTCAACTACAAGCTTGCCTTCATGAAACAGTAGACACCTATTTTTTTTTAGGATAGGATTCAAATTAGGTTCTAAGTTACTTCAAAGAATATGAGGTGGTGTATTTTCCATTAAACATTTTGAATCTAATGTATTTTGAAGATCATGTCTGTTCTTTGGAAATTGCTCTAGCACAGTGGTGAGTTGATCAGATGGGGCACATAACCTTTAATCGTATATATGGGGCATTAAAAATATATATGGAGCACATAACCTTTGATTCAAAGGTTATGTTTCCTATTCTGAGGTTATGTGCCACAATATATATTATACAATTATCCCCCATTCGTTGGTGGGATAGTGGGAGCATAGGTACTCATGTGTCTTCTGATCCCCCGCCAATGCTTCCTTACCCGGGATCTTCTTAGAGTGAAAACAGTAGGGAAGGCAAGGGACTGGCTGAGGTGCCTCCTGGGTCGCTGATTGGCATATGAGCTCAGCTTTCGTCTGAGTGATTCCATCGGCCCTCTCCTCCTCTTCCCACTCTAAAAAGATCCCGGAAGAGGACTTGTTAGTGGGCGATTGGCAGTCAGAGCAGTCAGTCTTATGCCCTATCCATTAACAGCAAGGTTTTGAGGCTACAAGTGAAGGACAGAGAGTGGCTGCTTAACAACACCCCTGTTACTGCTTGGAGATAGGCCTTTCTGCCTTGTATATCCTAAACTAGTGTTGAGCTCGAATATTTGAATGTCGAATATTTTTCGCGAATATCGGCAATTCGAGAATTCGCCAATATCTCAAATATCTCAGCGGATATTCGCAATTCCGAATATTCGCAATATGGCCATGTATTGCGAAAATAATATTCGCATTGCGAAAATAAACATAGCATGTGACCATTCATTTTAATGATTTTCACGATGTGAATATGATTTTCGCAATTGCGATTATGATTTTCGCAATCCATGGTATTACCACGAATATTCGAATTTCCGAATATAGAATCGAATATTAGTAGAATTATTCGCGAAATATCACGAATTCGAATATTGCCTATGCTGCTCATCACTATCCTAAACTGAGATATTTTGGATTCAAATTCTGGTTCTGTTTATCTGCATTAATCTCTCCTACATGTTTATCATGTTGGTACTGGCTTTGTCTGTCTAGAATGCACTGGCACCACCCTGTTCATTCCAAACACTTGTTGAGAGCATGCTAGTAGTAGTCCTGCTGTTCATTCGTGTGTGTAGATCTGGCGAAGAGCAAATACTCACTATTCCTGCACCAAGCATCCAGCATCAAGTCTACCTGTGTTTAATCGCCGAGGACCCGGCACTACATAGTTGTTGGTAGATCCAAAGGATATCTGACAATATCTGCAAGATGAAGATCGAGGCTTCGGCAGCGCATACTTACCGTTTCACGTAATTGTACATTGATATCCCACATACCCTGACCACCAATACACTTAACTAACCACAGATAATTGAAATGAAAAAATATTAAAATATTTAACTGTATAATCTGTGTAAATATAATCTTGTGGAAGGTTACACTGCTGTTCATTTTTGTGTTTTACAGCTTTTATAAGTCAAATTATGTGCAAAGATTCCACTACTCAAGGCCTGTTAGGAAAGGATCCATTGATCCGGAAAATGAATTTGCTGTAAGTTTATTTAAAGGGCTATTTCCTTAGTCTTTAAACTGTGTAAGATATAAAAGGTCCATAAACAGATAATTGTCCACACTGGCAACTTTTTAAACTATTTTTTTAATCATTTTTTTGTAAATATTGGAATGGTTCATTATAATACAGTCTTTACCTCTCATCAGCATCATGGAATGTTTACGATCAATGAAGTTCAACTTCAGTGTTTAGGTTCACTGTTACAAAAAAGTTTTAATAGACATAACAGAAAAAACATTTTCACAATAAGATTGATGTATTGATAGCTTTAATTGACAATCCATAGTACAACTACTATTTAAGAAAGTCCTAGTTTGTTAGTTGTTATTGTATTATGCGTTGTTACCATTTGTTGTGACATGTCAGGTTGCACAAGCTAAAGAGCCAGTGATCACAGAAAACAATAATTGCTATAAATACAAAACCATATAAAGTACAGGAAGTGGGACTAAAAACACTGTGAGCTAACACGAGGTTGGGTTACAAGGGAACACTGAGCAAGAAGACAAATTTGCCTGAAACAAAATAGTAATGGAGGGGTAGGCAAATAGACAAGATCGTGTAGAACAAGAGGCATAGAGACAAGTTGTAAACTGTAAAAGACTCGAAACTGGAGAAAAAAGATGTGAAAACCCACAAGCTAATGGCTTAGAAAGTGTCTCTTAGGCTATGTCCCCACTTGAGCAATCTCCCGCTCTCGCAATTTTTTGTAACCACGATTGGGTGCAATCAGGGGCGAGCAGAAGTGTTTTTGTCCGTTATTTGAGGCCGAAATTTTTGGCTTTGCCTGATCGCGACCATAGAGAATCAATGGGGACGCGTTCAAAAATTGCATCTCAATGAATCAAGATGCGATTTTTGAACGCGTCCATTCATGTTTAAGCGCTCAAGTGGGGACCAAGGTTTCCTAGCACTGTTATGTATTTAGTGGTGGTAATGCAAATTACTGGTCATTGGGTTAAACCTTTTTTTTTAACGTCTTTTCTGGTTTTAACATTTTCAAGTAATAACGATTCTATATTTTACTTTATAGTCCATGTGGATTGAAAGAACAACGTTTGTCACAGCTTACAAGCTACCTGGCATATTACGCTGGTTTGAGGTTCTATCGATATCTCAGGTATGCATATTACATGTATATTAGTACATTGCATATATTACATATAATGGTAGTTAGGTTTCAACTATAAAAAACAAAACAAGTATTCAAGTAATCATTGGGTTAAATTATGTTATTTTAGGATTTGTGGGAAGATTTAGTCAGATCTCTGACATGAAAAAAGCTTAGTAAAAAAATAAATCTAAACAATGTTAAGGCTACAAGTAAAATATTATTATTACTAAAGGCTTGTCCCTACTTAGACGATCGCCCGCAATCACAGGTAACTCTAGTCTTGGCACTACTCATGTATTCCATGTATCTCATCTCCACAGCTGTGGTCGATCATAGACATGAATGAGACGACATTTTTAAACGCACCCGCATTCATTCTCTATAGGCGTGATCAGGGGCGATCTGGCGCGGTTTGGTAAGATTAACCAGAAAAACTTGCCCGATCGCGCCCAATCGCTAACAAGAACAATCACCAGCAATCACCGCATCCCGATAAGAATAGTGGGTGATCGACCTAAGTGGGGACATAGCCTAAGGGCTTGTCCCCACTTTAGCAATCTCCTTTGGTCTCCTGCAAATATAATTGCGGTGCATTGCGACCATGAATTTGATAGGGCTCATCCCCACAGCTGTGGTGGGGGGCGTTTGTGATCATGGCCTGTGGGCAGAGGTGGCCGATCCCCCCCTGACTTCGGCTATAGAAATGAATTGATTTTTAGTCATAGAGAATGAAAGGACACGATCAGGGGCGTTGGACACGATCAGGCGGGGTTGGGCAAGATGTCCTGTACGGGAGTGGGAACGAGCCCTAAAATAAACTCTTTATTCTAACCATAACTTTGACACATGAAAAAAACGGATACACTTTTTCAGTCTCTGGTGTTTAGAAACATCAAAATCACTAATAATCCTGTCAAACTCTTTGTCAGATCACAAGAACCAAGTTCTACACACATACATTGCACAGTGTGTAGTTTGAATAATAATGAACAGAATATTTTCTTCTGTAACAGGCAACCATCAGCCCTCTAGAAAATGCCATAGAAACAATGTCTGCAACCAATGAAAAGATTCTAATGCTCATCAATCAGTACCAGCGGGATGAAAATCTCCCCATCAATCCTCTATCTATGTGTCTAAATGGTATTGTGGATCCTGCAGTCATGGGGGGCTTTGCAAACTATGAAAAGGTAAGAACACATAGAAAAAGCACTTAGAGGGAAAAAACTATCGTGATTTTTGCCCTCATGGATCGTGTGGGCATCTGCAATCCACAGGCGATTTTGCGGCCGATCAATTATCACAAACGCACACACTGGTCGATCTGCTGCAAAATCGCCCACGGATCGCAGCATGTGTGGGGGACTTTAGACTGATTCATACATTTGGATGTGCTTAGCATAACTAACAACGACAGTTAAAAACTGCTTTGCATTTTCTTTTGAAATAAAGGATTCACCTATATGAATAAAGGCAGATAATTGTAAGCTCACACTTCCATTGTAAAATGCTTTTCCTCGCTGCTGTTACAAAATGTGGCAAAGAAAGCTAAAGGTACATATACATACACGTCATCAATCGATTCCCGATTCGACCATTAATGGCGTTCGTGGAATCGGCGATTGATGGTTTTGGAATTGATTGAACACCACCTTGGGAATCCCATTTATGGTCGATTTGGACATGAGACGATCTCCAAAATGGCCGATTCCACAAAATCCATCGTCGGAAAGGCTGCTGCATAGGGAGCTATAGGTCCTCCAATGTATTTTGATTACCAAAGATCGACTAAAAAAAAACAACATGCCGGTTAAATGACCGATCCGATTTTTAGTCGATTCCGATTGCTTGGTTGATCGTTCAGGGTGGGCAGAACTCGATCACCATGAACGCACGTTGTGATCTATCGGTCAAAAATCTAGGGGAAAATCGACCCGTGTATTGAACCTCGAACCATTTCATAGAAGGAAGTCAGAAAAACAAAAACTATTGTGTTAAAGTAAACTGTGTTGTGTTTAACTATTGTGTTTAAGTAACTATGCAACATCAATTGTTTATCATCTATTTATATTTTAATCACGCTTTTATTTTATGAAATTTAAATTGATTCTTTGTGTCTGTAGCAATGTCACTTCAATACTGATATTGATTATCTTTCAATTTAAGGCTTTCTTTACTGACAATTATACCCATCAACATCCTGAAGACTGTGAGAAGCTGAATAAACTGAAAGATCTGATTGCGTGGCAGGTAGTAGATCCTTTCACTCATCATTTCCATTTCAATGTTGTAACTGACATCCAATGCAAACTGCAGACCTCATTTACAGTATTGTCTGCATGCTTTTATACTTGTAACCACTACCAATGGTCCATAATACCCCGGTATGATAATATTGTGGTCACTGCTGTTACAATGCCAGACATGTAAAATCTCAGCTCCTTAACTCAATGGTAAATGCCTTCCAAACTGTGAGATAATGTAATCCTGAGCTGTCTGGGTAGGCATACATGGTCTGATTCCTGCTCAACTTTTTGGCCGGTTGACCACCTTGCGTGTTTCTGCCAAACCTTCTGCCCACCTGGACAGATGTCTGTAAATTCCTGGCTGGTCACATTACTTTGGATGAGGACCAACTTCCAGATTAATGTCCAGGACACAAAGAGAGCCCACCAATCCTCTGTACGACATCACGCTGTAATCAGGCAGGGATCAGACCGCGTATGCCTACCTTAATACTTCACTCCTACCAGCCTACTGGCTTTAAAAAGATCTTTTAAAATCCCATGCCATGTGGGATACCATAACATATATCTATAACTATATACCATAATATCATTTAAATCTAACAAATCTCATTCCTCCCATATTCTTTGAAATGTCTCTATAGAGTTTTTTATTCTAGCAGTCAAGTATTCCATTGACCATTGATTTCTTGTGTATGAGGTATAAGGATGTAGTAGGTTGCCTGTGAGGCCTTCCACCTAGTTGCAATAAAACATCTTGTTACTGTTAAGACAACGTTTTTCCTGTCTTTGTGAGGTCCTGTGGTAAGAGGCCCAGCAGATATGCTTCTGGTGTTAATAATACTTCTTAATTTTTAGTTAGCTTTCGTATACTCTGCTGGGGGTTCCTCCACAGGGTCTCAATTTCTTGGCAAGATCAAAATATATAAAAAATTATCCTATATTTGTTTTTAATCTCCAACATTGCGCTGATACATTAGAGTCCACTGCCTGTAAGACCTCTGGCCAAAACACAAGAATTGTAAACTCATTCTCTATGTGTTGTGTACATATAGAACTTTTATGCGCTTGCCTCCATATCTGTTGCCACTGTCCCATTTCTAAAGATGTTCCTAGTATTCTTTCACAGTATTCTGGGAATGAGGTCATGGCTTCTCTTTGCCTCTCTTTTGACTTTTTTTTGCCTGGATACTGGCTTAATTCCTCCACTGGGCAGAGGTTATAAATTCCTTGTTCTGAATTCTTCCCCATTAGTTCCTAGGCTTTTTGCCAGTAGCTTACCTTGAAACAAGGTGCTCCCATCTCTTTCTGAGTCCCCCACCTAGCCGTCCTCTTTTCCCTTTGCCTGGGCTGGGGTCCCATCCATGGTGAATGACAGGGATGTCCTTTAGACCAGGGTTAATCTTTCCTTCATCTTGCCCGAGTGGATGGGTGCGGCCTACAAGAGGTGTCTTCAGAGTAAGGGTGAGAACGCCATTGCTGCTTACTGAACTTTCCTCCTGATCCTGGGTAAGAGAGTCATCAGCCAACACCCCTGTGCAGCTGGTTAGGTTTTGTTTGTAACTTAGTCCCTATGCCTTTAACCCCTTGGGTAATGGCTTGGGTAATGGTGAAGAACTTGTAAATACTCCTGCCTAGTAAAAGTTATCCTGCTTACCAGCTGTGTGGACATTCACTTTTTTCTGTGCCAGCCTTGATTGACAGTCATCTGTACATAGGCACTTGCAAAGAACCTGGTTGGTTTGGTGGCAACACTACACTTGTCTAAGGGAATATACTCTATATTTCATGTAAACTTTAATGGGTTTGATTAAATGACCTAATGTTCACAGATAGATTACTGAATAGTCCTAATACATACATTATATTAGGTTTCTGCTAACTTTGTTAATCTTTACAAATGGAAGTGTTGACAATCATGCTGAATACAGAATGTTAGTAATTATTTCTGCACTGTTTTTGTTTCTTATTTAGACACCTCTGCTTGGTGCTGGAATACGTATTCACGAGAAAAGGGTGACTGAAGATCTTCGACCTTTCCACGACAGGATGGAGGAGTGTTTTAAAAGTCTGAAAATTAAAGTTGAAAAACAATACGGCGTGAGGGAGCTGGTATGGTTATCTCTAAAATTACCTTCTGTTTTACTTTCATAACATTTTCATTTCTCTCAGTTGCTGCTCAATAGTCACTGTGCACCCATATCACACATATAGTGTACACAGCATATAAATAATATTCCTGTCTAGTGTCTCTCTGCACATACTCACATTACCTGTGATTGTGAAGTAATTGATGTGACTCAAGCCATGTCCTAGCTATGATTCTTCTTAGGGTATATGTCACAGTTCCACAGATTTAAGACCTGGGAATGCATTGATGTATCTATTAGTTTTTAATCAAAAGCAGAACTAAAAAATATCTATTTCTGTGTGTTTGGATGCAATTTTTTTTTCTCTACAAATATACCATAATTAACGCTCTATAAGACTTAGAGTATAAGTATACAGCATGTTCAAGCAAAGTGTGCAGGGGGTAGGAGGGCGACTTCCTCCCCCTGTGCACTCTGCTTAAATATGATGTATAGTGACATTCACTTGAGAGTATAGGACAGTGCTATGAGCCCCAAAACTTACAGAGACTCTTACTCTAAGATGTCAGCAGAGCCCCTTCACTCCCTCAAACCTTGCCTGACAGACTAAAGCAGGGAACACATGCATAAATATGGGCCAGATCGATGGCCGATTTGAGCGCCATGTGCACTCACGGCGATCTATCTGGCCCATATCTAATCAATCAATCTCGCTAAAAAAACGGGGATATCAGACATGACCATAAATCATGGTTGATGTCCTTTGCTTTGCATGGAGACCGCGGGTCTCCATGCAAAGCATCATCAGAGCTGGAGAGATAGCAGAGCTGTGCCTCCAGCCCCTTCGGTGTCCGGCAGCAGCACAATGACCCCATGCTAGGTACCTCGAATGGCTCCTATATCGAGCCGTGTGTTCCTGGCTTAAGAATTTGTTGTTGTTGTTGGAGCCATTTTGCCCCTTAGTCACTTTCATAAAATAGATATAATATATTTTTATGGCAAATCTGAAAGAATTAATATTTTGCAGCCTGACTTTGATGATGGGCGAGTTGGAAGGCCAAGATCCATGCTAAGATCTTATAGACAGATGTCTGTGATTTCCATGTCTTCAGTTGGATCTGATTGCAGTTCCCCTAACAAGATTGTCACAGAAAGGTCAGTTCAATTTTCATTTGCTTCCATAAGTTATACTTATATGTAAAGGTTTGTTTTATTTTTTCTACAAGGAGTGTCTTGCTCTTACATTTGCATCTAAACAGAGCTCTCTCCAGCAAGATCACATCACACTGTGCACTTGTAAGGCTTTGTTTCCATTGCGTTGGGACCCCTCCGCTAAGCGTACACACTTAGCGGGGGGTCCCAACGTAACAGATAGACTTACCTGCTCGGCGGACGGGTCTGTCTTCATTGCGCTGAGCCGATCCGCCGGTGTCAGGCTGAACGTAGTCGAGTACGTTCAGCCTTTACACTGGCGGATGTGTAAACAGACCATCCGCCGGCAGGCTGAGTCTTTGAGATACGTCGGGACCCCAGCTAAGCGTATACGCTTAGCGTAGGGGTCCCGACGTATAATGGAAACAAGCCCTAAATCAATATTATTTAGGTGTGTAGAAGGCAAGCAGACAAGTAAAGCAAATATTATTACATTGCAATGCCAGCAAAATAATACAAAAAAGAGTTAGGACAAAGGACAGTCATAGTTGTAAGGTGGTAAAGTACAACTGTGTGGGACTTACAGAAGTAAAGATGGGGAGAGATACAACAACCTGTCCTATATTACTGTTTAGGTTGTTCACCTAATTTTTAGACAGTACAATATTTTCAGTCAATTAACATCAATTACATTAACATGATACACTTTAAAGTTAACACGTGTGATGTCCTATATGTCAGCCAGTACTCTCTGTAGTGCTGAAAGGTGACTTATATGAGATACTGATATACCTTACTAAAACTGTGTGGTTATGGAATAGATGGGAATTACAGTAGGGCTGGCATTGTGTGCCCACTCTCCCTCCTCTGCTCTGCACATCCCCGGTATCATTAATGACGCCAGGAATGTGGGGTGGGAAACTAATGCCATTCCTTAACATGGAAGTTAATGGCTCCCTACCAACTTCAGTGGCACCGATCACAGAGTAACCGCCAGGGAGGTTAAAAGATTGCAATGATTACATAACACTCAGATTAAAGAAGACCTAAGGTCCCTACACACGTAGCAAGTGGGGACCGACAGATAAGCTGTAGAGAGCAACGTGATGACATCATCACGCTGCTCTCCATCGCTCAGAGTATCGGCGGGCAGCCTTTTTGTGCCAGCTGTTAGTTTGGAACTTCCATGGTCTCCATCATCTAATGGCTAGTGTTACCCTTGATTTCGATTCTCGAATATTAGCTCGAAATCGCATTCGCCATTTGCGAATATTCGCGAATAATCCAGCGGATATCCGACGCGACACGCGATTTTTCGCGATTATTGCGCTTTTATAATCGCGATCTATTGCATGAGGGATGCGATTTTTAAACGGAAATGACGGATATTCCCCCCATCCGAATATCCGAGCTCCTTGACTTGCACGCATTGCACATATTGGATCGCAATTCGCTTTCTTCCCGGATACTCGCAATTCCGGATTCCGCCATTCTCTATTACTCCAATGTTTTGCCTATGTCGCATGCGGCTCCCTCTCGTATAACGCATTTCCGGTTCCGCCATTTCTATTGACTTCATGATTGCGCCTATTTGGTCGCATTGCCTTCTCTTCCCTCGGAATCGCGATTTCGATTCCCCCTTCTCCTTGACTTGCATGCATGCGCGCATATTGCTCGCATTGCGATGTTAGATCGCATCAATGTCCGTAGTGCGGATATTCGAATTACGAATAGACTCATACTTATGGCGGATATTCCAAATGACCTGAATTCGACATCTCCTAGTCGCTCATCACTACTAATGGCACTCGGCCACAGATATCCGGACATATTCATTCTCTGGCCAACAGGGAGAGCTTTGGGGTGACAGAGATCTGTCGGAGACAGCGTGATGGAGATGATGGATGCAGAAGTGCTTCACAATACTAAAAATATAACTACCTGCTGTTCCATGAACCTTCAGATGCCATCTCTAGTTCTGGAAAAACAACGTATTTTTGTCTTTTTGTTGAGTATAGGTGTGCACTTTGCAGCAGTTGTATAGTTTTTCTGTTATTTAGTAGCAGTGTTCGCAATTCCATTTATTTTACAGCAGCATTGACCTGGAATTGCCAAAATCAAAATATCAAGGAATCGATGTGGGTCCAGTTCCTGTACCAAGTGAAGCTGAAGTGAAAATGCGAAGGTCTCGGAAAAAGAACAAAAGGAGCAGTGTAGTGTTTGCGGATGAAAAAAGTGTGGTGGAATCCTTGTCTGATTCCAAACGAGTAAGTTGTGTTCTCATCTATTGGCAGATAGTAACGCAAAAAGGTGAACATTCGCTTTTAAGCCCAACTCTGGACTTGATGGACCACATTTTATGAGTGGAGGACAACATGGGAGTAGAGTAGAATAAAGTAAAGTGTATAGTCATGAAAGTCTTTTCCACCTGTCTACATGTGTATCTGGGGAACTTCTGGGTAGGCCTCTGCCTTGTGACCTATAACTGCTCATTTAGATGATGATTGATAGACACGTTCCCTTAAATTTTTTTCCTGAAAGACAACACTGATACAATGCTTCACCGTACATTAGTGATGGGAGACACAGAAATTAAAATAGCCTGTATCTGAGACAAGGTCCTCTAATGTGGCTTTCAGAGCAATTTTCAAATGGCACACTTTTAAATAACATACCTTGGGGCTACCATACAGCGGAATGTAGTATTATGGAACATAATTCATTTTACAAACAGTTTCTTTTGCAGTTTGTTGGTCTTATATACGATAGCATTCCAGTTTTATACATCTTCATTAGTTAGGGTAGCTTTGGTTAAAAAAAACATAATACACGAACCTTGTCCCTATGTACTTAAATATAACAGGTTTTGGTAAGTGTTTTTTTACATGAATTATTAAACCACAGAATGACAAAGCAACGGTTAAAAGCTTAAGGCTATCTGGCCCATTCAGTGTTTAAATGCGACCCATGTGGGTACCTTGGCACCACACTCCTCTCCACTGTGAATACACCCCCATGGTGACATTCAGATGCCTCTAGCCATTATATTTGCCCATGTAAATAAGTGGTGGTGGAGCATGGTGCCCCCTATTGCAAGCCCTCATGGCTGAGCAAAACAAGCTGTATGTGACGTAAGTTTCAGGTGCCTACACTACCATGTACTCACTTTCCATGCTAAGCCTTCCCTTGCCCCAAAAGGGTCCAATACCCGCAAACGTCTATGTTATGACATTTCCATCTATTTATATTTGTTCACACAAACACTCTATCTATTCTTGATCCGACCCCTCTATGAAACTTAAGAACCCACAGTGGCCACCCCGGTCTAGACCTTAAATTATTACAGATGTTGCTGTAAGAATTAATATACTGCTGAGGATAAGGCACAGTACACCCAAAAGCAGGAGAGATAGATTAACAGTGGTTATGGAAAGTATTTAGACCGCCTTAAATGTTCTTTTTTTCTCTCATGAATGTGCACAGCACCCCATATTGACAGAAAAACACAGAATTGTAGACATTTTTGCAGATTTATTAAAAAAGAAAAACTGAAATATCACATGGTCCTAAGTATTCAGACCTGTTGCTCAGTATTTAGTAGAAGCACCCTTTTCATCTAATACAACCATGAGTCTTTTTGGGAAAGAAGCAACAAGTTTTTCACACCTGGGGTTGGGGATCCTCTGCCATTCAAGAACAGACACAGAGTTGTTGTGAAGCCACTTCTTTGTTATTTTAGCTGTGTGCTTTGCCATTGTCTTGTTGGAAGGGAAACCTTCGGTTCAGTCTGAGGTCCTGAGCACTTTGGAGAAGGTTTTCATCCAGGATATTCCTTTATTTGACTTCATTCATCTTTCCCTCGATTGCAACCAATCATCCTGTCCCTGCAGCTGAAAAAACCCACAGCATGATGCTGCCACCACCATGCTTCACTGTTGGGACTGTATTGGACAGGTGATGAGCAGTGCCTGCTTTTTTTTACACATACACCTTAGAATTATGGCCAAAAAGGTTGTCCAAAATGTCTTCCATTTAAGGATTATGGAGGCCACTGGGCTCCTGGAACCTTAAGTGCCGCAGAAATATTTTTGTAACATTGGCCAGATCTGTGCCTTGCCACATCTCTGTCTCTGAGCTCTTCAGGCAGTTCCTATGACCTCATGATTCTCATTTGCTCTGACATGCACTGTAAGCTATAAGATCTTACAGTATATAGACATGTGTGTTGCTTTCCTAATCAAGTCCAAACAGTAAAATCAAACACAGTTGGACTCAAATGAAGGTGTAGTACCATCTTAAGGATGATCTGAAGAAATGGACTGCACCTGAGTTACATATATGAGTGCCACAGCAAAGGGTCTGAATACTTAGGACCATGTGATGTTTCAGTTTTTCTTTCTTAATAAATCTGCAAAATGTCTACAATTCTGTGTTTTCTGTCGGTATGAGGTGCTGTGTATACAATTATGAGGGAAAAAAAGAACATAAAAGATTTTAGCAAATGACTGCAACATAACAAAGAGAGAAACATTTAAGGGGGTCTGAATACTTTCCAAACCCACTGTATCCTTTTCTACACCCACTGGGCAATATATGTAAAGGTACAAAAAGTTCACACTTGTATTGATGTGTGTTTTTGAAATAAAGGTTCTTGTCCATTTAAGTGTATAATATAGTAGTGAAACACAAGAGAGTAAAGTCCCCCATACACCTTAACACCGATCCATACAATCTCCATTAGATCTACCAACAACTGTGTA
>CM070034.1:28420605-28431004 GCA_036250615.1 Ptychadena robeensis | reverse complement strand
TTTGATTGTACAGAAATTGTATGGAAAGATTGTAAGGTGTATGGGGGCCTTAAGACATTTAAAGGACCCAAACTAATCAGTGACAAACTATTTATTTTACAGCTTTCCAGGAAGCAGGAATTCATGAGTGACACCAATCTCTCAGACCGTCCACAAGCACCTCAGACTTCTGTTCTCAAGCAAATGAGCTTTGCAAGCCGCTCCATGCCGACTATTCCAGGCAGGTTTCCCCTAACAATTTATAACGCCTGACAATGGACAATAAGGGGACAAACTGAATGGGATAAATAGGGAGGTAAATAGAAGTAGGGAATGCCAATCAACATTAAAATAGAGCAGAAGGAAGAATATGAAAAAAGTTATATGAAGGGGATGAATAGAAAGAAAAAATATTTAAATATGGTTGGGGGAATGAGATAAAAGTTAGTTAGATCTGATCATCGACAGGACATGAGTGGGGTCTGAACATGTTCCATTGGGAAAACAGATATAATAGGGACACAACAATTATACAGAAACATTCATCATTCACATTAAGACAAATACACACGATCATTACACTCATCATTTACTGTCTGCAGCTAGTGGTAGGGGAGGGTGGGTGGACTGTGTGCAAGGAAGAAGAGAACTGACAGCTGGGAGAACCAATAGGCAGCTGAATTCTGCAGAATCCCTCTCCTCTCACTCTGCCTGACAGCGCTATTCTGACATAGAGGGCTCCATATGCCACCTCAGCTGCCCCCCTTGCTCATATCTGTCAAAAAAAAGCCCAAAAGAACACGGGGACATACAGGAAGTGAAGCCAGTGTCGTCACTTCTGGTACACTAACTGTGGTTCTTCAGCGTTCCAAGTACCGGAAGTGACGTCAAAATAAGCGCGATTTAAAGATTCCGGGAAAAATTTGGGATTTCTTGATTTGCCCCGGAAAGCCACATAGAAAACGTGACTTTCCTGGCCAAAACGGGATGGTTGACAGGTATGCCCTAGCTGCGCCCCCCCCCCCCCCGGAATACCTCTACACATGTCAGGGGGGCCCCCTCCCCAGTTTGGCAACCACTGCTGTAACTCGACTCTAACCTCTTCAGTCCATCATGAATGGTGCTGCTAGATTCATTTACTCATCTAACCGCATTTCATCTGCTGCTCCTCTCTGCAAATCTGTATACTGGCTTCCAGTTTCCAGAGAAAATTCAGAGTTCTGTGCCTTGCTTTAAAATCACCTACACCTCCTGTCCCACCATTAAGTTAAAAAAATCAAAATTTTGACTTGACTTTGAACTGAATTTATGCAAAAACTATTTGTGTTAGAGCAACACTTTTTTGCAGTATACTCCCAACCCTTCTCTACAACTCCAGCAGGTGATGATACCATGTTCAGGGGCTTTGCAATTTAATTGTTGAAATGGTAGAATAAAAAAAAAAAAAATTTGACCATCTCTATTCCTAACTTTATTACCCTGCCAATCCCATCCCTCACAAATATTGTACTCTTTGTTTCCCAACCTCTTAGAGTGTAGGCCTCCTTGGGCAGGGTCCTCAACTCCCTCTGTGTCATATCCTGTACCTGTGTGTTATCTATTGTTGCATCATAACTCTAATGTAATTTACATCTCTGAGCAATATGTTGACACTATATAAAGAAAAGTTAATAATGATAATAATACTGTACAGTATGCACAGTGCTTCTTATCTATTAGTGATGATCACGAATATTCGGATTCCGAATATTAATCACAAATATCGGCAATTCGGAAATTCCAGAAGATGGTGAATATATTGCCGAATATTCGCAATTCCGGATATTCGGTATTTTTTTTCCATTACACACGCCTCTCAATGCAAGTGGACAAATGGGAAGGCTGCAACAAGAGCTTATCAACACTCCCTGCGACCATCAACAGTTTTTAAATCCAATATTGGGGTGATGCGAATATTCGGTATAGTGCGAAAATCGGCACTTTAGAAAATTCGCGAAAATCACTTAGATGACGTCCAAAATTCACAATTTTTTTTCAACACGCCCCTCAATGCAAGTTAAACATATATTCGCGAATATATAAAATTCGTGATATTTGCATAAAACTGCCGATATTCGCAATAAGAAGAATATTGCCGAATGCGAATATTTTCCGAATGTTTTCCCAAAAATTTGCGGCATGCCGCGAATACGAATGCTGCCTATGCCGCTCATCACTATTATCTATCATCACTTTTTAAAGCATCATACATACTCCTGCGTTTAGTAATGTGACATAATGTACAGCAATGCACATACCATGCTGTGATGGGTTGTGGTAGCATTCACATGGAAAAGCTTTCTCAATTTGCCAATTAAAATATCTACATTCTTTAACACCACAACGCATAGTAATAGTTGAACCAATCCATTGTTTCTATAAAAGTACACTGAAATTGTTGATTGTTATTCTTCCAAATCAGGATTTCGACATTAGCAGCACTAGGTTTACATTAATGTATAGCTCGTGTTACACATATTTTTTAACACTTTTTTAACGCTTTGGTACCACTGGGCTTACATGTGTATAATTCAGTGTCTTCATTTTATCTTTAGGATTAACATTCTCTACAGCCAATGGACCTACTTATGAAGACCAGAATCAAAGCCCTCGAATGAGCCAACCAAATATCTCTGGACTTGAGACAGATAAGAAAACTTTGAAGAAAAGCAAAATGAATCAGTTTTTTAAAACAATTGTGAGTTTTCTATTTGTATGGAAACTGTTGATTATGTAACATTTTTTTTGTCATTTTAAGTTTTATGTATGAAGGATAAAAAAAAACGTAATTTCACAAGATTGGTTACTATTCTGTAGCAATAAGAACCAATGATCCTGCTGGATTTGTGTGGCAGCGACAATTTCTGATGGAGACTGGAAGTGACTTTTATTAAAACTTTTGTACTCGTAGTAAAGGAGAGAGGGTTTGGGACAGCAGGTTTCTTTTCAGGCTTTAACAACACAAGCTGACAGCAGGACACCTTTAAATCTCTCCCCCACTTCTCTGGCTCCACTATGGAAGGACAGGAAAATGGAAAGCATGTGTTTTTCTGTGCGGTTTCTCCGCAGGTTTTTACCACGTTTTCTAGTCCATTGGACGCAGCCGGCACAGGCACACATTTGAGGCGTGGATTAGCCGCGGTGCAGTGTGGACGTGGAAAAATATACACGGTTGACTGATTCAAATTTGATTAAAATTCCCAGTGATCAGGCTTTTTGGCTTGGCTGGAGGGAATGGAACACATTTTTGCCTCTTGGGATGTAGAGCTATTGCTCCCAGGATTGTTTTATATTTATATATATATGTGTGTGTGTGTGTGTGTTTTTTTTACATATTCAGACTATGAGATATAGGAACACATTACCATTGATTTTAATGGCAAAAAAGTGTGTCTTATAGTCCGAAAAAAATCTATTCCCCCCCCCCCCCTCAATCTATTCTAGTTCCTTTTTGTAGTTGTTTGATAAACTGTTCAGAAGAAAAGTCATCGCTGTCTTCAAGAAGAGAATAGTTTAGTTTAGTTACCTTATCACTTAATCCTCTTTTTTACTGAGCCTGTAGTCCAGCTTTAAGGAGCTACAATGGCTGAAGAAACATAAGCATTTGGCATTTATATACCTTGTATTGCGATGGGAACACAGACCAGGAATCTGACTACCCTAAAATGTATCAGATGTTAAGTTAAATGGTTCAGAGTTTGGTATTTTTTTCTAGATTTTAATATATGTGAAATGTACCCTTAACTTAATTGTTAATTCAGGAAATTCATAAGCCCTAAAACTACTGTATTTGACTTCACTGGAAAATGATTTATCTCTATTTAGCTACTGATTTTTGTTCTTCTCTTTTTAGCGTCCTTCCAAGAATATCGATGATGGAAAGCAGACCACAGACCCGCAAACTGACACCCTGCCAATAGATCTCTGACCTGGACAATGATTTGGAGGATTGAAGATTTTTTTTGATGAATTAAAGAACTAAATGTTTAATTAAAGCCTTTCATGAGAGGATATCTGGATATATAAACTGGAGATTTGGCAGCAGTCCTTATCTGCTCACTTGAAAGTTTTAGTTTAAAATAGCACATATATAAAAAAAAAAGTTTTTTTTATTTTGAAGAAAAGCAATAAAAACCCCAGGCTCCACTAAGCCTAAGCCTCCGTTACGTTACTGTGGACACGGATGGGCTGCGTTGACGTTAAGGGCCATTTCACACTATGTGCGTTGCGTTTAAGAAACATGCATGTTTTTTTCACATCAAAATTACATCAACTTTTCCTTTATCGACCTTAGAATGTCACATGTCTGATGAAAAAAACAAATCCAGGTGCATTGATTCCATGTACAAAATTTTACAGTTTTTGTATATGGGAAACTGTTACAGACTTAAGCAATCATTTTTATAACTTAAGTAAACTGCGTATGTCCACTAGTGATGGCCGAACGATCAGCAAGGTGGCCAGTTCGGCCGCGAACATAACATGTTCACTTTTCCTCCCCCAGCGAAAATAATGAGTGTTCGACCCACCCCGTTCATCGGCAGGGAGAAGGTTATTATTCTTCTGCTAGCCGGATAAGGAGCAGAAAGATCCGGCCAGTGGAAGTATTTGGAAGTGGAAGACCAGGGAGAGAACAAAACCCAGCTTAAGCGGGAAGTAATGTCCATGGCGTCACATCCGGATATCGAAACCAGAAACTGTGTGTTCCAGGTACCGGAAGTGATGTCAGTGACTTTTCTGTTTTTTGGATTTAAATTCCCCATGAACAGGCGGACCATGGACTTTCCCAAAAAATCCGATCCACCTGTTCGCGGACAGACCTGGCCGACGTTCGGCCATCTCTAATGTCCACCTTTCTCCTTTAATCTCTTTGTGTCAGTGACATATTGGACAAAACCCCACTGAATCTGGTTTCTCAATCAATAGGTTACGACCTCTGCCACAGATTTTCTGTTTTCCAGTGATCCAGGCTTCCATGCTTTTCTCTCAGATCTACAACAAATATAATGAGCACAGAACATTTTTTTTATTGATGCACCTAAAATATATTAATCTGCTTTAAAATGAAAGTTCAGTTAGAGATTAAAGTTGGCACCCATCTACATGATGGTCATTGACTGATCTCAATATGTTTAGTAATGTGTATAACTGAGGTTCTATGTAAGCCATCTACTTACAAGTCATGTTCTATTTAGCTATGCTTTTTCTTTTTTAAAGGAACTTTAATATCTGTGTATTTGTGTGAATAATTTGCATAGAATCGGGTTTTGCTAGTTAATGTTTTGGTTGTGCGAAGGGAAAGTGACCAAAAACTATTACAACTTTTAAATATCATCAGATGTATATATTTTAATCAATGAAAAAAAGTTTGTTCAATGCTGGTCCTAGTGAATAAGCTTGGAAACACTGTTGATTGTGAATATTCTAATCGGGAATTTTTATTGCAAATATCGGCAAATGTTTATTGCGAAAATCTTGCATATAGCTCTGTGTCTTCGTAATCATGAATATTCAAGATTTTAACATCAGTACCCGGAACTACCATGCCTTGCCTTCTCAATATGGTCAGGTAGTAGTGTCCATTCGCGCAATGAAGGTAATAATGACTGGAGATCATGAATTCTCAAATTTATTGCGAATATTAGGTGAAAAATTTGCAGTATTTTGCGTATGTGAATATTGCTTATGCTGCTCATCACTATTAATAACCAAGCCAGTAACATATCTTAAATGGTATATTTAATTGTTTTACTTTGGAAAAAGATATAATAGGTCCAGCTTTATCTATATTGAGGTTGTTTGACTGTTTGTGTATACTATAAGCAGTTTCTAAATGTCGCTGTAGATAAACCCCCAGATAGTTCATTTAAAAGCCTTTACTTTTGTCACAGTTATTACCAGGTTTGTTTAAAACTCTACATTTTTAATAAAATATATTTTATAAATGTATTCATACTTAAGAATTAAAATAATATAACCTTAATAGTTTGTTTTCATTTCTATGTATGGTATTCAACTAGAGGGCATGTCCATAAAACGTTTTTTCTTGCAGATTTATCTACTGTATATGCATGCTTAATTATGTAAAATATAGGCAGGTAAGACTCAGAAAACATGACTTTAATTTGAATAAAAAAAAATAAAACATGACTTTAACCTTAAATTATTTAACAGGAAACCGCCAATGGTGGCATTTCGTTTTAGTGCATTCCACAATTTATTAGAAGCAGAAAAACTAATAATCAGACATTGAAATAAACAAGACGTATTTTTTTTTTAAATGCCATTTATTACAAAAAGTATAAAGATTTATCCTTCAACCAAGTCAATCTAAATGGACAGAAATCGGAGAATAATTTGGTTGGTATGAAAATGGTATGAATAGTGGTTGTTTCATCCTGCTGTAATGTTTACAATTACACTGTAATTCAGATGACAGCACCATCATTAAAATGTAATATTCACAATGCAACTATTAATGAATAGATTGTGTGTATGCATTCGACTATACCTTTACTGTTTTTCTATGCTTCAACTAAAAGAGACTCCTTCTTAGGATGATAAAAACAAATGGGTAGTCTTCAACTTGGGGTCTCTTATGGTTTTCTTATGAGTTCTGAAGAAAATTTAAGAGGAAAATATCAGTGTTTCATCTTCTACTCAGGGGAGGAATAGGGAGCGTAACTAAAGCTGTAAATTGGTAAATAAAAGGATTGAGTCAACTTTTTGCGCCAACAACCGTATTACGATAGAGCTGTGTATATCTACACTTGCTTCGGGTTGGTCACTCTCGCTTGCCTCTGGGTATCCAAGGGTATTTGGACCGGTTTAGACTTTCTATCCTCAATAAGGAGGTTTTATGCAAGGCGCCCATAATAATCAATGTTGCTTTATTGGATGATAAAAAAAATAATTTCTACATCAATGATGTAGAAGGTTATTTGTTTATCATCCAATAAAGCAACATAGGTTATTATGGGTGCCTTGCATGAAGCCTCCGTTCTTTGGGAAACCTGTGATCCTTCACTCTACATCATTCTTAGAATGATGGCATTGTATTTCTATATTGTATGCTACATATACACTACACACTACAAAATGTGAAGATAAGTGCACTGATGATAAACTCCACAAGATGGCAATATTTCATTGGGCTGGTCTTGCCAAGTACAACTACACTGCTCAAAAATGTAAAGGGAACAAAAAAATATGACCTGATCCTAGATCTGAATGAATGAAATATTCTTAATAAATACTTTGTTCTTTATATAGTAGAATGTGCTGACAAGAAACTCACACAAAAATAATCAATGGAAGTCAAATTTATCAACCCATGGAGGTCTGGATTTTGAGTCACAATCAAAATTAAATTGGAGAAAAAACTGCAGGCTCATCCAACTTTGATGTAATGTCCTTAAAACAAGTAAAAATGAGGCTCAGTAGTATGTGTGTCCTCCACGTGCCTGTATGACCTACCTACAATGCCTTGATAAGGTAGCAGATGGTCTCCTGAGAGGTCTCCTCCCACACCTGGACTAAAGCATCCCCCAACTCCTGTACAGTCTGTGGTGCAACGTGAGTTTGGTGGATGGAGTAAGATATGATGTCCCAGATGTGCTCAATTGGATTCAGGTCTTGGGAACGGGCGGGCCAGTCCATAGCATCAATGCCTTTATCTTGGAAAAACTGCTGACACCCTCCAACCACATGAGGTCTAGCATTGTCTTGCATTAGGAGGAACCCACGGCCAATCGCACCAGCATATGGTCTCACAAGGGGTCTGAGATTGTAATTTTGGTACCTAAGGGCAGTCAGACTTTCTGTGAGGGTGCCAGTGGCGAATGTAAGCACAAGCCCCACCTGTGGACGTTGGGCCCTCATACCACCCTGATGGACCACCCATTCCACCCTCATGGACCACCCATTCCACCCTCTGACCTTTTGAGCAGACACATGCACTTTCATGGCTCATTGTAGGTCATTTTGCAGGGCTCTGGCAGTGCTCCTCCTGTTCCTCCTTGCACAAAAGCAGAGGTAGCGGTCCTGATTCTGGGCGTTGCCCTCCTACGGCCTCCTCCACATCTCCTGATATACTGGTAGCACTCCTGCATCTCCTGGTAGCACCTCCATGCTCTGGACACTACGCTGACAGACACAGCAAACCTTCTTTGCTTTAGTCTAGGTGTGGGAGGAGATCCCTCAGGAGACTATTCACTAATTCACAACTGATAGGCTCCTGAAAGTATTATATTTCATCTAAAATTTTGGTAAAGAAGTCTATATGTTACGTTTACTACACATGTGGCATGTGGTGTGAATGGACTTGAAATCAATGATTTAGATAATAAATTTTTATTGAGATTTACATTACATATTATATACCATTACATATTACATATAAGAGTATCATGTTTCTAGTATACAATACAATACAATAATATTATGAGTTATGAGTCTCATGAGTTGTACATTGTACTATGGTAATATACATTTCATATATCAATATGATGGATACAAGCATTGTCAGTATTTAAAATTTTTAGGCTTTACAGGATGAATATGAAAGAGTTTCATAGAAGATGTTTGTATGTGTTAATTTTTATAAGGGATATTAGGTATTATAACATGTGTAAATAAAAGACCCAATATAACCATATACTGTATTATTTAAGTATAAGGGATATCAAGTGTTGTGTCTTATATAAATGTTAGTATCATAAATAAATCTAAAATATTTATAAGTAAAGAAAGAAGATGGGATGGATGGAAGGGAAAGGAAAAGGGGGGTAATTGTGTGGGGAGATAAGTGTAGTGTTGAGCAGCATGTTATATTTAAATTCACGTAATTTAGTGAATATATAAAGGAACATTCAAAATCCATAAAATTCCATTCAACTGTATTCTATTGCCTTACATCACGCATGGCTGTTCGCAATTATTTAAAAAGATTTGCGAACCAGCTTTACAGCTTCTCTTCTTCATTCTGTGATCTTTGCCAGTACCAGCTCTGTGGGAAGTGCGCATATCCATTCGCAATGCACACAAAAATGCGCGATGTATGCCTGTAAACAATGTTGAAGCATAATATGAGAAATATCCTCCATTGCGAATATCTGAGCGCACATTCGCCAAACATTGCAAATTCTCGAATGTTGGATATTCGTCAAATATATTTGAATTACGCTCAACACTAGATAAGTGACAGCATAAATAAATATTATTATAAAAAATTGTGAATATAAATAGGAATATGTCAAGGGTCATTAAAACATGGATGTCAACACTGGAAGCCAACACAACATGTGTATGTTTTGAGAAGATCGCGAAATGTAGTGGCTTCTTGAAATATGAGCCATAGAGCCCATCTTTGTACAAAAGGTACAATATTAGAAAGGTGTTCTAATATTTTGACAATATAGTCTCACTTTCTGCTAAGTCTAAAGGGCAAATCTCAAAAAATGACAGTGAATTTTAGACTCTTTCCACCCCAAATGTTGTAGTTTTGGTTTTCGTTACACGTTACTACTGTTTAACATTGTTATGCCTTAGATGAACACTAGAGGGAAATGTTAGCCATATAATGAAGTGTTCAACTTGCCAGTGAAGGCATTATTTAGAAATGTGGTTACTAATAAGTGAATTAAAATGAGTTGAACCAAACACATGTGTATATGTTTCTTATAAAAAAAAATGTCATACAAAACATAATAAATATAAAATTATAGCTAAAACATCATCAGCAACATATCAAATACATGGTAAATGAGAGAAATAATTATTAGAGAGAGTTAGGGTCCCCATACACCTTTAGATTTCTCAGATTTCCATTAGATCTCCTTTTGTTTTACCAAAACCATGTAATATGAGGGACATTCTAAACAATCAAGTCTACCTGTGTTCGATCGCAGAGGACCCTATACTACATAGTTGTTGGTAGATCTAAAGGATATCTGACAGAGAGATCTTAAGGTGTATGGCCATCTTTAGAAAAAGAGTCTACTAATGTATGCAATCGTGGTGTGCACAATTTTACATTACAAAACAAAGAGTTAGGGCCCCCATACACCTTACAATCTTTCCATACAATTTCTGTACAATCAACTTTTAGTCTACCAAAACCATGTAGAATGAGGACCTTTCTATCCCTTCCAATCACTAGGGAGGACACGGAACTACAAAGCAGTGATATATACCTTCCAATCACTATGTATTCTATCAGGGAGGACCCGCCATTACATAGCAGTGATGTATACCTTCCAATCACTATGTATTCTATCAGGGAGGCCCTGGCACTACATAGCAGTGAGATATACCTTCCAAACACTTTGTATTCTATCAGGGAGGACCCGGCACTACATAGCAGTGATGTATACCTTCCAAT
>CM070034.1:28406359-28420505 GCA_036250615.1 Ptychadena robeensis | reverse complement strand
TACTACACAGTTGTTGGTAGATCCAATGGAGATTGTATGGATCGATCTTAAGGTGTATGGAGGGCTTAACTTAGAGTGTGTATAAACACAATTAATATTGCATACTCAATAGTCAAGTTATTTCATTATTGAAAGGTCTGGAGTATTTGATCCTGAAGTGTTTATTAAAAAGTAAAGCAACATTAGTCTAGCTGATTAAAGCTGAAAATACCAAAATCCATGTAAATGCAGCAGTCATGTGATGTTCATATAAAATAATTTACAGGCCTCTTACAGTTGAAACTATTGAAAAAATTTGGAATTTGTAACAATCAATTAGCTGTCAGCTTTGACTTCTATTTGCACTAAACAAATGATATTTTGAGTGTAAGGAGAAAAAAAAGAAGCATTCAGGTTTAAATAGAGTGCATGGGAAAATCCCATACACTATGGCGAAATCGGTAGTCTGAACAAGATGTAAAATAAACACAGCAGTGATTTGTAGCTTTTACAAGAACCACTAATATACATCGTTTCAGTGCCCAGAAGCATACTGTTCAATGTGAGAATAAATAATAGAAAAATTACTGCACTGTATGTAAAATATGTATAGAAGTTTATGGTTGGACCATATTGGAGGACAAAAGTAGCACCACTGTATGTAAAATAGAAGATGATCATTATAGGAACGTACATGTACAGTATGTGTGTAAGTTAGATACACAATAACACCAACATTATAGACATGGCTTTTCGCGTTAATATATATTTTGGAGATACTTATAGGGAATTGATGGCTTTAATGCTCACTGACTTGCACATAGATGCTGACATAGACAGAGCAGGCCAGGTGGATGAGTTACACCAGGAATCTAGCCGTACCCTGGCATCGCCTCTTCTGGTTATATCAGGCTGTTCAGCTTATGCTAGGGTCATATGACTGAAAGCTGCTGCAATGACTCATGTTTTTTAAGTACTAAACACCTATTTTATATATTTTTACTGTAAATAAGTACACATTGCCACAGGCATAAACCATCCCGAACTGCTCATCAAAGCCAACTTGCGTTATGCTCAAGATTTACACAAAACAAAAGCTGACCTTTTATATACACCAAGACACTCCAAACCAGTACAGAACATTAACCTGTAATGTACAAGGACATGCTGAAAGGATTCATAATGAATGTTGAATAACAGACTATAGAACACATCACCTGATGAAACAGAACATTATTTGCATGTGAATTGACATACTAATTACTAAGGCTATGCAATCAAATGTATTGGGTAATATAAAGCTGTATATTCTTATTTTCAGTATTTCAAATATTTGCATTTGTTGTAAGCATTAACTAAAACACTGTAAGCAGTGCTACACTGTACAACACAAATCTAACACAACTAAGAATGTTATATCTTGCCTGGAAGGGAACCTTACATATCAAGGTGACCTCTTAAGGAGGACTTCATGGATCTTTATAACAATGAATGGTGATCAGTGTGCTCAGTAAGACAACATTACATTACACATGCCAACTAACAAATGTGGACACAACAAATGATGTCTAACAGAAATTGGGTCAGCACATGTTTAAAATAACTATTTTATTCTTATAATATTAATATCAATGACTTCCCAGTTAATGATGTCATTGATGTTGTTGCCAAAATTACAGTCAGACATTTTCCAATATTAGTTTTGCTGTTGATGTATATTAAGTGGAAAATAAGAATATAATTAGTATAGCTCTATAGGGTTAGAGTCCAGACCAATATAATCTGGTTCCCTCTCCCGTTTATCCTTCTGGGACTTTAAATCAGTTAGGGGAGGTTAAATGGGAGAGGGAACCAGATTATAATGGTCTGGACTCTAATCCTATAGATCTATAATAATTTATCATTTGAGGGGTGCAGCACGTCAAACCTTAGATGACAATATGTGTTATTCTCCTATCGTCTAGAGATGTTATTAAATAAGAATATAATATTTCCCCACACATTGCAATCCTTATAAAAGAAAATTCAGGAGCTAAGTTAAAGTTAGGAAACAAAGTCCCAAACATTTTACTTCATTGCATTATATGTCATCGTATTTAGGTTTTTAATGCATGTTGACCCTGTTTTAAATATTCTTACTCTTAATAAAATAGCATTTGTTTAGTCGCAGAAGCTGAAATTACAACCATTTTATAACATTAACAGAATAAATTATAATATTAAATACATTATATAATATATATATATATATAATTCATATAAGAATACCTTTAGAGCGTGACATATATTGCCCATTAACAGGTTGCAGAAGTAATATTAATGTTTTTCTATTGCATTGAGTATATATAGTTACGCATATATGTTGTGTGGTTTGGTGATAAAAAATACTGTAATACGATGATAATGATAGGAAGGTATGTATCTTGCATACAGATAATAAGTAATAATAATAATGTATTTTTCATCAGAATGTTGTCTGATCAGCACTAGTGTTGAGCTTGAATATTTGAATTGTGAATATATTCGAGAATTCGCAAATATTTCAACGGATATTCGCAATGTTGAATATATTTGCGATATTATGCATTGGGAAGCTTATGGCCATGCATTGCGACCACATGTGACCATTCTTTTGGAAGGTAATCGTAATGTGAATATAATTGCGAATATATTTTGGCAATTCATGGCCAAATATTCACAAATATCTATATAAATAGAATTATTTGAGAAATCAAATATTGCCTATGCCTCTTATCACTAACCAGCACCAGTAAAAGGCAGACATGTCAGAGGGCCGGTGTTGGGAAATTAAAATGCAGAAAGTTCTGGGACCACAGATAGGAGATCTAAACATCTTAATTTATAAATTTTTCAGTTCAAATAGTATATTTATTTATTAAATACATTTATGAAGTTCAGCGTGTTACACAGTAGGCCATTGTACAAAACAGCAAATGTACTTTACCTAACATGCTGCGTGATATGTTAGTGCTATATAAATAAATTATAATAATAATGATAATAATAATATGCAAAAAGGCATTATGGACAAAAATGTCTTTATGTGTAATTTGTAATTTGAATTATGGAAATGTTTGAATAATTATACTTATAATTTAAAAAAATGGTAAAAAATCTTTATTCGTGTGATTGCTGAATGAATGAATATCCAGAAGTATTGCCTTTGATGACAGATTTATGTGTTTTGTACAAATTAAACTCACATGCTCTATACTTTACAGAAATAAATAATATTAAATGTGATATATAGGAAAAGGGACGTTAACATCTAAATAAATAGACGGTGTTCAGAAAGACAGAAGGAACCAAACAGCATTTCAATGATTTAATAAAAACAATTGTCTCTCTTATTTGTAATGACTTGACGAAACGGGAATTCTACTCCTTTTCAGTTACTTTAACAACACATTTTTTTCCCTCTAAAGCCATAAGGATGAAGTAGCATGAATTGTTTGAGGACACCAGATTTTACAAGTTGTTTGGGAAATAATCCCCATGCTACACTGATGGTAGACACAATTTCATGTATCCGCTTTTCTCACAATTTACTATAACGATATACAAGTCATTGTTTGTTTTCATTACAAGCGTAAGATCAGGGGTTCAAGACTAAATTTGTTTTGTCACTAAGACTTTTCCCACGCACTGCCATAAGAGCGGTTAACTCGTTGTCGCAGTTTTTCGATATGACCAGATATATTGCGCTGTCTATTTACTATAATCTTCAGACTGCCGAAATAAAGTCAAAACAGTAAACACGGCTACTGTGTATGGTACTTTAAACCAATCTATTCACAAGTAGCATTTTTCCGATATTTACAACAAATATGCTTCGCAGTTTAAGGTCCTTTCATGATGGAAATACTCCAAATAAAAGTGAAAAGAACACAGAAAACATCCTAGAGTGATATGAACAATTATTTCTGGCTTAAAGCATTGGTGAACACTTGTATGCCTCTTTAAGCAGAGATTTTGTATAAAGAAATATTTCCAAGGTATAATTCCCTAATATTAGCAGCAAGATTATAAAACTAAAAAGGTCTACATCACTCTTTGTTGTCTTCATTTGGGATGGGTTTGGATGGCACAGTGCCTAGAACTCTTGCCTTAGGTTTAAAGATCATCCATCTGCAAGAAGTTTGTTCAGAGCTTGCTGTGTTTGCATGGGTTTCCTCCAGGTACTCTGCTTTCTACCTACATCCCCAAAATATACTGGTAGGTTAATTGGCTTTTCCAAAGTTGGAGTTATTGTTAATGATGTTGACTACAGTAGTGACATATGACTGATGTGTTCTTCTGAGTGAGCACCCCCTCTGGCACCCACCACCAGATGAACACCTCTTGTTACTGACGGTGTGCTCTCCTGGGTGGCAGGTGTGGTGGTGAGTCACAGACTTACGGACTCTTTGACTCACCAGCACTTCTCCATAGACAACCTTCTCTCTCCACTGGTGGCCACCAGCTTAATAAAAAATTTTGATGCCCTAATGCCGCCCATATTGCCGCTACGTAAAACTTCCACTGCTGAGTGACATGTCTATGTAACATGTAATGTGCTGCTTGTACATAATGATGACATTATATAAACACTAAACAATAGCAGAATAACTAAGATTACTTTTCAAACTGAGTGCTATTATTAATGCCCAGAGGATGTTAAGATTTACATTTGAACATATATAGACATTAGATAACTTATATTATTACCATCTTATAATCTAAAGAAAAAGAACATCTTGTCAACTGTACTTTTGGGAACTGTGAAGTGTTTATTATGGGCAGTTCAGAAATAACAATCTAGATAAGTGTCCAAATACAAAACCTTACATTATTCTATAGTATGTATACAATCTAATTTTGAAAACTGGATAAATTAAAAACAACTCATTATTTTCTTTGGAGCAATCCATTATTGCTTATAATTCGGTTATAAATGCTGTTCAAGATGTTCCAAAATGTGATATATGTTCTAGCTATCATGGCTACATCTGCCTAAAAGGTGCGTCAGAGTTCAGTATTTTTTTTTGGGGGGGTGTTTCATTTAGTTACTGCATAGAAACAGAGTCTAATTTCTTTTTAAATCTCATTAATTTAATTTTAAGTACTTTTATTTAGCAACATATGCAGCTTTGTGCTTTGAATGCAAATGTCAGTTATTTTCACTTTAGGCAGTGCTTGAATCAAACAAGGTATCAAACTTAATTTTAGCATTAAAATTATGAAATGGAATGGCCAATTCTTTACAGCTAACCTGTTGGCTCCTTATACAGCTGGGTCCCTTTATACAGCTTGGTATGCCTGTTGCACTATACAGTTATTAGTGATACAGTAAAAAAAATATGCTACCATAGAAGTATCTATCATTGAAAGGTTTATTTTTTTATTAAATTTTTTTTACCACAGAATTCTATAAATTGTTTGCTGAAGATTTGTACAGATACTGATAACTTGAAGGAAGGAGGAGGAATTGGCTGACCCTTTACCGTGCACTCTACATAAGAGACTCTAAACTGTCTCATTTGCACCAAAAATTGTCTGTACCCATTCTTTTTAATTTTATTCTGTTTAAAGTATGAGCACAGGAGGTTACGCAAAGAGGGAATTTTATATTTCTTGAGCCTGCTGCAAAATTACAAATGATATATGTATAGCCTTCCTTTCACAATTTCATCAGAAATACATGACGTGGGATTTGCCCCCAAAACACTTGCATCCTAGTAAATCTTGTGAGCAGACAAGATTCAGTATACTGCACATAAGCATCCTAGTAAGAAAAATATCAAGCAGGGTACCAATGTGCCATATGTTGGGATGTTTAATAGGATGTCTGTCATAAAATTACAATTTCTAGAGCATAGCAAAATAGAGAGAGAGAGAGAGAGGGGGGGAGATAGAGATGGAGAAGAAATGTAAGTAGCCATCCATTTGATGCAATTTTGACAAAATAAAAGCGAATGGGTCACTACTAAGCTTGTGATAATCTGAATATTTAGGGTTAGATTAATAAAGCCACAAAGTCATTCTTACTTTATCTAAATAAAACTTATTTGCCTGTGCCAGTATTTATTTGAGGACATTACAGGGGATCTTATGTAAGATAATATGGTGAGTAATACAGAAGTTGGACTTAGACTTTCAACATTATCCCTGGCTGATGATTATCATAATTAAGTGCCTCTTGCTACCAAAAAAATGTGTTTAAATATATTCCTCAACATCCACCAAGAATATAACTTTATTGTGCTTAAAATTTCTAAGCAAAAACAAATACTTCCTTGGAAATAAGCAGTGATATCATCCTAGCAGGAACCTAGCACGCTCACAAGCTATTAGTTACCAACAGAAAAGGGGGATGGATAAGGAAAGCCATGGGGTGCTGTGGCTCTTTCCTCCAGCCACTATATCACTACAGAGCATAGTGTTTCTTTTTGTTTTACTTAATAGACAATTAGCAGCTATGAGACAGAGAAGGGCAATTGACCATGAAAAGAGGTTCCGATGGCCTTCAGGGCAGACCCTTGTAAGAGCCCAAAAGAACACTTCAATTAGTAATAAACCATACAAGCTGTTTTCATAGCAATTTGTACATTTTAGCAATGCATGCATTGTTTGGCATTGCATTTGATTTTCTATGTACTGGTGGCAAGTACTAACCATAGCATTCTTAGTGGAATAAACTGACTTTCTTTTGGTGGTAATATCTGGTAAAATATTATTGTATACATTCTTAAAGTTTGACCAGCACCAATTGTAAAACTGTATATAAAACCACTCATTTAGAAATATATTCAATTAAACACAACACTTAATTTTTGTTTTGGGTACATGCGGAAGGAACTACAAAAAAATATGGCAGATCTATTTAATAATTATATCTTTATTAAGAAAGTATATGACAGCCATCAGACTACTAATTTTTTAGGATACTGGTAATGGTAGTACAAGGGAGGTTGGACACCTAAAGGTAGCTACACCTCAGTAGGAGAAGGCAGTAGGGGAAAAATAAAACATCAAATCATAGGTATGCTCTGTACTGTCCAACTACAACCACATACATTATATCTGATCTTCAACTGAACTTTGTCATGCCTAAAGCCTGGCATAGATGCCTCGATGCCAGGCCGATCTCTTGTGAGATCAAGATTCCAGAGAATCAGCTGCACCCTCTTTGTATGCCGGCATTTACGTAATATGGGGACGCTGGTCCCTTGTCCACGCTCTATGCCCAGCTTTAGGTATACATAAGAGATGCTTAATTAGATGCCAAAAATTGGACATAAGCATGCATATTGCATGCAGACTCAAAGTGAGCTCATTCCTTATTAAAATGTTAATAGGGCCTTCACAGCCTCTTGAGTTTATGTGCTCTGAAAAAAAAAAAAGCTTCTCAATACAAATACTGACCAAAGCCCAATAGCTTTGGCCACTTTTACCATGCTGTTAAGTCAATGAAGCCAGCCATTACATTTAAAAGCCACAAGTAAGTACCATGTAAC
Organism: Ptychadena robeensis; assembly: GCA_036250615.1. NCBI lineage: Eukaryota > Metazoa > Chordata > Amphibia > Anura > Ptychadenidae > Ptychadena > Ptychadena robeensis. Next base: position 28,413,009 of record CM070034.1, on the reverse strand, counting down.
ATTACATGAAATAACTAGTGAGTATATACTGGGGGAGGTAGGAAGCAGAATGTGACCTTGCTTGGTTATAATTTGATGTAATCATATTTGAGGTATTTTTGGGCTGGTTTTGAAATAATCTGAGGCTGCATGCTGTCTTTTGGAAGAACCTGCTATGAAGTACTTGACACAATTGACAGCAATAAACTAACTTGCTTTATCTATATATGCTAATTGTAGAGTTAAGAGTTTGAGTTCTCTCCATATGGTATTCGGCTGGCACACAATTACACACCACATACAATTTCTCTTTTATTTATATTATACTTTCCTGTTATACTTGTATGTATAGCTGTATCCTGAGGAAGCCCAAGGGGGTGAAACATATTATATTTTAGCTTTTGTTTCTGACATTATCATATGAAGGCACTTTTCGAAAATCTAGCACGTTTTCAACACCTTGATAAATATTTGTGCGTATGTTTTTTCATTGATTTTAAATTATTATCAATAAAATATAATATTTTATATGCTTTAGTTAAGTATATAAAATTATGAAGTATTGATGAAGTATTATACCTAGACAACCATGTAAAGTCCCACTCTTTCCATATGGCCTTTCTCAAAAAGAATTTTGGCTAAAATGTGTGTTTCCTATTTTCTATAGTTGTAAAGCTGAAGATGTTACTGTGTTAATGAAAATAAATGTTCATCTTAAAATAAGAGTTTGACCATTTTTAAACATTGTGTGGTGGTCAAGTGTATCACTGTGATTGTAATAAAGAAAAGCTTAGCATCCACAATTATCAGTCTGGTATCTGCCATGTCCAGACTTTAAATAACAGGTGCTAAGAGGTGAAGAACAAGGATCATTTCTTGTCTTGAGAGCCATCTCCACCCTTCAAACAAACACAGACATCTACTTATCAGTAAGAGCGTAGCACTGGTGGTACAAACAAAATAGTTAGCATCTTCAAAGACAGGAGAGGCAGAGTTGGGAGAACTGCATCACATAAACACCATTATTCTTATCTAATGAAAACAACAACAGGCAGTCTGACTTAAATAAACATGTTAAAGAAATAGCTCAAAGTTTTCAATCATTTTTGGACTTACCTGGCACTATCCCTTTTTAGATGTTAGAAATACCAGACTTACAGTATTTTAATTAAGTTTATTAGGGATTTCACTTAGCATCTTAGCATAGCAGACAGATGTCTTGTTACATGTAGGCCTTATATTTGGCCTTAGATATAAGCAAATTATGTTTTAAGCATTCAAACAATATTTTTTTAGATTTTTTACAGCATAGAAAACTTTTGTTTAACTGGTCCTCTCTACTAGTTAATCTTTGTTTCCTTACCCATGCTATAAAAGCTATGTAGATTATTAACAGGAATCTCATTTTTCTATCTGGACCATTCCAATGTTCTCCTCGTTTTAAAGAAAAAAAAAACTAAAGCAATATGGATTTTAAAGACAAAGAAGTCTGAAATCTAATTTGTGAGTCCAGAGTTTAGTCCTGAGTCCTGAGATTAGACATTCAAAAAGTAGCCACTACATCTCTGCTCGTATTTTTAATGACAATTAGATTGTAAGCCCCCAAGGGCAGCTGCAGTGTGTATTTCTGTTTGCAGTGCTTTTTCACAGTAGTATGTGAATTGATTTATAAGCTATTAGTTGTAATTACGGTACAATAAACTATAAATATATTAGCAGCAAAGTGTTAAAGAATGAATGCACACTGCATTGTATGGCTGTATGACTGCATAAACACTGTATGCAGGAAACTAAACATTATGAAGGGTAAAGATGATTTGTGATGCTTATCTCTCTTTATATGGTAATTAAAGTGTAGAACATCAGACCATAAACAGAAGTCAGTCCATTGTAGTAAGTAGTAGTGGTAAATGTTTTACATAAGTGCATTCTTTGGTATTTATAAAGTCATGTCCAGCTTTATTATACAAGTGGTTATCTGTCTAAGACATTTTTTTTTTTGCATGCTAGTGAATGCAATGTATCCAATATAAAACACACGTTCTGCTAAAATAAGAACACTTTGCCCCACATCTTTTGCAATACCGTCTACTTTTATATTCATCTATAAAATTTTACAATGTTAACCATATAACAGCATTTTGCCCCCCTTTTTTTATATTGCCATGATAAAATTTTATTTTTTTTCTTAGGACTTTTACCTCTTTTAAATCTGCCATGAAAATATAGTATTTTTTCTAGAGAACTTGAAAAAAATATTCCATTCATTTGAAAGATAAACTCTCATAAATTTTAAATGGGTTTATAGGCTGCCAGCATTCCAAAAAGGGATATCATTTCATCTCTAGCCAGTCAGTGAAAGCTAGGCGGAGCCTGTTCAAAAGTCTAGCTACTGACAGGTGTATAAGAAGTGCTGAGGAAGGGCACAGGTGATACACCTGTTTCAGGGACAGTTGCAGGCACAGGTGCATCTGGCTCTCTAGCCTACCAGCTTTATATAATGAGTGCTTTTGATCCACAGACACACTCTCCACCTCGGTGTGGACCTCAGTTTCCAAGCATTGGACAAGAACCTCCAGAGATAAATATCTACTGCGACAGCATCTTCCACCCTCAGACTTTGCCTAGTCCTCAACGACCTTCAAACTTTGAGACTGGAGATTACAGCACTCCTAATCCTTACCTATGGCTGAATGGGCCATCCATCACACCACCTCCCTACCTGCAAGGATCCAACACCAGCCATTTCATGCCTCAGTCATATGGGATGCAGAGGCAGCTTTTGCCTAACATGCATGGCTTAGGAGGATCTGAATTAGGCTGGCTTCCAATTCCATCTCAAGAAGAACTCATGAAACTGGTGAGACCACCCTATTCTTACTCAGCTCTAATTGCCATGGCAATACATGGTGCCCCAGATAAAAGACTGACACTCAGCCAAATCTATCAGTATGTTGCGGACAATTTTCCTTTCTACAACAAAAGCAAAGCGGGTTGGCAAAACTCTATCCGGCATAACTTATCTCTAAACGATTGCTTCAAAAAAGTTCCAAGGGATGAAGATGACCCAGGTAAGTGTATTTTATGACTTTATTTATGGCATCTCTTAATGAATATATTTTCTCTAGTCCTTGATATACAATGTCTTTTCCATTTAAAACTAAGTTCTATTATATCAGTCTTCAAAAACTAGATGCTTCAGTGTATTTTTTTAAACATGTAGTTTGAACAGTCAAAGGAACTATGAGGAAATGCCTATGTCTCACTTCTAGATTGATGCTTTGTGTATTTTAGGACTATAAAAAAAACTATAGTTTGACTAAAGTCAGTTTCTTTAGTGTTTCTAGCTAATTCCACATTCTTTTGTCTAAACCCCAATTTCTTGTGTCCTGACACCCTTTTCAACCTATAAAAACTGTAAAATGTTGCATGGATTCTGCTATAAAGGTTAATTGTATGTAGAATAGATAGAATCCTAAATGAAACATATGTTATTCAATCTATAGTGAGCAATATATGCTAAGTTGTATATTTTTCTGTCATTAGGAAAAGGGAATTACTGGACTCTGGACCCAAACTGTGAAAAAATGTTTGACAATGGAAATTTTCGTAGAAAGAGAAAGAGAAAGTCTGATAACAATGGCCAGCTATCCACTGATAAAACAGAAGGAAATTCACTGACTGACAGCCCAAAAAATGGAGAACATCAAGACATGCTGGAGAGTTCATCACCAGGAACTGATGACTCAACTGAAAAAAGATTATCTCCACCCGCCATAACACCATGCCTTAACAATTTCCTTTCTAGCATGACTGCCTATGTTAACAATGCAGGTCCTGTAAGTAGATCGGTACCACTTGGACTTAATGAAACATCTGACAAAGTGTCACAGAACACAGTTGGTTTTAGCTCATACTCACCACTTTCAAACATACCAAGTCATGGAGGATCAGACTGGTCCTCTACTATGTCATCAAATCCCTTTGGCTATGGTGGTTCTTTACTTAACCAGTTCACACCCCATTTCTACAACAGTATCACCAACAATACCCTTTTCTCCAGAGAAGGCACAGAGGTATAAGCTCCAGAACAACATAGATAAACTGAAATCAGATGTATCTTCTTTGACAGACACTCACAAAAAAAATCACTGTACCAGATAACCTGAATGTTTGTATATGTACTATATTTGAGGATACACAAAACCTCATGCTTACACAAAATAAACCAACAATGTATGTATGTACTGCAGACAAGAACTTTATGAAAATACCTGTCCTCTGTAGTTAACTGTCCTTCAGTCACATTGGACTACACTCTACTAAAACACTGCCTTTTACTGCTTTACGTTTTTAGAAATGCTGTAATTTGGAAATATGTACATTTATCTAAATATTACTGTGCAAAATGATGCAGATTGTCACTGTATTGAAAGACAAAGCTTTAGCTGAGGAATATTTTCTAGAAGGTCTTTTTCTACAGCCTGTATTTATAGAAGTTTACTGTGGAGAAATGACCTGGGGCAGGGGCAACTGATGTGGTGCAGTAGTGACTTAAATACTTTTGTCTTTCTTTTTTATTATTATATATTTTATATATTGCATCGGACATCACTGAGGGGAAAGTGGGTTATTTTGTAATAAAATTTTATAAAATTAATTAAGCCTTTGTTGTTTACTTTTTTTTAATTAGTAGAGTGTGGGTTTTTTTTTTATCATAATACTTCATTTTACCACACAACACTTCTTTTGCTGCATAGAGCAGATTGGACAGAATCAGAAACATTGCATATATATAAGTATAAAAAGAAGTATTATTCAATAAACACAATACAGAGAAAAGTACCAACCAGTTGAGACTGATGAACCATTGGTATTAGTTACTTAACTTTCACTTACTGCTTATTTAACCATTTCTGTGCATATCATTGTCTACAGGTTTCCATTAATAAATGACATGCGGGGCATAAATATAGTACATACATTAATACTACTATGCTGGAAATGGGATGCCAGGATTTACGACATTGGTGGAAATGGTGACATTGCATGCATATGTCCTTTAAACTTAGCAATACTAAATGCATCCAATCATCTTTACCATCCAGCATAAATTTTCCAAGCCCACAAACCCTAATCTTTTAATCGCAACAGGACTAAAACAAAATATAATTGAAAAAAAAAGTAGGTACTGTTTTTGTAAAGGGATAGGCACCATTGGTATAAAATAGTTAGTTAAGTGTACATCAATATCAGAAGCATGTTTCTAAATATAGATATATATAATATATTTCCAGTCTTATGGCAGATTATTGTAAATCTTTGAGCTATAGTGGGTACATGCAATATACATATGTACAAATAACTGCAATTATTTATGGTCAATGTAACATGTACATAAACATGTCATTTGCATACAAATTGGATTACAAATACAAATCATGCTAAATAACATACAATAAAAGGTTATAACCGTGTTAATTTATATATATATATATCATATGAGCTTTCCACTACATCTACAGTTGTTATCAACAATGTTGTACCCTTCATTGAATCAAAATAACACCATTCAATCACATTATGTGAAGCTGTCAATAGAATAAAGAAGACCATCAGACATGCAGGCACCACGCTTATATGTCAGAGTTGCCCAATTCCAGTCTTGAAGGACCACATACAGTCAATGTTTTCTGTGTCTTTGTAAACCATTCTTTATTTCATTTACTACTAAGCATATGATCCTCGAAGCCTGAAATAGGACAACCATGATCTATGTTGAGTTGACCATTGCTCCCCTACATATGTATGTACAATAAACATGTCATTAATGTACAGGGATATGGAGCACATAAGGGGCAACATTAGATGTATTCACAGATGGCTCTAAAGACAATTTATCAGGAACAGAATTCTTACTCTACCATTGAACCTCAAGCAGAAGTTTCTTCAGGTGCCACACATAAATTAGATACATGTGACAGCTAACTTAGTATACTCATATTATGTTTTAAAATTTTCCTTCATTTGAGCTCATGAGCATCAACATTGAAGACAATTCCTTTATACACTAGGCTCGTGTATAGGGAAACATGAGTCGGATTTGTACAGGTATTGTCTTCAAATGTTCATTGAAACGAGTCAAAAATGTAAACAACATTTTGACAAATTTTCAGAGTGCAACCAAAGCTGGGCTGAAATTGCAGTGGGTGAATATAATGAAATTCTGTATTTGTTCAGCCCAAAATGAAATATTTTTCTAAAACCAGGTCCATTGTTTTAAGGACAGGATATGTAAACAGTTTTAGTATTTTTTTCAACAGACTGTCACAAGTAAGGAATGGTGTACATAGAGTTAAGAAATAGATTGATCGAAAATCCAGCCAGTATGTGTCCCTGAAATACTAAAATATAAACTACATAGGTGAAGGATCTAGTATTTTTCTTGTGGTAATTATTAGAAGTGTTACCAATAATACCTATACTTTGAAAGTCTTATTTTCCAGTTCAATCATTTTCATTAAAAGAAAAAGGGTTGTAACATTTTAGAAAACACAGAAAATATATTAGCACAAGAGAGAGGGTACTTAACCGCCCTAGCGTTATGGACAGCAGCACCTCGTCCAGCGCTCCAACTGCTCCTATCGCACTGGACGAGGTGCTGCCGTCCA
>CM070034.1:28377175-28388465 GCA_036250615.1 Ptychadena robeensis | reverse complement strand
ATTGTACCATACTACCGTAATATGCTGTACCACACTATTGTACCATACTACCGTAATATGTTGTACCCAACAATTGTACCATACTACCGTAATATGCTGTACCACACTATTGTACCATACCACCGTAATATGTTGTAACCAACTATTGTACCATACTACCGTAATATGCTGTTCCCAACAATTGTACCATACTACCGTAATATGCTGTACCACACTATTGTACCATACTACCGTAATATGCTGTATCACAATATTGTACTATACTACCGTTATATGCTGTACCACAATATTGTACCATACTACTGTAATATGCTGTACCACAATATTGTAGCATACTACTGTAATATACTGTACCCTACTATTGTACCATACTACCTTTATATGCTGTACCACAATATTGTAGCATACTACTGTAATATGCTGTACTACACTATTGTACCATACTACTGTAATGTGCTGTACTACACTATTGTACCATACTACTGTAATATGCTGTACCACAATATTGTAGCATACTACCGTAATATGCTGTACCACAATATTGTGCCATACTACTGTAATATGCTGTGCCATACTATTGTACCATACTACCGTAATATGCTGTACCCTACTATTGTACCATACTACCGTAATATGCTGTACCACAATATTGTACCACACTACTGTAATGTGCTGTACCACACTATTGTACCATACTACCGTAATATGCTGTGCCATACTATTGTACCATACTACCGTAATATGCTGTACCACAATATTGTACCATACTACCGTAATATGCTGTACGATACTATTGTACCATACTACCGTAATATGCTGTGCCATACTATTGTACCATACTACCGTAATATGCTGTACCACAATATTATACCACACTACCGTAATATGCTGTACGATACTATTGTACCATACTACTGTAGCACTAACACCCGTGGGTGCTGCTGTGTATGTGTACCTTCGGGTCTTTTCCTACGGCAGCTCCAGGCGATTCACCTCCCCTGAACCCCAGCCCGACACACCAAGGAGAGAAAGAGGATTGAATAACAATAACAATTTATTAGGGACCAAGGGCGTCGCACGGAGGCTGCCATGATATTAACCCGGTAAGTGCGGGCCAATAGGCAACACAACAGAGCAGTTTGAATATCAGTAAATTAAACAGTTAAACATAAAAGAACAATTCTCAGGACTTCGCTAACTTCAGTGGGCCCACTGACTGACTACCACAATATCAAATAAGGCAGCAAGATAACTCTAATGGAGACAGTTATAATAAGCACCCCCCCCCCCCCCTCTTAGCTGGCCAGCTAGGTTCTTTGACTATACCGTCCGGTACCACGTTGGGGCACTTGCAGGAATAGTTGAGAGCACGCTGGCTCTATTTGTAATCCAAATGGTAACAAAGATAAGAGAACTTAGCTGAGTACGCGGCCGCGTGCAGGGTCTGCTTCGATGAATGGCTCCAATGCGATCGTGACAATCCGGTCTCTACCGATCCGAGTCCAGAGTCCCCTCAGCAGAGTAAGGATCCACATGTGTAATGTCACCTCCGGCCGAGTTTCCTGCTCCTCAATCCGTCCGGTGGGCACAGGCACTATCCCTCAGTGGTCACCACGCTCCTCACTCGTCTCCCCTTCACGCGCTGTCCCCCGGAACTCCCCTTAACTTCCTGTTCTCTCCTCAGCTCACGTCCTCCAACCTTGTCTCTCCCCTGCAGCAGTCCCTCCGCTGCCACCCAATGTCCAAATTGTATAGCACATCCCCACATATAACGCGTAGTAACTAGCAGGGCTACACCACCGTAATATGCTGTACCACAATATTGTACCATACTACTGTAATATGCTGTACCACACTATTGTACAGTACTACCGTAATATGCTGTGCCACACTATTGTATTTATTCTTTATTAAAGAAATTATTGCCACAGATTTGTCTTTTATTTGACATTTGATATCACATTTGTTACAGTATTCTGGTTTGCTTATTCCAGATTCAATGTTTAAGCAAAACTTTGCTTGCTTCCATATAGAAAGTTTTATAACTTAAGTTATAGGCATCCCGAAAGCTTGCTTTTTAATTACTTCAGTTAGCCAATAAACGGTATCACTTGAACTCCGAACTTTCTATATTCATTGATGGCTAACACGGTACAACAATCTACTTTTGCTTCCATATGAAAAGGTTTATTGGTGTATCTTATAAGAAGGTAAACGCCCTCAACTTTTTTCTATACATTTCAAGGTTGCTCCGTGACTTTGTCAAGTCTTTAATTTTGGCTTATTCTATGTTTGAGGTTGACACTCTTGGTTCCCGTATTTCCCTTCCTCCACTACAAACTACCTAAAATGGTATGTGTTGTTGGTAGGAGGTTGGTGGAGGTAAAAGGCAGGACATAGGAGCCAGGGCTAAAGACTGACAAAGTTGATTCTTGAAGTATTTGGATTTGGTAGCTGGTAACCTGTTAATAGGGTTTTACATTTGGGACAGATTCTCTTTAAGTAGCACGTGTGTAGGAGGCTGAGACGCATTACTGAGAAATCCTGTTTTCTTTAGACCTGCAAAAACGTAATCAGAAGGAAGTGTGCCACTTGTTTATATATAAACAGAGACTTAGTCCGCACAAAGGCACACTGTGAGTAAAAACAAGTGGCAATAAAGGCAATCCATGTTTCGAGCAGTTTAAATAAAAACACTCTTACCTTGAGACTAGTAATCCATTGAACCCTAAAATAAACAGTGTAAAATAATAGGCTAGATAGAAATAGAATAAATAGCATCTACCAAGGATCATGTACAGAGAGAGGAAGGCACAAGGCTTAAATTATTTGAATTTGACTATTACTTTTGAATGAGTTTTGTGTATAAGCTGTGTATAATGTGAAATGAGAGCTTTTCCCAATTCTTTTTTTATTTCTATTACAGAAATTAGCCAAAGACTCTATCAAGTCTAAATCATTAAAATATGGTATTAGTTACCATGTTTCCCCTAAAATAAGACAGTGTCTTGTATAAATTTCTGCTCCCAAAGATGCCCTACATCTTATAATTTTGGGGGGTGTCTTATTTTTCCATGAAGAAGAATACGGCACTGGGGTATCAGGGTGAGGGGGATCACTTAAAATGTTTGGAATCATGTATGATTTTCGTTACACTTCTCACGTGTACACCACTTTGTATTGGTCTTTCATGTGGAATTCCAATAAAATTTATTCATGTTTGTGGCTGTAATGTGACAAAATGTGGAAACGTTTTGCACTTTTGCAAGCCACTGTATCCTCGCTGTTGCTAGTCTAAAGCTGTGTACTGGTGGTCAGTTATGGTAGTTAATGTTCCTGATCCTTCCCAGTGACCAGAGAATAAGCAAGCACTTGTTCTGCTCCAAGGAAAAGGGAGAGGGGAGAAGGAGTGAGTGCCACTTACTGCCTCCTACCTCATAGGCTACAGTGGGATGTCCAGCTAAAAAATGAATAAAAGAGAGCGAGAACCTGTTTTCAGACTATTTGAAAACCTCTTTTAAAGATTGAATGAATAGTGAAATGAATAGTGGATACAGGCTATCATTTTGCGTATGTTTTGTTTAGATTTTTCGATGCTGAAGATACTGCCCATATCCTACCAATGCTCCAAGTCATATATAGCTAGCTGGATCCAGTTTAAACTTAACCTGTTCTGTAGGCTTTGCCTCTATAGCAGCCACAATAAGGGTAAGCAGACCGGTACACAGATGGGCTTGCAATGAGATCATACAATAAATACAACTTTGAATACACCCACATCTAAATGTGGGGACATAATTGAAAAAAATTAATGTTTAGGAGACCTTATGACCTATTGGCAATACCTAGAGAATTAGGGTACCATTCAGAAACAATGCCACTACAAACACTAACATATGTAACATCACTGCATCACAATGTTACAAACTGACCCATATACAATGTCCCTGTTTTGAAAAATGTCGAGAAAAGTGGAAACCTGATCAAATGATTCTAATCCTCCCCCACATTATTTAATTTTCCATTAATTTCTGTTCTCTTCATACAACTTTTTTGTAGGCTATTGTAGGAATAAACATGAGGGTCACGTTAAGGGAGCCCAATTATTTATTTTTGGTTTGCATTAGTGCTGGCACCTTTTGGTTATGAGTCTATTAGCATGGCACATTTTGGGTATGAGTCTATCAGTATGGCACATTTTGACTTGGCAAGAGTTGCCCACTCTTCTTTGCTGAACACTCTAAATCTGTTAGATTGTGAGGGCATTTCCTGTGCACAGCCCTCTTCTGATAACCCCACAGATTTTCAATTGGATTCAGGTCTGGGCTCGGGCTGGGCCATTCCAAAACTTAAATTTTCTTCTGGTGAAAAAAATGTATGCTTTGGGTCGTCGTCATGCGGAAAGATGAAGTTCCTCTTCTTGTTGAGCTTTCTAGCAGAAGCCTGAGGGTTTTGTGCCAATATTGCCTGGTATTTGGAACTGTTCATAATTCCCTCTATCTTGATGCCAGTTCCAGCTGAATAAAAATAGCCCTAAAGCATGATGCTGCCACCATGACGCTTCACTGTGGGTATGGTGTTCTTTTGGTTATGTGCAGTATTGTTTTTGTGTTTCATGGGGAAGTCCTCCCTCCACACACTATGTGTGGTTCCAGGTAGGAAGTCAGGATTTCCTAAGAGTTGTGAGGGGATTTGGTATGGAGGTAAGGTTAGTGTTGGAAGCTATGGCCCTGTGTACTGTCAGAGTCATGTGGAAAAGGAAAGCTGGGCAGGGACGATAAGGGCCCTGTGCTTTCCAATTGCTCCATTCTGATTCATTTTTTGGTGTCGCCAAAGTTAACCAGTCCAGGATCCTATGTAATTGGACAGCCTGGTACTTTTTTGGCAAGTCTGGGACGCTCAGTCCGCCTCTATCTTAAGGCAACTTCAACTGTCACCATGTCCAGCATCCTAAAGTACGCATGGTCCAGGGCTATAGGGGTTGCCTGTAAAATACATAATACATGTGGCAACATATTACTTTTGAGTAGTGCAATTCTTCCCAGCCAGGAAATGACAATAAATCTCCAGTTTTGGAGGTTTTGAAGGCTTCTTGTGAATGACAGTGGTATTGTGGTCAAGTGTGGCTATATACAGTTTTCCTTGTTCTCTGCATCTGTGGAGAGCAACAGCAGAGGTCGTTGCCATTTAGGGGCCCAGTGGATAGCGCTGACAGCTAAAAAGGTGTTTTTTTCCCTTCACATCCCAGTACAAAGCCCACTTGGGAATCTATCACAAGGTTGGGAAGGTACTGGGACAGGCAGACAGACAGAAAAATCTTGCAAAGGAATGCGATTGGGTGAGGGCATGAAATGCAGCCAAAATAGAGTCATCTTTTTTTTTAATAGAGTCATCAGGCTCTGGGCTCTTACCGGGTTTCATGGACTTAATTGCAGCATAGAACTCTGCCTCCATTAAGGGCTCTATGGCATTACTTGGGAGTTTTGGGCATGCCTGAGGCAATCAGATAGTGGTTCATGAACTGCATAGTAAGTGCTGTGACATAGAGTAAAAGCTCGCCTGACTGTGTAGTTAACAATCAACTTTTCCTAGAGGAAATAAGCTCCCTGAGGGTCGTACAAGACAGGGTCTCCTTATGTTGGGCTTCCAAGGAGGCTACGTTTTGTTGGAGTAGCTCGATGTGGAACAGGCATTGTTTTTCAAGCTTGGAGGGGAAAGAGATCAGCTCCCCCGGAACTCGCTTTTGTGCCTCCCAGACTATTGGTGCAGGGGTAGGGTCTGCTGTGTTGGAAGTACAATGATAAGTGTGCTTCAATCTTATTAACTACACTATAGCAGCGCAGAATTTAGTCGCCAGCACCACTGTTTGTCACGCAGCAGGTCCATGTTAAGAGCAATCGAGACATGAACATGATCAGACAGGGCCATTTGGTCAATTCACACGTGTAATGCTCTGCGGTCAGGCTCCAGAGTCCAGTTGCTGAAACAACGACTCAGGTAATTTCAGGATCAACAGTGGTAGCAAGAGGCAGCAACCAGGAGCATAGTCAATAAGGAGCGTAGGTCAAAAGCCCATGGTGTCAAGTCACAATGGAGCAAGATGAAGAGTCGGGTTGTCAATAGCCAGAATTGGTACACGGATGATGATGATGAAGGCACAAGTTGCAAAAAGCAGGAAGCACAAGATACGAGCAGAAAGGAAAATGATCTGGCAATGAAGCAGAGCAAGGACATGCCTTTTATAGAAAGTAGATGGGAGGGGCCAAAGCTTCAGGGTTAAACAAGAACTTGGTAACCAGGTGTCTTTGTACAATGTATTCAACAATGTACTAAATCAAACATTCTGATGGCCTGGGGGCAGAGCTGCAGCCAAACACCGAAGCATCTCTAGGTTTGGATTCTGACATTCAGTCTAGGCAGGTCGCGCTGGATAATGAATATATAGTTCAATCTCATGTACTTGTTGTGGAAGGGGGAGTAGAACATGTAGTCTTGGGTATCAGGAAAGAGTCGAAAATATTGAGCTGCCTGAGCCTTTGAGAGATAATTTTTTTTTATTTGGGAGTTTGGGAGGGGATAGATAACTTCCCATCTGAAGTGTCCATCACCGGGCTGAGATACATTGAAATTGCCTCCCATGATCAGCATACCTTCCGGACAATCTAAGACACAATTGACCATGGTCTTCATAAAGGAGGTGTGTCGTTTGTTGGGGGAATATACAGTATTCTTGAACAATGTTTTGGTACTTCAAATCCAAGTATAAGTATTATACATATAAGCTGTCAGGACAGAGTTTGTTATCATGGACTATGGGCAAACACTGCTATCTACGGTATTTTAGGTACCATTACGGTACCAATGTTTCATATTTTATTCCAATTGCCAGACCTTTTGGACTGGTGAAAAAAAACCTTAAGTAAGTATGGTCTGGAAGAACCTAACTTGACCTGACCTTAACTTCATTGAACACCTCTGCGATGAACTAGAACAAGATATTCGGGCCCTTTCATCCCAGCCATGGAAAAAATGGAGGGTATCTGAATCTAAATGGATGAAATGTTCTTATTAAATACTTTGTTGTTTACATAGTTGAATGTACTGACAACATAATCACACAAAACTTATCAATGGAAATCACATTTGATCACCCCATGGAGGTCTGGATTTGGAGTCACACTCAAAATTTAAGTGGAAAAAACACTACAGGCTGATCCAACTTTCATGTAATGTCCTTAAAAAAAAGTCAAAATGAGGCTCAGTAGTGTGTGTGGCCTCCATGTGCCTGATACTTTTGTGTGATTTTGTTGTTAGCACATTCAATAATTTATTCATATTTAGGATCAGGTCTTTTTTTAGTGGTTCCTTTATTTTTGAGTAGTGTATATATAAAACAAACTGTTGCTATTATTGCATTTTGCTATTGCTACTATTTGTAGAGGTTGATGGAATCACATTTAAACACAATATATGAATTGGATATCTACGTTGTCGCCTTAGTCCGGAGGAGCCTCTGACACCGACTTTTTATCCCTTTCTTCTATCTTTTCAAGAATAAAGAAAAACATTTTTTATCCATGCACTCGTCAAATGAACTTTATTGTTTGTACTCAGATTGAGAAATTTCGTTATATGACTACCTTTTGGACTGTATATACCTGGCTTAATACCGTATAAATTCCCAACCCTGGGTAATGTGTTCGGGTAGGGTGGCCTCTTGAAAGTCCCCTTGTCCTTGCTTCGGCAAGGAGAAAAACCCAATGGACGGTAGAGACTTGGACTTCTGGTCTCTCCGTCCATTAAACCCCATTCTTCTATGATATACTATTTGTATTAAATGGCACAAAAAATTATGATAATGTATTCCTTGAAGAATAATAAGAAACTTTGTTTTGGCTTTCAAATTGTTTATGTTGTATATAGTGACATATATATAGTGCGGTCAGTTGGGCCGCAAACATGGATGATAGCACTCCTTCTAGCCGGCGTGCAGTACAGGTGTTTGACCAGCCACCATTCGCCGGCGAGAAGGACCTCACTATTCTTCTGTTCCCCAACCTATTAGATTGTAAGCCCGTCCGGGCAGGGTCCTCTACTCCTCCTGTGTCATAACCTGTACCTGTGTGTTATCTTGTGTTGAATCTTCACTCTAATGTATTGTACAGCGCTGTGTGAGATGTTGGCGCTATATAAATAGATGATAATAATAATATTCTTCCACCGCCAGGATCAGGAGCAGTAAGATCCCACCGGAGGATGAATCTTTTCACTGAAGACCGAGTAGAGAACCCAGTCTTGCAGTGAAAACTGCGTTCCAGGTTCCAGGTCACTTCAGTTTTTTACGGGAATTTCAATCTGCTCGTGAACAGGCGGACTATTTTTAAAGTCTGATCCGCCTGTTCACGGACGGGCCTTGGGGAAGTTCGGCCATCACTAGTTGTATAATTATGGATGAAAATATATCATTGCTTCCCTGACTATGTCATACAAAGTATAGTGACAATGGAAGCCATCAGTACTTATATATTATCTAACTTTTGTTTTCACTCTAGATTCTAGATAGATGTATGATGTATGGTTGCAATTTGTTCCGCTTTCATGGTGACAGTGCAAACTAGACTCGCACATAATGGAATGTTCTGGACACTCAAACTCAAATAGTAGAAGTATAAGTAAAATAAAAACTGACATATGTGATATATTCTGTCTCTGGCATTGTAACATAGTTGTATTACCTGTTGATCCTGACAGTCAGTCTATTTGTTCAGCTTTTTTATATGTGCAAAAACTAAAGTAAGAGGACTGAGAAACTTTCTAATGCTGACAGTGATTACACTGAAGAATTGTTATTGATAAAGCGAAAATGCTTATATAAAAATGAAAATATACTAAAAATACCGGTATAGCGATTGGTATTTGTTTCATTTATATGAAGAGTAATGGTAAATATTTTCTTCTATCTAATACTAACTTCTTGAAAGGATGACAATGCTGCTGTTTGAAGGTGGTTACATTGCTCCTTCATAAATACCATGGAGTAACTTTAATGAATAGGAGAAATGAAAAGAAAAAGGGGGTCAGTGTGATCCCCAAGTGGTGGGAGCTCCTATATCCCAGCAATGTGACGTGGTGGTACTTTTCTAATTAAAGTAAGGATAAAGTAAACATACCCTTTTGATTGAGCCACGAGTTGTGAACTAAGCTTTCTCTGGAATTAAAGCTTGGTACACACATGTAGATATGGTACATACACAGAGAACCATTAATGGGGCAATGTGGGGCTTTTAAGGCACAAATGGTATATCGACACAAACATATATAATTAATTAAAACAGGTCTTTATTGTGCTGACCCACTAAGTGTATAAAAGATCCAATAAAAATTACCATACATAACATACATTTACAACATATATATTAAATGCTGTACACGACTTTACAATAGGCCTGAAAAACATCAGCGGATTCTGGGTGGCTCGATGCATTTCGCCCCCTGTGTACGGGGCTTCTTCAGGAACGAACCCAGAATAAGGCGTGTACGCTTAAAAGACAACACCAGTGTTAATATATTATATTATACTATTGTACATCAATACAACTATACATTACACATATTCACACTTCACATGAACATTCATTATACATTGTATATCTTCCTAGACATTAGATCAATAAGGATACATCCTTCCCCCAGAGTGGTCCTGCGGTCCGCGGTCCCCCATCACCCCCCACCCACGCGCCATGTCCCCCTCAATAAACCAACTCCCCGGGATTATTTTGACCCCTCATAAGGATATATGCAAATGTATATAAATGTTCAACATTGTATATCCTATTTCTAACCCGGCTGTTGCCAATTAGGGATTAGGCATTGAATATTATATATCAACCAGGCAAGTAATGGACTTACCGTAGAGGTGATGGATTCCTCGCTTTTTTGCTCCCCCGGGGGGGAAAACTTTTAAGGCAATGCAGTCTTGAGGTCTGTAGTCAAGTGGTCCTGGGGTACCTACATGGAGGAAGACCCACTGCTTATCAACTCCACACCAAAATCCTGTAGAGCAGCAACACGTCCTCCACAAACCACCACCATTGACAGAAACTAACACCTACGTGAATCACCCCAAACACCCCAATTACCCAAAACAAGAAGAAAAGAAAAGAGAAAGGAAAAAGGATGGACACAAAGAGGTGTAGTGATGTCAGTGAAGTGTGATGAGGACGTATGTGTGGAAGTGTATGGATGATATAGCATGTGTATGTGTATGCATGTGTACATGTAGATATGGGCCAGATCGATGGCCGCTTTGAGAGCCATGCGCTCTCACGGTCATCTATCTGGCCCATATCTCTGTTTTCAAGCAGGACCAATCAATCCTGCTCGAAAACAGGGATATCGTACATGACTGTTTATCATGGCCCATGTCCGTTGCTTTGCATGGCAACCACTGTCTCCCCGGCTCCGCCGATATCTGACTGCAGGGAACATCGGACAGCTCCAATAAAATACGGCTACATGAAATAATTTGCAATATTTCGCGAATGTGCGCTCGGATACTTGCAATGGCGGATATTCTTCATATTATGCTTCAACATTGTTTACCGGCATACATAGCGCATATTGGTGTGCATTGTAAATGGATACATGCAATACTGACAGTGCTCGTATTGGATAGGATCACAGAATGAAGAAGAGAAGCTGTAAAGCTACTTTGTGAATCTTTGCAAATAATTGTGCACAGCTACGCGCAATGTCAGGCAATAGAATACAGTCTAATAACATTTTGAATGTTTCTTAATATATTCACGAAATTTCGCGAACTGGAATATACCATATGCCGCTCAAAACTATTGTTCAGGCTGTGGCGCTTGGTCGTTTTCTTGGTTTATTTTGATATTTGGAGTAAATGGGATTTCCCATAAAATAAGGACTTGCATTAAGGCGCCCTTTATTTGTCACGACACTTGGAGGGGGGGAAGAAGATGCCGGAGGATCCAGCAGCCATGTCACATCGGGGACACTGGGACAGCGCAAAACTGTAAGTATGCACTGCCGGAGCCCCGATGTGTACTGGACGGCACCATCTCGTCCAGTGGGAGTAGCAGCGCTGGACAAGATGGTGCCGTCCCGAACGCTAGGGCGGTTAAACCTTTAGCCCCCCATATATCATTAGATCACTCCATACAGTATAATTTAGATCTACCAGCAACTTTGTAGTGCTGGGTCCTCCCTCTATCACTGCTATGTAGTGCCGGGTCCTCCCTGATAGAATACATAGTGATTGGAAGGT
>CM070034.1:28346964-28364960 GCA_036250615.1 Ptychadena robeensis | reverse complement strand
ATTAAGTATAGGCTGTATGACATGTCCCCGAATTATCTCAACCATTGGTTAATCTGGTTCCCATCCAAGTCCGTAATAGAGAGTCTTTATTAGTAAATGGTGGTATAGGGATGAACCCTAACCTTAGGTGTCCATGGTCCCCATGTCGTATTTCCAAACATTAATTCTTCACCCAGGTAAAGCATTAGGTCAATACTATATTACGGAATATTACAAATTACAAATATTTACTACAACAAAATGCAAATAATCTATAAGACTATAACTTAGATCGTGTAATTAATTCATTCCTTTCATTATAAGGAAACTTTAAAATTACATGCAATAAGACATTTCCAGTGTTCCAGGATCTTCCTAATCATCTTCAAATTAGATAACATTATGTTATGCTATGTATGCCTTTCTACTGTTACAATTATCTCATCAGAAGAGGTGCATAAGGCATTGTAAATAGCTTAAGTCATATTAGCCTAAGCATTGACATCCATCAAGACAAGGCAGCACATGCACAGTCAGTTTGCTTGACTATACTTAGTTCACCATGTTTTGCATATAAATCAGAAATAGAAGAAATGTACAACATAATGGGAAGAATTTATATTTTGAGTACGGTAACTTGGCAAGATTTCAGTTTAGAGGCCAAACTCAAGAAAATATGTACTCTTCAACTGCAAGTTACTTACATTTGGTATTTTGTTTGAAATTTCAAACACATAACATTATCCACACTACTATGCACTATAACATTGAGATCTTTCAAATAGCAAGATTTAGAGGTGGGAAATGCACAAGGTAAATGTGCCAGGAGTGTGTAATATGCAAATATGACCCCCCCCCCCCCATGTCTTCACCACCATTACAAATCTGTATGCTTTTTCTCAGTTTACTTCAGTACCGACCTTTCCTCCTTCCAAGTACAGGCCTCATTACAGACCTCCACTCTGAGCTGAGAGAACTTTTCGTAGTAAGAGATAAATCTCTGCCATGTGTTTTGTTTATTGCCTTGTTGGAGTGATATATTTAGTTTCTCCTGGGATGATTGCTCTTTAAATAACTGTGTCATATAGGCAGGAGGCCTGAGGCAAATTGATGTAGTTTATTTACCGGAAGAATGGTTATTCTATTTAATAATAAGATAATAACCTTGTAATACTGGTGAAGCCAACCTGCTTCCAGCCATGCCCCCTTGTGGAGAACATTGGAATCGTTTGTTCATTTTTGCAGGCTTATATTTTGGTTCACTTGCCCTGCCCACTGGATGACTCCAGTATTGCACACAAGTAACCATGCATCTACATTAAGTTGATGTCCTTGAAATAAATTACATTTAAAACTAAATATAACATAAGTTTAGGAAGAAAAAGAGATTACATTTTGTTTAAATTATTATGTATTATTGAATAAAATTTAATAATGCTTTGTAGATCTTTTAATATTATTTTCTAAGGTTTAGGATTTACCTTTGTCAGTGACTTGATATGATTTTTACAGGGAGAGTAAATATATAAACCGAAGCTAAAATGTGCATTCAAAAGTAATTCCGTACATGAACTTGGCACTTCAAGGACCTTGTGTCAATCTAACTTAAGTGCTGTGATATGTTTATACACTTACTAAAATATTTGGTCAACATTTGTTCAGTCCTCAAACATTAACCCGAATTTCATCTTTATTTACCTTCATAAAATCTTATGGATTTGATGTATTGATGCAGATCTCAAATTATTTGTATACAATTATCCTGCATTTTTACTTCTCTCAAAAGGCCAGATGGTGATTATTATTTATACATTAATTTATTTATACATTATTGATATACAATTTACAGAAGCATAAGAATGTTAACATTTGTGACAACTATGATGAATGACAAGTATCGTGCCTTAATCCCATTACTTTCTTTTGCTTTTATCAGATGCATTTATATGTGTATGGCCCATTAAATATAGCAAGAAAATTCCTGTTTGACCTGGTGTCTGATTGGTGTCTGATTTTATTATAATGACCAAACCTATGTACATACAACCTTGTGGTTGACCGACGAAAACTATGTATTGTATAATCATGCTTTATTTCTGTATAATCATGCTCTGTGATTTTAATAAAAAACCATCTCTATATGAATCTGGGTAAAACTGTGCCTTAAAAGTCCCGGAGTGGAATCTCCATTCTTTTTGTTTTATTTTGTTTAGATGTCAATATTTGGGATGTGGCACATGGACAATATTGGAAAGACTAAGGGGAAATGATATATATATTTTTCTTGGTGTCTGATCAGTTCATGCATAAACCTCTTGGGCATTATTGGCTTTTCACACTGTAGGGTACCCTGTACTCCGCAATGATTCACCTCCATCCCCCCACCTTTCTACATATTGCTGCCGCCAGCTATATGCCGTCTATGTGGGCTGAGAAAAGCAAAGCCGCCTCCTTTATCATGTAGGTCTATGGCGACACCATCCTGACACCCCCCCCCCCTCCACCTAAATCAGAAAAAACGCCACTGACATCACTTCCTGTACCTGGAACACATAGTTTCCTATTCCGATTACATCACTTCCAGTTTTATAGCCAATTTGTCACTAGAAGACCGGGTTCTCTACCCGAGTGTAGAAATTCTTCCTCCGGTGGGATCTTTCTGCTCCTGATCTGGCCGGTGGAAGAATAATAATCTTCTTCTCGCCAGCGAACATTGCCGGTAAGGAAAGCAAACATTCCATATTGGCAGCCAAACTGTCCGTTTTGCAGACAGATTGGCCATCACTATTCAAGACTTCAGGCTGTCATTGCCAGCAAAGGATTTTATATCAAGTTTTAGAAATGATTATTGTCCAACTACTTTTGAGCCCCTGAAATATAGTGATTGCTTTACTTGCTCACATTTCTCATGGTAATGTACAGAACACAAAAAATTTACCTAACTGTAAGTGCATGTGTGTGCAATGTATGTGATCACTCTTTGTGAAATGCCAAAATGAAGTTATGTATCAGATGCAGTAGTTACATCATCAGTGTCTCAGCACAGGTTAATTTAGACAGATGAACAAGGTCTGGCTGAGAGACAGAAGACAAATTGACAGGTAAGTAAGATGCACCATACATTGGCACACTGCAGTCACAAGATGGAAGGAAGAGAGACATGTGTAGACTGGTGTTGAGCCGGAATATTCGAATGCCGAATATTTTTCGCGAATATCGGCAATTTGAGAATTCACAAATATCTTCAATATGCCGGCGAATATTCTCGATTTTCAATATTCGTGGTATGGCCATGTATTGCGAAAACCATATTCGCATTGTGAAAAAACATAGCATGTGACCATTTATTTCGAAGATTTTCGCAATACATGGTCATACCGCAAATTTTTGAATTCACGAATATCGAAACAAATATTAGTAGAATTATTCACGAAATATCACAAATTCGAATATTGCATGTGCTGCTCATCACTAGTGTAGACTACCAATAGATTAGTTTTGGAAGTTTGGCACAAAGCTTGTTTCTCATATATCATACCAGTCAAGTTTGGGCATTTAAAATCTGGGGGACGTAGAGCAAGTGACGTCAGTGATGTCACTTCAGGTATATGGATCGTGGTTCTTCCGCGTTCCGACGTCCGCCGGCCTTTAAGCTTGTGCTAAAATTGTGCGCAGTGGGACATTAGCAGGGAGAGTAATGCCCTCTCCCTGCTATATCAGCTCGATTTCAAGAATCCGGGAAAAATCCGGGATTTCTTGAAATCGGGTTTGGCCGGGAAAGCCACATAAAAACGTGACTTTACCGGCCAAAACGGGAGGCTTGACAGGTCTGCAGTATATATGAAGACGTCAGATCAAGAGCTCCCTAATGGTTGGCCAAATCAAGATGGGATTATTTGAACTACAACTGCCATATGGAGTAAATTTATTCAGCTTTATTTTTTGGACATTTGAGACTTGCTTTTGGACTCTTCCATGGACTTTTAAAGACATTAACACTTTATGGACTTTTTACATTTGCAAAATGGATCGCAGACTGCAACATATGATGCCTTCAATTCCTGGACGATTCTATCCTGAAAGTCTCAATATGTCTTGCACGCACACATTTATGGGTTTGGAGTGGTGTTAGTTGAAGAACTGACCAGTGACCAACAGGCACACAAACAAAGGTAGTTTCCACAAGAATCATAGATTGATCACTTAAAACGATCGCATGAGACAACTAACAGCACTCGATTCATGTGCTTTTTAATAAAAATTTCAATCAGAACGGATCCGAGCAGGATCGTTTTTCTGTCCAATTTTTGGCAAAATCGATCGATCTGACACTTTGGACATGCATCAATTTTTATCCAATTCGATCGTGCGATCGATTTTGTTAAAGGATCGCACAAAAATTTTACAGAAAATCGAGACGTGTATGCCCAGCTTTATAATTGAATACCTTGTGTAACCATAAAGTCCCCTAGCCCCCACTTTGTGCGGGGGGGGGGGGGGGGGGAGAGATCTTGGTGTGGAAAGGTGGGGTAGGTGGTGTTCTGCCTACTTCCAAATCCCCTCCATATATATATATTGTTTGTCAGTATAGGAGGAATAAAGAAACAGGAGCAAGCGAAAGCTAAGTATTTGCTGTGTGGGGAAACAAAAGCAAAAGAAACCTGTTTTTCTTATAGTTAAGCCAGCCAAGACTATTGCACTTATATATTTATTGTCTGCTGAAATCATGAACAATGCTCAATGAACACACGGAAGATGAAGGAATGCTTGGAGTGTTCCTGCTTGAAGACTGCAGAAGACCTCTTCTGATGAAACACCTGTATGTGAACCTTTGATGTTCATACGTGGGGATCCCAGTTCATTCTAAATAAAATTCCAAAATGTGAGCTTTAATCAATGGCAAACACTAGTGAAGACAAATTTTGAAAATGCAAGCTTTAACAGTCTGACAGGTTTCTTCATCGTGCACTTTTTGATTCTTTTTTCACACTTGAGTGCTGCATTGCCACATTGTGTTTTCGCATAGTCAGGTGCTTTGAAGAAAAGTATTCAAATATCTGGTGCTTGAGTGGTTCTTCGTACAAATGCTGATGGGTTTGGGCTGTTTTATTAAAGTGTGTACAGTTACTGGTCAGTTTAAAGGCAGTGTTTTCAAAACTTTTTGGTTGTCTGGTGTTTTGACTGCTTATGTTGTTTCAGTGTTTACTAACGCTACTCTTCTTGTAACACTTCTACGGAGCCACCGAGTCACGTGGTAGAAAAATTTAGCTGTAATAAGTGGTATAAAAAAAGGAAAGGTGGTAGAAAAAAAAATATAAGGTGTGGGGGAAAAAAAGACAAGGTGTGGGAAAAAGAAAGACAAGGTGTGGGGAAAAAAAGAAGAGGTGAGGGGGAAAAAAGACAAGGTGTGGGGGAAAAAAAGTCAAGGTGTGGGGAAAAAAAGACGAGGTGTGGGGGAAAAAAGAAAAGATGAGGGGGAAAAAAAGTCAAGGTGTGGGGAAAAAAAAGATGAGGTGTATATATATATATATACACAGTATTTAGCCCCTGCAATTGGCAATATTAAAGTGATGTGTATTTATTTAGCCCCATTGCAGGAACTATATAATGGATATATACATACACAGTATTTAGCCCCTGCAATGGGCAATATTAAAGTGATGTGTATTTATTTAGCCCCATTGCAGGAACTATATAATGGATAAGGTGTACTTATGTTATAGTTACAGCTATTGCAGAATTTTCTCCTCATGCTTGACATTCGGCAGGTTTCAGCAGACCACTTGAATTGTCATGCGATCATTTTTCATTTCGACCACCTCATCTGATTTTGTTTTTCTACCATGTGCTTCTTAGGGGGCTCTGTACACTTCTTTTTCCTAAAATGAGGAAATATTAGAAGTCTGATCATGATGACATTTTAGCCGGGCTCCGTTTTTTTACTATACTGTTTTAAAAATTATTAGTAGGATTTAAGCTGTGATCTAAAATGTGTTAGTCCAACAAATAAAACCTCCTCCACAGGATGACAATGTTGCTGTGAGGGTTGCAACATTCCTAATCCAAAGGTTTTTGGAGGCAGTGGGCTATACCCAAGGTTGGATGTGTGTTAAGCTGGGCATACACGGGCTGCCTTTCTCCAAGTGTTGTGCGAGCTGGGGAGAATTTGTGAACGGGAATCGATGTGCCCATGTGGTGCACATTGATTTCCGTTCAATTGATCAGCGATCAATCACAGCGTGGTGGCGGTAGATTGCACGGGAATCTACCCGTGTATGCCCAGCTTTACTGGTTAGATGAGCAGTATAGTTTTAAGGCCCCATACACCTTACAATCATACCATACAATTTAGATCTAAAGGAAATTGTATGGAGTGATCTAAAGGTGTATGAGTTCTTGGGTTTAATGGCAACATTGGATTGTCTATGGTTTCTTTCTTTGTTGCTCTTTCAGATATATCATTTCCCATTCTGTGCTGGGGATCTTGCAAACCCTTACCACCCTATTTACTTCCGCTGCCAGCTTATTGCTCAGTAAAGGTCCCAATACACGCAGCGATCCTCCTTCAATAGATGAGGGACAGATTGCAGTGTCATGACGATTGCCCAGGAATTTACAGACATGCTGGATCACCTTGCGATACAACTTGCAGTGCACTCCTGGTCGATCTGTCCAGGTGGGCACATCAGGTTTGCTACGTAAACCCAATGTTTCAAGTTCATTTTGCAAAGGATTGCAGTTGGACACATCCTTTGTCCAAAAAAGTTAAGACAGTAGTTCATACAATTTAGTTGTACAAAATGTACATTCGTGTAAATTTACAATGTACAAATGGTACACAGACAACTTGGTATTAAGTCATAAAACCACAGGAGCACAATAATCAAATATTGGTTTTTGGTATTACCTCTTGCATTTCAGGATTTCTTTACACTCCCTAAGGGCTCCTTCACTGAAAAACTGTGTGGGGCTAACCACCGGGTCACAGGTTATAAGTTAAAAGAACGAAAATGCGAAATCGATTTTGTGTACATTGGAAAATGTTTCCTGCCGTTCATATATACTATTTCTTGTCCAAATGGCACTGCACCTCATGGTGCACCGTGTAAGGAGTTTTGAACCTATGAGTGATATGTATTGAGGATGATGAAATCTCTCAATTCTTTGCAATTTCACAATATTTTCATATGTGTTTAAATCTTCATTTATTTTCTTTGTGACTGCCAGCATTGCCTAATCACTGACCTGGAACAAGCACACAGAACACTTGCTGCATGCTTATACAGGGTCAGTGCCTTTCTGGGTACAAAAGCAGATTGAAGGCCTTGATGACAGTCGCAGATTCCTTTTTTCACTTTCAGAATTAACAAGAACAACAAGTATGTATAACTATGCAAACAATTCTGAGAGGCTCTAAAAAAAACACAGGAATCCACATAAGCAGCGTAAAATGAAAAATCTACAGCTGAATAATACAGCATAAATCAGAGTAGTCCATCGATCAATGGGCAGAGTAGGGCAAGTGTGATGCCAATGATGAACTGTGAGCAGCCATCTTATCCACATCTATCCACCCTTATACTAGATGTAATATACACTGCTCAAAAAATAAAATGAACACATAAACAACACAATGTAACTCCAGGTCAATCACACTTCTGTGAAATCAAACTGTCCACTTAGGTAGCAACACTGATCGACAATCAATGTCACATGCTGTTGTGCAAATGGAATAGACAACTATAGGCAAAAAGCAAGACATCCCCAATAAAGGACTGGTTTTGCAGGTGGTGACCACAGACCACTTCTCAGTTCCTACGCTTTCTGGTGATGTTTTGGTCATTTCTGAATGCTGGTGGTGCTTTCACTTTAGTGGTAGCATGAGACGCAGTCTACAGTACAACCCATGCAATTGCCTCAGATAGTGCAGCTCATCCAGGATGGCACATCAATGAGAGCTGTTGCAAGAAGGTGTGTCTGTCAAAGTAGGGTCCAGAGCATGGAAGGGCTACCAGAAGACAGGCCAGTACATCAGAAGACGCGGTGGAGGCAGTAGTAGGGCAACAACCCAGCATCAGGATGGCTACCTCCAACTTTGTGCAAGGAGAAACAAAAGAACTGCCAGCGAGCCACAAATGTGCATGTGTCTGCTGAAAGGGTCAGAAACACTCCATGAGGATGGTATGAGGGCCCGACATCCACAGGTGGGGGTTGTGCTTACAGCCCAACATCGTGCAGGACGTTTGGCATTTTCCAAAGAACACCAAGATTGGCAAACTCACCACTGGCGTCCTGTGCTCTTCACAGATGAAAGCAGGTTCACACTGATCACCTATGATAGACTTACCATGGTCTGGAGATGGAGAATGTTCTGCTGTCTGCAACATCCTCCAGCATGACCGTTTTGGCAGTGGGTCAGTAATGGTGTGTGGTGGCATTTCTTTGGGGGGCTGCACAGGCCTTCATGTGCTCACCAGAGGTAGCCTGACTGACATAAGATACCGAGATGAGATCCTCAGACCCCTTGTAAGACCATATGCTGGTGGCCCTGGGTTCCTTCTAATGCAAGACAATGCTAGACTTCATGTGGCTGAAAAGACAATGACATTGATGATATGGACTGGCTGCCCGTTCCCCAGACCTGAATTCAATTGAGCACATCTGGGACATTATTTCTCGCTGCTCCACCCACCAACGCCACATTGCACCACAGACTGTCCTGGTGTTGGGGATGCTTTAGTCCAGGTGTGGGAGGAGATCCCCCAGGAGACCATCTGCCACCTCATCAGGAGTTGTAAAGAGGTCATAGAGGCACATGGAGGTCACACACACTACTGAGGCTTATTTTGTCTTGTTTTAAGGACATTAAATCAAAGTTGGATCAGCATGTAGTGTTTTTTTCCACTTTCATTCTCAGTGTGACTCCAAAGCCAGACCCTTATGGGTTAATAAATTTGATTTCCATTAATAATTTTTTTGTGATTTTCTTGTCAGCACATCCAACTATGTAAAGAAATATGGGTTTCATTCTTAGCACTTCCAATGGTAATTACAACAGAGAGGAAGCATTGCAAAGGTTCGTGCATGAGATGACCTAACACCTGGCAGTTTACTTTGAATGGGCAAATAGACACTTTATCTTCAATCACTCCTTAAAAAACAAATATCTTCAGGAAATTGTTTTATATTCCTTTTTAATCGTTATTCTTATTCACTTTGCATACCTATCTTCTGTGTACACCATTTCCTCAGCTCCTCCATTCCAATCATTCCTCTTAAATATAATAATGATAGCTCTTTTTCTCCCGTTTTATTCAATGACCAGGATATATTTACCTCAATTTTATAATCCTGCATTTTCTGCTCACATATAGTCCACATAGCTATTGAATGTAGTTAAAGCTTTTCCTTCCTTGAGGTTTTTATCTTGACAAACATTTTAATCTAACTTGGGAAGTATACAGTGATCAAAAAAATAAAGGGAACACAAAAAGACATCCTAGATCTGAATGAATGAAATATTAATATTAAATACTTTGTTCTAGAAACAAGAGAGCAGATGACCCTCCCCTTTTCATTAACGAGTCAGAAAAACCAAAATGTATTTTGTTTATATGGGCTTCCAGATAACCTATTGCGTAATTAATTATACTGTATTTTTTGGCTCATAAGATGCTCCATGGTATAGGATGTACCCTATACTTCGGAGCATCCAATGGCCAAAAAATATTTTGTCTTTTCCTACTCTGTTGACACAGCAACTTGTAGGCACAGCAACTTGCACTAGTTACTCTGTTCCCCAATCTATTAGATTGTAAGCCCATCCAGGCAGGGTCCTCCACTCCTCCTGTGTCATAACCTGTACCTGTGTGTACTATATTGTGTTATATCTCCACGCAAATGTATTGTACAGCGCTGTGTAATATGTTGGTGCTATATGAATAATTGATAATAATAATACTAGTGCTCTTGGGACAGGTGTGCGACTTTCCAGACAGAAAGACTGGAGCAGTACTGGCACAGGAAGAAAGAGAAAGGAAGTTTTGTTTTGTAAAATGAAATGCCCTTTATCTGATAATT
The DNA here is from genome assembly GCA_036250615.1 of Ptychadena robeensis. NCBI lineage: Eukaryota > Metazoa > Chordata > Amphibia > Anura > Ptychadenidae > Ptychadena > Ptychadena robeensis. The sequence goes on along the minus strand of CM070034.1, from coordinate 28,354,901 downwards.
ATTGCTTGTGGGCTAGGGTTACATGACAAAGAAATGATTTAACATAAAAAAAACTGTAAGTAATATGTCTGTCTGCTGAGTGCCTGGAAGGTGAAATATCATACAAATGCAATGAGGAACCAGTGTGCGCAACATGAGGCTTTGGCCAGTCGGTTTTGAGGCTTTCGCCCAATAGACTTGTCATGGGGGCATTATCATAATGCCCCCTAAACACCTGCACATTTGCAGGTGCTCACAGACAGGAGCTCTCAGTTGTTTTCTGGGAAACGACCATGTAAACGCGTATAGATGGGTGCATGATCGATGACCCATTCAAGGGCATTTGATTGGAAGGGAATCAAGGTGTACCATTTTAGGTGTTCGAATTCCAGGGTCCCCATCAACTGGCCTGTCTTCGAACAGGATCTTCGAACCATCTGCCATAAAACACGGCCAACCCTGTCTTCGATTACTCCTGCTCGAAGACAGGGGTGGCCGTGTTTGATGGGCATGCAATCGATGGACGTGAGCACACACAGCTTGTCATCAGCAGTACAAACTGCCATTGAGCAAGAGCCCACCTATCAAGTATGGGCACCTCTAGCCTTAGATAAAACACTTTCATTTTATTAAGGATACCAGCCTTGTCTTCTTAAAAAAAAGATAAAACATTAACTTTCCTCTATCTCCTATATACAAGTCCTGGTCAACATAATATTCTGATATGTATTAGGGCTTGTTTACACCAGCAAACATGCAATTACTGCAACTGTGAACCAGTGTGCACAACATGAGGCTTTCGCCCAATAGGCCTGTCATGGGGGCATTATCTAAATGCCCCCCAAACACCTGCACCTGTTTGCAGGTGCTCACAGACAGGAGCTCCTAGTTGTTTTCTGGGAAATTGCCATGTAAATTTAAGGTGCCCATATGTGTATATGGCTGCATGATCAACCACCCATTTGAGCGCAATCAATTGGAAGGGAATCAAGGTGCACCATTTTAGGTGTTCAAATTCCAGGGTCCCCATCAACTGGCCTGTCTTCGAACAGGTTCTTCGAGCTATTTGCCATTGAACACGGTCAACCCTGTCTTCGAGCCATCTGCCATTGAACACGGCCAACCCTGTCTTCGAGCCATCTGCCATTGAACACGGCCAACCCTGTCTTTGATTACTCCTGCTCGAAGACAGGGGTGGCCTTGTTCGATGGGCATGCAATCGAAACGTGAGCACACACGGCGTGACGTCAGCAGTACAAACAACCATCGAGCAAGAACCCACTTATACATGTATGGGCACCTTAAGCCTTTCATTTCATTGAAGATACCAGCCTTGTCTTTTCTATGTCCTTGTCTTTCTATCATCTGCCTTTTTAAGTTCTTGTATTGTATTGGCCAAACCCAACTTTTATAAAATTGATAGTTCATGTACAGATACTTTTTAGTAAATAGATTTAGTTTATTTCAAGTCCAGAATATGTTTTAGTACTGTATTATATGAAGTAAAGGTGTATGATAAACAAAAGTGTATTGAAAACATTGGTCCATTGACTTTAACACAAGTCACTTATTCATTTTGCAGTCACGTTTCATAAAGGTCTAAGTATTTCAAGTTTTCCCTGATCTTTATCTTCTCCACTATGTCAAAATGTTAGTAAATGTCTTAGGAAATGGATGCATATCCAGGTAAATGTCGGCATCTAACATTGATAAATTGTAGGTAAAAGACATCTAAAATTATTACATTGAATAAAGCCTATATCATACACAAAGCTTTACAAACAGATAACTGCTACTTTAATGAATATGTACATTAAAAATAGTAATAGTTTTAGTAATTATTTTTAGTAATAAATCATTGTGTTCCTACTAATTATAATTAACAGGCAGTTATATTTGTTTTTGTTTTTTCCAGACACGTGCAATAAAATAACAGGGTAACCTCTAGCATAGACAATGTTGCTTAACATAATTTCATTTACAGAAAAAGCCTTAAGGGGTGTGTGTGTGTGTGTAAGGATAGAGGGGACGGGGGGGGGGAGTCATTCCTTGCTTTGGCTGGTTCTTTCTGGTACACTCTTACTATCTCTAGTACAGAGAAAGTTAATAGTACTCTTTGACAATCACTTTCAAAAACTAAAATAAAGTAGTCTTCAAATGAAAAACACTTTGCTGAATTGCAGTCCGAGGATTATGGCTGATTCTCTGTTTTAGTGACAAAGCAGCATGGTAAATGTGCTAAAGGCAAGGACAACTACAAAGCTCTAAAAACGATATTTGATAAGTATGTGTATTATATTGTGAAACAAATGTTGAATAACTTACAAAAGTATAATTAACATAAATATAATTTTCTACTTTTCTTACTCAATCATTTATATAATTGAAGTGGATTTAAATTAAAATATCTATGTGGAAATGCACATAATGGATTCTGACTTAAATCTTACGGGCATGCAAATGACCACCACGATCATATATACAGGGGTGCACATAAGTGGTTCTCTGGAACTCAAAAAGGGCCAAAAACTAGCTCTGTGTACCTGCATTATTGTTACACAGCTCATATGTGTACTAACAACTTGGAGGCACTCCGTGTCTGGGCGGCCGCAGCTAAATGTTACATGTATACAATTTATGTGTCTTGGATAACCACAGGGAAACATGAATAACTATGAAAGGTTGCAGTTAGGGGGGTGAAATTGGGAATGCAAATTACTAGTACAAACAAAAAATAGATTGGACTTTTAAGGCTGTTGGAGATCTGGGGAATGAAAGTCAGAGTAGGCATATATAAGGGTAAATCTGACAAGAGAAAACCATTGTGTGGCAGCTGGAATATGACTATGAAAGGCTGACATTTGGACTGCAGGTAGTCACAGCGGTTAGTAAGCCAGAACATTTCAGGGTTGTACTTCAGGGTTGTACTTCTAAGATATGAAATCTGGGGTGTTCAAAAGTGTTGTACTGTAACATTTGACCCAAAGCCAGCTGGTGACCTGTGGTTGGAGACAGCAAATCGGAGGATCAATCAGGAACAGGGAGGTCCATCTGCAGCAGAAATGAGGAAACACAGACACAGAGGACAATGAAGCAATCAGTGAGGAAGACCACATACATATGGAATGAGTACCAAAAACCATCTACTGGTACTCATCTGAGGAGCTAAAAAAGTTATGTGCACCCCTGCATATATACCAGCAATTATTTCCTATTATGGAGAAAACTTTTTGTTGCAAATATTTAGAAGTGGTAAGCTTCCTTATAGAGAATATGTCATAGTATAGCATAGTATGAATTGTTGAATGTTGCAGCCTTCACTTAAGAAAGTTGTTGAAATGTAACCACCCTCTAAAGTGGATGTATCTTGTACTATGGAAATTCAGCAGCTGGTGCAAGTCCTTTGAAGAGGTCGGTTTAGGAGGAATTAATAATTTCCTGTTATTCCTTCCTGGAAATATTTATTTTTTACATTTTCAAACCTCTTACCTGATATGTGAATTCCTAATGCTCCATGCAGAAAAACCCCTTCCATATGTAGTAGTGCTGCCTGTTTTACATAGTGTGAGTCCCTTGGCTGTAACTTCAAAGGCACTAATGCTAGCCATACACATGCCGATAAGCGGCCGATTTTTAATCTGACCGACGGGCGTACGCGCTCGTGCCGTCGGTCAGGTTAAAAATCGGCCACAAATCGGCATGTGCCCACATGGGGCGACAGATCCCTGTCGCCCCACTGCTCGGCCGGCCAGAGAGCGGACATGTCCGATAATCTCTGGCCGGCGCGAGCCGATGAAAGCCGATGCCATAAGCTTCAATGAAGACGGCGTCTTCATTGCAGCTTATGGCCGGCACACAAAGGGTGCCGCCGACTGAAGGGGCCCCATAATGCACCGGGGTGCAAACGTGATGACGTCATCACGTTTGAATCTCGGTGCACATCGGGACTAGTCTGCCTGCACACCAAATGGCCCTAGAATTTGCTGTAGCACATGTTTGTGTATACTTTTATTTTCTTTTTATTGTTTTTTTTTCAGCCAATGAACACAACCAATACAGACTAAACAGATGCAGACAAGCCTGCACAGCGCAACGCGGTTGTGGTTATAGGATAGCTTCAGAGAGGCATCGCTCATCTAAATGTATCTTTTGTCTTTTCTGCATTATAATATATATATATATATATATATATATATAAATGTCCCAAATATATATATATGAAATGACCTATTGTCTATCTGTGTCACTTTGTGAATGTGAGGCTCAAAATACAGAATTTTATTAAGGCCAAATTAGGCATCTGAGACATCTCGAAAGCTTCATTTTTCAATGACTTCATTTAGCCAATAAAGAATATAGGTAACCCCACATGGTCCGATCCCCGTCTGAATTTTCTAGCGGCTGATTGCAGGGTGATGACGTCATCATGCTGCAGACAGTTGCTCAGGGGATGGGCAGGCACCCTTTGTGTGCCGGACATTACTTTAGATGGGGATGCTGATCCCCATCTAAAGTAATATGATTGGCCAGGAATATACCGACATGTCAGATAACAGACTTGAGGTGTAATCCTGGTCGATCTGTCCAGGTGGGCTCATCCACCGGGGCCGGGGATCAGAACGTGTATGGCTACCTGTCACTTGCACTCCAAACTGTCTGTATTCATGGATGGATAACATGGTACATCACTCTACTATGTATGTAAAATGAAATAAGCACCAAAAGTCTGCTTCAATAGAGTTTACTTAGTAGTTTTTGTATGCCTGTTGTTTTGTAAATGGACTTATTATATGACAATAGTGCTCCATGCAGTGCATCTGATATGTAAAGCAGCCATCTGACAAAGGTGTGAGACTGTCTGTTCTTGCTGAAATCTTGGGATTCAAAAGAAGGAGGGTGTTTGGAAGTTGCGTGCTCAACTGCATGCAGAGCCTCCAAGCTGTTTCTGTCATCACACAAATCTAGTTTGAACCAGCCCTGCCCGCGTCCTTCTGTTTACTACAAACACAAGAAGCATGCCTGGCCCCTGCCCTGTTTAACTCTCACAGAAATAATCTTTTCAGGATTACACTAAGGCTCAAGACCAAAGACACTTCTTCAGAGGTCACAATGAAGACATATGATTTATTATCCCACCTATAGTGACTCTACAACCCTATACAGTGTCTCACAAATATGTGTATACAGGGGAGGGCTGGCAGCCTTAGTCCTGGGGGGCATAACCACTCAAGTGGCCCATTGTACCACCGAATCAGCTCACCACCCACACCCACCTTTACCTTGTTTTAAAACGGATATGATACAATCAGCCCCCAGCAGCCTCTCTCCTTCTACCCCCAGAAGCCTCAACCTCTCTCCTTCTGCCCCCAGCGGCCTCTCTCCATCACCCCCAGGAGTTTCTCTCCTTCTGCCCCCAGTGGCCTCAGCCTCTCTCCATCACCCCCAGCAGCCTTTCTCCTTCTGCCCCCAGCAGCCTTAGCCTCTCTCCATCTCCCCCTGCAGCCTCTCTCCTTCTGCCCCCAGTGGCTTCTCTCCTTTTGCCCCCCAGCAGCCTCAGCCTACTAGTCATTCATTCTCATCTCATACACATGGTGAAGATGAACAGAAGCTGGGGCTGGGAGTGGGACGAAGAGGGGCATGTACAGTAAGTCTCTCCCTCCTTCTGTTTACTGACTTGAAGAAGCTCTGTGGGGCCGGGGTGCGCTGGTGATGGAGGACATTTGCGATGGGCCTGTGTGGAGGCAACAGCCGATGCCGGTAAAAGCTGCTTGGCCAGCACTGGTTTAGGGCGGCCTAGGGGTAGCCTGGGGGGCAACTGCCTCACTGCCCCCCTTTTCAGCCCTCCTTTGTGTGTACACCCCTCACATTGTGGCAAATAATTTTAATTATATTTTCATGGGAGAACATGGATGATATAACACATTCATACAAAGTAATGTAACAGTGTGGATTTGTATAATACTGTGATTGTAGAACAGTGTAAAATTGCTGCCCCTCAAAATAACTCACCACACAGCCATTCATGCCTTATCCTTTGGCAACAAAAGTGAGCACACCCCTATGCCTTACTTACTGTCCGCCGATATCTAGCTTATGCATCCTCACCCAAGATCTTCATAAGCCCCCCATACACATTTAGATCGCTCCATACAATTTCCATTAGATCTACCAAAAACAATGTAGTTCCGGGCCCTCCCTGATAGAATACATAGTGATTGGAAGGTTTAGAAAGGTCCTCATATTACATGGTTTTGGTAGAAGAAAAGCTTTACAGTGCCCCGTGCAAGAAGGTAATTGACAATGGCCGTCACTTCACATTTTAATCTAGGGTTATTATCTAGGGTTGCATAAACACATCCTTATGTACACATCACACACAATGTGCATTACCACACTACAGTGTTCCCCACTGCTTGAAGTTTTGTCATTTAAAAATTAAAAATAATGTCTTCTAGCTATGCCTGCTGTAATGTTTTCATTATAAAATGCTTATACAGGTCAGTAAAGATGTAAAATGAAATGTGGCCTTTTAGTGATGTTGAGGGCCCCCCACTGATCTAAAGCATTGTTTTAAAGAAGTGGCTGTGTGAGAGATACCCTCATAATATGACATATGAAGCACATTTGTAAAGACTGCAAGATGAGCCATTTGAATCAAGATATGCATGCTCATGACTGAATTAGAGAAATAGATTAAAAACTAAAGCCCCCCATACACTGTTAGATCACTCCATACAATGATTGGAAGGTTCAGAAAGCTCCTCATATTACATGGTTTTGGTAGAAGAAAAATGTATTGTACAGAAATTTTGATTGTAAGGTGTGTGGGGGCCTTTACATATTACATCCCTTATTTTTCAGTTCTGAGGTAGACACATCTGTATGGTCCAGCCCCATAGAAGTCACATTTACTGCAACACTGGAATGTAAGGAATGTAAACAAACAGGAAGACATTTCAGAATCAGAATCGGGTATGTATAAATCTGTAAGGGCCGTGGGTTTGTTTCTCTTTAGTTTTGCTGATCGCACGGAATCCCTTACTAATTCTGTGTACCATTCATCCCATTGTAATGCCTTTTTTAAAATACAATGCTGCATGCATGTTTGTGCGCTTGTGTTTCCAATTTATTTAAGTAGGAAACACAAATGTGTGCATAAGCAAGTTGCACAGCAGACCTGCAGAGACATCTACCCACATCTGTGGTTCGGTTTTAAAATACGTGCACAAGCCTAAAGCAGGTACAGACATGGAGATATGGGTCAAATCAATGGCCATTTCGAGTGCCGTGCGTGTTCACGGCCATCTATCTGACCCATATAATCTGCCCCTTGCGCTGTTTCGAGCAGGACAAATCAATCCCGCTCCAAAACAGGCTTATCGAACATGACCGTTAAAACGTCGATGTCCGATGCTTTGCCTGGGTCTCCAGGCAAAGCTCGGCTGAAGAGGAGGAGCCGGGCAGAGACTGTTCTGCTCTCCCCGGCTTCTCCGATATCTGACAGCAGCGTGATGACGTCATCACGCTGCGTCAGGGTACATTGGATGGCTTGAATATCGAGCTGTCTGTACCCTGCTTTTAGGTAGACATACATGGTTAGATTTTTACACTACAAATAACTACAAAATACTACAAATAAAATTGTATTAAGTCGATCATTTTAAATTTGTGTAATTTTTACCACCACATAATGTGATTTAAACTGAATAATTCATCTGCCTGTGCGCATGCGTCATAAAATGATCGAAGTACTCTTCAGATACTCGAATGATTAAGTGAAATTTGCCAACATGTCTCGATCCATTTCAATCACATTTGGTTGATCAAAAAAATGGACAAAATTTAACCGGTTATGCCCACCTTAAGTGACCTTGATGTGTCTAAGAAGCTGCGGCATCATTTTGCAATGGTCATATGTGATGTTTCCAGGACGCCCTGATAGAGATTTGATGTGGGTG
>CM070034.1:28281740-28312540 GCA_036250615.1 Ptychadena robeensis | reverse complement strand
ATTAATGAGTTTTTGGGTTCATTGAGAACATGGTTGTTGTTCAATAATAAAATTATTCCTGGAAAATAGCACTTGCCTAATAATTCTGCACTCCCTGTAAATGTATTGAGCATGCAACACTAAGATTCACCTGTTTATTGCTAGGGGCAATGGTGCTTTCTCAATGTTTAGGCAAATACATTCATGATGTATGTTACATTTATTTATTTATTTTAATAACTTAATAATTTCTTTAAATGCAAATATATATATATATTGGGGGTTGCCGATTGTTCAGATTGTTTAGGGTCCCGGATTCTGCAGTGAGAGGGATGGAACTGGGTGGGCCGTCCCACTCCACCCAGGATACACTCCAGGATTTGCAAATAGCTGTGATCCAGACAGAAAATCTGGCTGAGAGGGATGGACTGTAGGAGCAGTGGTCAGGTGTGTAGCCTGTGTGTGAAGTCCAACTCCCTCTGGAGATACCTTCTCCTGTGGAAAGCCTAGGAGGGCTGACAGGACCTTTAAACGTACTGACAGCCTGAGCGTCATTGGTGAGGTGCAAAGACTTTAAAACCAGTGGATGCTTTTTCATGTGCTGCAAGTTTTGATTTAGGTTTTGGTGAAAATAAACCAGTGTTTTGTGATGCACGGCTGTGCTGGTGATCCCTTTCCCCCTGAACTTTGCTATATATATATATATATATATATATATATAACTAAATCATAGGTGCAATGTCATAACCAACATCAAAATTGTGTAGTTAAAATATTATTATATATTTCAATATTTAATACTGATCGACAAAAACACCCACTGCCTGAATGTGTTGGTCCTGCACCCCTAATCAACCAGTAGATCAGCAGCAAGTATGAAAAAAACGTGTTTCATCTCCCAAATGTCATCATGCAATTGTAATGTCAAATACTTAATGGAATTATTTAATGCATTTCAACAAATGGTTTTGGGGACAATTTCAAATGATTAAAATATCGTGTATATGCACTATAATGCCAAAAGCATAAATCCACCATTGAGACACTATGGTAAGGCCTTTGATTAATATCAAGGTATTGAGATGTCATTAAAATGTATGTACTGTATTTTTCAGACTATAAGACACACCGGACCATAAGACACACCCAGTTTTTAGAGCAGGAAAACCAGAAAAAAATATTTAATATTTAAGTTTTTAAATCAATTGGGTTAATGCAATATCAAATGCAGCCAGTAGATGTTACTAGCAGCGCTACTATCACAGCATATCACATAATCCTCCTCACTGATCGGGAGAAGTGGGGCTGCGGGGAGAACGGATGCAGATCTTCTTTCCCTCTCTGGCTGTGCCGGTGTCCATGGAAGCTGCAGAATGATTGAGAGAGAAAGATAGATGGGAGTTAATTTCTCTCTCTCTTCATTGCTTAGATCAGCAGGACTCTCTGCTCTGCTGGCATAAGCAATAATACATTCCAGATGGGAGATCCGGCCATGGCCACATCTATCATCTGACAGCTCTCTGGCTAATCTCTTTGTCGGGAGAGTTGGCGGAAAGCAAAGGCGCAGCCACTCGGGCTAGCACATTCGGACCACCATTCGCAGACACTTTTCCCTTAGAGATTTGGGGGTGAAAAGGTGCATTTAATAGTCCAAAAAATACGGTATATGCAAAGCCAGGCATCCCTATAGTTTTGAAAATATAGTCGAGGAAATAGTTATGGGATAATGTGCATTCAAAGCTCTCAATAATTAGATTGTAAGCTGGACTGGGCAAGGTCCTCTTCTCCTCCTGTATCACAGTTTGTACTTATATGTTATGTTGTGTTGCCTATTAACCCCTATTTAATGTACAGCACTGTTTAATGTGTTGGTGCTTTGCAAATAAAAACATAAAAAATTTATAATAATAATTGAGAAAGAGGATGAATGCATCCAAGAAAAACTTTCAGGGCCCTTTCACACTATATGCTTTTTTTATAGGCAAGCATTTCCGCATATATACAAAATCGCATGCGTTTTTGACATTACATCTTGAACAAATCAATGAAAAATGCAGGAAAAAAAGAATCAAAATACAGCAGTGAGATTATAAAAATGCAAAAACGCTGTGTTTTAAAAATACAACGCATGCAGTGTGAATGGTAACATTGGTTGTCACATTGTAATTGTAACATTGCTTAAAACGTGTGCAGTAAAAAAAACGCACACGTTTTTAAAACGCACATGAAATGCCCCTCGAAGATTTGTAACCCAGTTTCCACTTGAATCTAAATGATTAATTCAATATATGCCTTCTATAAATTACACTTAACTCATTCTTATTTTAAAGCTAGCCATACATGTGCGGATTCCATGGCCGATCGATCACCCATCCGATCGATTTCGGCGATGCCAGAGGGAATCGGTTGTCCAATCAATCGCCCAATTAAGCCTGTCCCTACCACCTTGGGCCACCGATTCCTGGACAATTGCGTGTCTGATCGATCACTTCACAAATAGCAACTCCCCCTGATGTGTGCTGAATCGGATCAGAAAGACCAGCATGCTGGTTCTCTGACAGATCCGATTCTGGGCCCCCAATCGATCGGACGTGATCGATCGGTCAAGGTGGGCTTCACGCGATTCCCCGATGATCGATTGGCGTGCACGTGCCCGGAATCGATCGTCCTGGAATCGGTTGGGAATCGAACCCGTGTATGGCGACCTAAAACCACTTTCTCTCACAGAGTTTTCTTTCCCCCACATATTTAATATTGAGTAAAATCATCACCCAGGAGCCTCCTAGTGACTCATTTGGCTCCCTTTTCTTAAAAAGATAAGTTGGACCAAACTTATAAGGTAAGCATACACCATGTGAGTATTACATTTCCTATTACCCAAAGAGGGTCTCAAATTTGTATTTCTATTTCCTATTTCCAAAAATCCCTGAGCACAATGCAACTCACAATCTTTGTGAGTTCCTATCTTCCCATAACTCTCCCGGGATATTGTGGAAGTGTTATAGTGTAAAAGTGTAAGTAGATTGTTGTACTGTGTGAGCGATACAAAGAAATTTGCATTTTTCTAAGTGAGGTGGCCGACATCCCAATTGTTGTACTGTGTTAGCGATCGATGAATACAGAGTTTGGAGTTTAAGTGATACAGTTTATTAGCTAATTGAAGTAATTAGAGGAGCAAGCTCTCGGGATGTCACAGATTCCTTTGAAGAAAGCTTGCTTCTCTAATGACTTCAGTTAGCCAATAAATGGTATCACTTAAACTCCAAACTCAGTGTAAAAGTGTGATAGTGTACTAACTTCTTAGATCAATCTAGCTCTAAATATAGGTCTAAGCAACTACTTCTCATGAGGTCCGCCAATAATTTTCCATTCATAATATAGAGTCTTATTTGTCATAGTTCTAATAAACTATATAAAACATGAAATTATTTAAATCATTAGGGAGAACCATAGGAGTACATTTCATCTCCTTACCTTATAATGACTTCTCTGACTCTAAGAAGGTCAAGCTAGAAAGACAGCAAACTCCATCAGTCCATTTCTTCTGGTGAGGGTATCCCAGAGGATATTGTACCCCTAACGAAGATGTGTTGCAGACACAGATTATGAAATGACAGGCCTGGTTGCTATAGCTGCTTGGAATGCAGAGGAATCTTTAAGGATGTCCTGCTCTGTTTCCACCCTTTGTTGTCCACGCTTTGGAGCTATAACACTTTAAATTCTTCCTTCCTGCAAAGTTTGGGAGTATTTTTATGGGAATTTTTTGACTATTATCTAAGAGAATTTGTGAGGTCAGACATTAATGTTGAATAAGAAAGTCTGGATTGCAGTCTCCGCCTTAAGTCATGCCAAAGGTGTTCTTTTGGGTTAAGGTCAGGGGTCTGTGCATGCCAGTCAGGTTCCTCCACACCAAACTTGCTCAACCATGTCTTTATGAATCTTGCTTTGCGGATTGGTGGGTAGTATCCCAAAACTGTCTTGGTACCCTGAAGCTTGTAATGTACCGCCAACTTCGCCAACAGACAATCCAATGTGGGCGCAGTAAATATTTAAATAATTCTGGAGGAGGAGCTTGGTATTTCTATGGAGGAGGAGCTTGGTATTTCTCCCTGAGTTCTTGCCAAGTGAGAATCAAGGTCCCTTGGTATAGATCAGTGGTGGGCAGCTGAGTTGATATGGAGGGATATAAGTGCATCCCTCGACATCACTAAACATAAAATTTTCAATCTATTCTGACTTGTTTAAGCATTTTTTGATGATAAAATGCCAGCAGGCATGGCTAGAAGACCTGGCGGTTTGATTCAGTCCAGTTTCCTTAACCAAAATTGGTATGAAAAATTTAACCACCGGGGCAGTCCACTGAGATCCAGATTTCCAGAAAGCGGTATATAGGTTTTGCATGAATTTTTATGCTATATTCCTGTAACTTACTGAAATATGTCCGAACACGCGTCTAGTAAACATCTTGACTTAATTGCTAATTAAACCAAATAAACACAAAACTCAGCTCAAACAAGAATTAATAAATCATGGCAATCAGTTTGATGATGGACCAGGACCACTTCTCACTAGTGTTAAACTCAAATATTCCAATGTCGAATATTTTTCGTGAATATCGGCAATTCGAGAATTCGCCAATATCTCAAATATGTCGGCGGATATTCGCAATTCCGAATATTCGCAATATGCCCATGTATTGCGAAACTATATTCGCATTGTGAAAATAAACATAGCATGTGACCATTCATTTTGAAGATTTTCGCGATGTGAATATTATTTCCGTAATGCGAATACTATTTTCGCAATACATGGCCATGAATATTCGAATTTCCGAATATAGAATCGAATATTAGTAGAATTATTCATTAAATATCGCGAATTCGAATATTGCCTATGCCGCCCATCAGTACTTCTCACCAACCTCGATAGAGTTGCTATGTTCTTCTTTATATTTTTTTATGTTATGAGAAAAAACTCCCACAATTGTAGAAATTGTTTTCAATCAATTTTAATGTTGTTCAAGTCTTTTATTTTGCCCCCCTCAGGATTTGATTTTGATACCGGGCAGGAATACCGCCCAGGAGATAAACTGTCCTGAAAGTTTATCTATTTAAATTGTCCAGTTTAGAGTCCCAACTAGACTGGGGGCCCTGACTTGTTTAGATACAAAGTGGAACTGGTGAGTGCAAAAGGCTGTCTAGTGGGAGTTGGAGGCATAACAGCAGACTATGGTGATATAAGTGTCAAAGATAGTGCCCTGTAAAATGAAATGTCTTCCTGTGGGTTCCCTCAATTCCAAGAGCATACAAAGAAATTCTATTTATACCCACTGTTTCTATTTGCAGAAACCTGGCTGAAAAATTTTAGTAATGTTTATGTAAATACTTTGATGGTTCAAAAGATGGTTTTCAACCGCTGATTTAAAAAAACACATAAACCTATCTGACCAGCAGATGCAACATTAGGCGTACTCTGGGTTTTTTCGGGCTTCAGCCCAATAGGACCTCCATGGGGTCCTAATCTAGACGACCTCCCGCACAGCTGCTGGAACTGCTTTATGTGCTGCTTGAACCTATATAGACTCCCAGATTAAAGGTCCAGCAAAAGAGGGGACTCTAACCTGTAGCTGCTAACCAAAAAGTGCAAGTCATGTCTCTTCTCCAAACTTTCCACAGGACAGTGAAAGAAAAATCAGTAGAATATTTGTTGGAGGTGAGCTTTTGTCACAACCTTTAATTATGTGCAGCATATTTATCTACAATTCAGTATATATTTGTAGATTTGTTTTTAATAAGCTGAGAAAACAAACCCCTGCTCATAGACCATTTTTTTAACTATTCTGCTTAATATCAAAGGATAATTTTGAAGGTGTGCCTTACTTGTTTGCTGAACATCATATGGGGCCTCAAGCTAATTGTGTTACATTTGGCCTTGAGGAATATAGTTTTAAGTGGTTTCTTACACCACATTGTTTGCAATAAATCTACCGCAAGCAGTGCACCACTGACAAAAATAGACATTCTATGTATACAACAATGTTGTAAAACTGGTGTTTCTAGATTTTCTTGAATTTTACTATATTCGAGACAAAAAAATAGCTTAGACGTGAAAAAAACACTTTCTTTTTCAGCCATCCTGTATTACATGTGCTGGTGTGCTTTTGACCCTTGTCCATTTTCATGACCCATTTTTTTGGCTCTAGACCAGTTAAGACCAGTTCAAGGTCAACTTAATGACTAGAAGATACCCAGGTCCTGCATCTGTAAAACAAAGAAAAGTGACCCTTCCACACCTTGTTAGACAGTTGGTATGAGCCTTTTGGCTTCTTAGCTGTATTTGATTTTTGTTAAACATTATGCTGGGGTAATATGGCCAAGTATCTTCACCTTAGTCTCACAGATCCCTGTCGCCCCACAGCTCGGCCGGCCAGAGAACAGACATGTCCGATGTTCTCTGGCCGATGCCGGCCGATGCCATTAACTTCAATGAAGACCGGCGTCTTCATTGAAGGTAATGGCCGGCACACAAAGGGTTCCAGCTCAGAATAGCAGCGTGATGATGTCATCACGCTGCTATTCCGAACTAATCTGAATAGCTGTCGGCACCCACTCGGTGGGTGTATGGCAGGCTTAACCTAAGTTTAATCTAAACCATACTGTCATGAAACTATTCCTCCTGGCAACCCTTCCAAACGGTCTGTCCTTGTACATTCTTTTTCTAATTGTACTGTCATGAACTAATTAACTAACACGCTAACTAGGTCTGTAAATTCTGAAATAAAGCCTTTGGGTTCTTACAATTTCTCTGAACATTCCATGGCCTGACCTTGAGGTGAATAGCTGGGATGTTCACTCCTAAGAGGACTGGCAACTGTATTGAATGTTTTCCATTTGTGAATAATTGTAAAATGATGGACTTCAAATTGCTAGTAAATCACTTCACAATCATTTCTAGAATGATGGACAGCAATCATTACTGATGCATTTTCTCCATGGCATTGTTAACACTTCCTGAATGCTGCAGACCAGCAAACTTCTGCTTTTACGGAGGTGCTCACAATTGATGAAGTATTCAAGAGCGTCTTTCAGCACCTGGCTGCTATTTATCCGTATAATTTCTATGGAAATGGTAAGAGTGTACTTTTAATTTTTCACACTCGCTCTGTTCTATAGAGAGGGGTGGGGGAGTGGATGAGCAAGTGGGACCACTCTGAGTCATCTTAGGATACAGCAGCCATCAGGCAGATCATTTGTTCAGTGATACATCTTGGCAGATGGTTGAACAACCTCATCTGAGGATGCCAAATATTCATGATAAATCATCTCAGGCAACTATTATATAGCATCTGTACACAACTTTAGTCTTTGTAACTTAACTATGCTAAATTATGTCTCTGAGGTTGATTTTTGCCTAGTCCTAAGACCAGGAGGTTTTTTTTTCGGTCCTGACATTAAAAAAAAAACATGGATATACTTTCTTATTCCCATGTCTGTTTGTGCAAAAAGTACAAATTAAATCATGTATGTGAAGGTTCTCATTTATCCAGGTCATTGTAGATCTGCAGTACTAGTCAACACAACTGGACTTGTAAGGTTTCCGGATAAAGTTTTACTGGTCTTTTGACTGGCTTTCTCAATTCAGAATGACTTCTAGCAACAAATACCCTGAAAGCCTTTGTGGCTTTTTTCTTCTTAACTTATCTTTATTATTTCCAATCCAACTCCAATCCAAATGTATCATATTATTATATTTCAATATTCATTTATAATTGCCTTTCTGTATGTGATGAAACAATAATTATTACAAAAATATAGAGTTCCCCGTAAAATTGTGGCCTCCTCCTCCCCAGAATAGCCACCCAATCACACACCTTGATGTCATTTGGGAACTCTTCAAAATGCAAAATACATATTTCTGATAATCTTGCTTTGATCACACACAGGTTTTCTACTCTCTGTAGTGTGGTGTGTTTGTGCGTGAGACCTACCTATTTTGGTTACTTGTAGTCTATATTATACTATCTGTTATCTGTAGGAATTTTATGTTGTGGTATAAACTTCTATATTCTAAAAATTTTATTTATTTTTTGAAGGGGGTTGTTGTTGGGGTTTTTTGGGGGGGGGGGGGGGGGGGGGGGGTTCTTACACAATTCTGATCCTACTGTATTCTATGAAATTCTATATTTCTAATTTATGGTTTTGTTTGTGTTTTTCATTTATTTGTTTTACACACTCAGTAACCAGCACTAAAATTCAAACTGGCAGATAAAAAACTGCTATCCAGACTTCAGCAAGATGGTGACCTGGGCTACAGAGACACAGTGTTCCTGGACTGTGGACGATGTTGCTCTGCAGGCTCAGCTACTTCATGTGGTTGAAAGGAAAAGCTCCAGGTCTTAGGTGTAGACCACCTAATATCCCACTTACCTCTTCCATCTCGGCAATAGCAACTGCTCCAATGTGAAGATCTTTTTTTTTCCATTGGCTTATATAATGAAAGGTATGCTGGTTAATAAAGGCATTGCTCCAGAGAGACAAATATCTTTAAATTGAATAGTAAGCAAGATTAATATGGTTATGCTTAACCTTCTGAGCGTTCTCCCCGAATTAACTCGGGCTGAGTTTCATGCATCATGAAACTCAGCCCCAGTTAGCCGGAGGAATGCCCGAGGTCTCGCCGTCTTCTGACGGCGGTCGGGAGCATCGGCATGTATGCCGATGCTTCCGGGTCCGCCCCCGATCACGTCACCAGTGACGCGAAGGGGGCGGGGGTAGGCGGCGCCATAGACCTCCGTCAAACTGGAGGGGCGTCGCCTTTCTTCAGCATAAGTCCGGCGTCTCCAGTGACGCCGGGCTTATGTTTAGAACCCTGAGCTGAGCTGGCAATCACGGCGGAGCACATTGTGCTCCGCCGCGATTGCCCGTGGCACGGTTATAAAAAAACCGTGCCACGTGGCAAACGCTCAGAGGGTTAAAGGGTGGCTGGGAGGATATGGGTAGTTCCTAGAATTACAGACATCTTTATAATTTTTAAAGAACAAACAGGTTCACTTTTATTCTGCCCCCTTTTGATTTCACTTCTCTACCAATTTAAGTGATTTTTTTAAACCCAATGTGACCATGTATTGGGTATATATAATATATTCATTCATTAAGCATACACAGCAGCATTTGGAAATAAGGAGTCGACACTTGTAAGGACTCCAATGCTGTCCAGTCGATCAATTATGAAGAACGTATGTTGCGCCTGCTTAGCTGCAACTTGGGGTCTAGACAGAGCAGCTACAAAATGCAATAAGCACAGTTGCTAATCCATTTATACTACAATTTATATCTATATTAAATATTATAACTTATCCAATTTACTCTCTTCATATCTGTAGCTCCATGTCCGGCTCCAGAAGTCCTTTGGTTTGGTATGATGGTAATATGGGGCCCAGTTGGATAAAACCGGATATCGTATAGTATATAGCTATTGTATAGAGTCTGCCTAAAATGTTATTTCTTCTAAACCACATTCCAGACATGATTCAAGCTGCTCATGGACCAGGCAAACCTGATAACTCCAAGGTCAGGACGCTTGCTGCAGACAAGAGAAGAATATTATCAAGTCTGCAGGAATCAACCCAAAAATGGACACTATAATTCTGCCCTGACTAACAATGCCTCCCTCCATCCCTGATGTATAATCTCAAATATATCTGTAAGGCACTGCTTGCATTAAACATCAGAAGTGACTTGCTTAGACTCGAGAAGTGTCTGTGTGTTACTTCCACATAAAAATATATCTAATGGTTAATTGGGAGAAGTGGTGTTTTATTGCCCACTACAACAATGGCTGCAATGTCAGCATCTGAAAGAGGATGATGCCAAAGGAGTACCAGTCTACTGAAGAGTTGACTTCCTTACCTGCATGTGTACCTGATCTGTATTTGCCGATGTGCCCTCTACCAGTTGTTGCTGTGTCACGTCCCAAACTTCAGAGGACCAGGACCTTTCATAGATCAGCTGCCTCTGCTGGTGGTAGAGATTGTGGCATGTGATGTGGCTCCTGCTCCCTCTGCTGGAGGATACCTGTTAGCGCTTCTTAAGCCTTGCCTGAAACATGTCCAATCAGACCACCTGATCATGTACTTAACCTCCCTAGCGGTTGAGACAAACCCAGTTTGCTGGTGAATACCGAAGTGCCCCTTACACTCTATGCCCTGGTATATACTTTTCTGGTGGCACAGTGGGTCCACTGCTCCCGTGGTTCATCCATTACATATAGTCTGCAGATATAACCTATATCTCCAATTTAGATCATCTTGATATCTCGATGTTACATTTGTGATTGATATACTGTATGTATTTATTTCTGTATATATTTTTTTCAATAAGTATTCTGGGAGAATTTTACTGTCAAAGGAAAACAGATTCAGTCATCAGATATTTGCTAGGGCTGACTGTGACAGCCAAACTAAAGAAAATCACCTAGACAGAGGATTGCCCCACCATTGAAAAGATGGTTCTGTCAGGTGGCACTTGCTAAATGTTTCGGTCACTAACATATACAGTTGAAAGCTATAAAATTTTGTGCATATTGTATCCTCCGAAGCAGAGATATACTGTATGCTGTATGTAAATAGAAGCTTACATTGCTGCTCATTGGACTAAACACCATTTTACATGTGTGATCATATTTTGGTGCATTACAGTTCAAAGTTTTGTTAATCTGAATTTCATGATGTGGATCAGAACCCAATTGGTAAAGTGGAATAAGATAAATATATAAATTGAACTATTGTTTAAGCCCCCCATAAACGTTTCAACATTTTAAAAATTTCGCAGCAGATCGATGTCATCACATGTGGACGGTCGTGCCGAGAATCGGCCGTGCACCCTTCTAAAGTAAGCAGATCGATTTGTGGGCCAATGTATAGCCGATTTAAGGATGGCACTCGATATGCGTCCAATTTCACGGCAGATCGATCGATGGAGGAATATAAAGAGTGAATACTGCATGGTCCAGACCTGCCAACATTGCTGGAAAATTCTGTATATTACCTTGATATCTGAATGACTGGGTTTCTGTTTTTTTGCCTAAGTTTTCTCCAAAACTTGATAGTATTTTTCTACAATATTTTAGAAAGAGCTACAACTCTCTCTGGAGTAATAGATGATGTATATTAAGTAATTCGTGAGTAAAAATTTGTACTAGAGTTTCTGTACTCGTGACATGTATTACAGTGCCCCTTTACAGCAATCACCCTCTTCTATTGTCATATAGTTTTGGATTGCATTAGAACTGTACTGTACTCTACATGAAATAACTATATTATTGAAATACTTGAATTTTTTGTTTTAAATGGAATGTAAAAGGGTTTGGGCCATACTTTAGAATGTGCTACCAGCTCTGTGGACAACTGGCATTGTTTTCCATTTACCTGTCAAGGCAAAAAAAAAAAAAAGGCAGTGATAGCTGTTAACGGAAGGATAAAAAGTAGTGTTGATGGCTGGGTCATGGCAGGGGAAGAGAAGCGGTTGGATCAGATAATGGAGATCATATGCTCTAATACTCTTCATTATTTTAACTGGCAAGGCTATGATATAACTGTCACAGATCAGTCACTCAAAAATCAGGTTGAAACCACCCGTTCACAAGATGGAACAATACACAAATCTGGCAGGTTTCCAGGGTCATGTTAAGAACAAATGCTTGGATTGGTGTGATAACTAGTAATGAGCTAGCATACACAGCCGAACATGTGTTCGGCTCGAACATCCCTATGCTTGAACGAGCACCACATGTGTTTGTGCACTATGCTCGAATCTCCGCCCCACACGTTTCGTGGATTGGAGATAGCCAATCAAGAGACAAGTAAGTACTGACCTTACTGTAATGCCTGTAGCCATGTTAGGGGCTGGCATTACAGTGATTGCCTGGCTGGAACATGTCATCGGGTTCCATGTAGCACCTGATGGCGCATGTTTGGCTCAGTCAAGGAGAGATCTCATTCATCAAAGACCCAAAAGTCATTTTCAGGACTATAGTGTGTGTTTGACCGTCTGGATTTTAGACTACATTCATCTGGGCAAAATATACTGTCCATATTTTGGGGGGGGGTTTTTGGGGACAGCGTCCGTTATCCCAAAACAGTGTCTGCATTTCGCATTACATTCATTTGGGTCTAATATACTGTCCATATTCTGGTGTTTATTGTGACATATAGTGTATAGTGTTTCTGTCACTTTCTGACCTTTTCCAATCAACCAGGCATCCTCCCCTCTTCAGAGCGGGGGTGGCCTGGTTGTCTCCCATTGACTTACATTATACTCGGGTGCTTGGTAGACTAACTTTGGCCAATTGTCAGCACGACCTGCCATGTGTGATGATGTCATCACACGTGGTCGATCTGCTGAGAAATAAGCAGCAAAAAGAACGGCCTATGGCCAGCTTTACACAGTCAATGTGCAGGATGTGCAAAGCTCCTAACTTGCATTTTGGCAGTGAGTAAAATGGTTAATCATACCTATGTGGTACTAGGAGTTACTGCCTGAACCCCAGGTTCCCAATCTGTGGCCTCCGGCCCTCCACTTGCGGCCCCAAATCCTAACTGTTAATGCATATGAACTCACCTGTCCCCTGAACCCCTGCGGACAACTCCTTGCCCGGGATCTTCTTAAGCTAGCCATACACGTCGGATTCCATGGCCAATTGATCACTCACCCAATTGATTCCGGCGAACATGTTGGTTCTCTGTTGGATCCAATTCTGAGCCCCCGATCAATTGGACGCGATCACTCGGACAAGGTGGTATGCAGCGATCGGATCCTCTTAAGTGGCTGATTGATTGCAGCTCCCATTCCCGCTGAGATCGCCGGAATCAATTGGCCATGGAATCCGACACGTGTATGGCTAGCTTTAGAGCGGGAAGAGAAGGAGGGGCGATAAACATATGTGATAGGCATACATAAAAGCCATGAGCGACCAAAATGGGTTTTACCTCCTCTTCTCCTCTTGTGTTGGCAGGACATCGGCAGACAGGTGAGTGCCTATGCTCCCACTATTCCACCAATGAACTGGGGGGGTGATTGTATAATATATATTGCGTCACATATCCTGAGAATAGGGGCATTTGACCTTTAACGATATATATGACAAAATGTCATACCATACTACAGTGCTCCCTAATGCTTAAAGTATCATTTAAAACACGTTTTATTATTTAACTTTTTAAAATCATGTCTTCTAGCTATATCTGCTGTCATTAAAAAAATGCTTATACAAGTCAGTATAGATTGAAAATGTTCTGTCCAGCCCTTTATTGTTGCAGAGGGCCGCACTTGTGGCCCTCCATATCAACTTAGTTGCCCCCCACTGGCCAGACCATCTACCTTTTTAATGCATCTCTAGAATTAAATGGCATTATAATAATAACAACACTAGTAGAAAGTTATGCTTTGATATTACAACTTTATGTCATGTTTAATAGCGTATTGTAATTTCTGTAAATAGAATGTATACATTGGAGAAATAATAATGGATTATGTACTATACCCTGCCATCGGATATAGTCTCAATGTACCCTCTTTACTGACAAACATTCTTGGAATAGTCTGATACACTTAACATAGTTGAAGCTCAATAGAAATATTATTAACGTGTGTTCTAAAAACAATAAGTATGTTGTACTAAGACAGTAAAATAACATTGCAGCAACTATAATTAAAATGGTTTAAAGCAAGTACTATTCATTTTAAAAAGTTAATTAAACATTGAGATAATAATCTATCACTAAATGGGTCACAGTGTATCATTATCCTTCAAGTAACATTACCTGACATTAATAGGATTCCTAAAAGTTTATGTACCATCTCAAGAGAGTTGGCTCCAAAGCAATTAAAATATGTGACAAGTTTATTTGAAAAAAGTAGTAGTTCTATAGTTCTTAATGTTTATTGGATATACAGAATCACATATACCCAAATCACGCTTATTGATCGTTGTAACAACATTCATGACCACCTCTGTCTGCATAGCACTGTGGTGCTGTTCACTGTCAATAGTGATGGCTGAAAAGTTCGCCCGGTGGACATTTCGCGGCAAACATAGCATGTTCGCATTTCTCAATGCCAGCGAACATTATGGGTGTTCTACCCGCCCCCTATACCTTAATATGGAGACAAAGTGCGACCCCTCACCCTATAGTCAGGTGGGACAGTGCAGCCAGTGCAGAGGACACCCCCCCCTTGTAAAAAGAAAAAAAGAAATAGCCCAGTGGCCATTTTTACATTTATCCTGTGTCTCCAGTACTAGATAGATAGGGAGAGCTGCTGCTGATTGAGGGATAGCTGAGCTACTTTACTATTACACTCCATCCAGTGGTCTGCAAGCAGCTCGAAATCGCCAGTGTAAACTTAGCCTAAATGTCACTCTCCCCAACTAAATGGGAAAAAAACTTTAAACTCAACTCATTTCAATTAAATTTAACTTAAAATGTATTGGCAGCTTTTCAACTCTCCCCCCCCCCCCCCCCCCCCCCAATGTCACATGCTTAGAATTCACATATTAGAAAATACCAAATCAATTTAAATTTAAGAACTGTTTGTGTCTTTTATTCTTGTTGAAATACAAAGCTATAGGCGACACCTTGAGCTTGATTTTTACAATTAAGCAACACTTGCATTCATGGCGCTTGATTGTGCTCGCATCTATTGAAAAATCATTCTGTCCAGCCTTTGTGTGATTGGGATCAATCAATCCAGCTTGAAAAGGGTTGATCAGACATGTCCATACATCCCAGTCAATCTAAAAGGCTGCACAGAGACACAGATGGCTGCAAAGGAGGCCACCCTATAACTGCTGGACATTACTTTGTAATGGGATCACAAATGGGATAACAAAGTAATGGGATTGGCCAGGAATTTACCATGTGATCCGACATGTGGGAGGACCCTGGTCGATCTGACTAGATGGGCGCGTCTGATTTGTGCCTGCGGGGCAATTGGCAGGAGCACGCACGGCGGTCAATCGGCCGAGAAAGCTGCCTTTACAAAGAAAGAGTTTTTGTATACTTTTTGTTTCCATATAATTGGGATGACAAGTCAAAAAAATATGCTTATAATCCTGAATGTCCCTTGTCACCCTTTCTCTCTCTTGAAATCACCACTGCTGTTTTGCAAAGAGGCATCATGTCTCCAAGTCTTTGGCGCTACATTTTTTCATTCCCATTGAAAGCAATTTATCTGGCGGCCTCTAGTGGTCATACACATTACTGCAGCTATTAATCACTAAAAGACTAGAGTGTGCGCAACTGCTGCAGACGGTAGCACAGCAGGTAAATTGAATTTTTAAGGATTTTGGAGTGCTTCTCTATCATTGTGACAGCTCACAAGCAGGTAAAATTTTGTTTATGTACTTTCTT
Source organism: Ptychadena robeensis (assembly GCA_036250615.1). Taxonomy (NCBI): domain Eukaryota; kingdom Metazoa; phylum Chordata; class Amphibia; order Anura; family Ptychadenidae; genus Ptychadena; species Ptychadena robeensis. The sequence continues at coordinate 28,297,155 of CM070034.1, read as the reverse complement.
ACTTTAGGTACACTTTAAACAAAAAGCAAAATCTATTTTGCAGCATCAACCTTTGTTCAGACTTTTTTCAACCAAGTATATATTTAGAAATGGAGACATGCCTGCAAGGAAATTCAACACCTCAGAAAATGCAATCATTGAAATGTCATAGGCTCTACAATGAGTCAATTCAAATAAAATCTTTTTCTGGCAATAGCTTCTGCAGAAATCTTTCCATAGGAAGCTTTATGAAGTAGGTTTCTATGACAGAGCCACTCAGTCTATGACTCATAGAACAATGTTTGGAGGAGGAAGAACAAGGCCTATGAAGAAAAGAACGCCTTGCCTACTGTGAAGCATGGCGGGGGGTGAATCATGCTTCGGGGCTGTTTTGCTCCTGCAGGTACAGGGAAGCTTCAGCGTGTGCAAGGTACTATGAATTCTCTTCAGTACCAGGAGATATTGGAAGGAAATGTGATGCAGTCTGTCACAAACCTGAGGCTTGGGAGGCATTGGATCTTTCAACAGGACAATGATCCCAAGCATACCTCCAAGTCCACTAGAGCATGGTTGCAGATTAAAGGCTGGAACATTTTGGAGTGGCCATCGCAGTCACCAGACTTAAATTCGATTGAGAACCTCTGGCACGCTGCAAAGCAGTTGCAGCGCGCAAGCCTAAGAATGTGACTGAACTGGAGGCTTTTGCCCATGAAGAATGGGCTAAGATACCCATAGATCGCTGCAAGACACTTGTGTCAAGCTATGCTTCATGTTTAAAAGCTGTTATAACTGGAAAAGGATGTTGTACTAAGTACTAAGAATGAATGTCACTTGGGGGTTGAATAAAACTGATAATGATGTGAGCACAGAAAAGACATTTGTGGTTATTTCATTATTAATGTTATGTTATATTTGTCTGACTTACAAGTGCCTCGCTGATTTCATTGTAAACAAGATGACTGAAATGATCAAAATCAATGTCAAAATGGCCAAAACACTCAATTTCAGTGGGGGTTGAATAATTTTGAAAACAACTGTATATCACTTGGATAACTGCAGGGAAATATGAATAACTATGAAAGGTTGCAGTTAGGGGGTGAAATCGGGAATGTAAATTACTTATCCAAAAAAAAGAGTGGTCTTCTAAAGATGTTGGAGATCTGGGGGGTGAAGGTCAGAGTAGGCATATGTAAGGGTAAAATTTGAATAGAGAAAAGCACTGTGTGACAGCTGGAATATGACTATAAAAGGATGACATTTGGACTGCAGGTAGTCTCAGGGGTTAGTTACTAAGCCAAAATGTCAGGGTGTCACTACTGAGGTATGAGATCTGGGGGTTCAAATGTGCTGTACTATGAAAGTTACATGTGACCCAAAGCCAGCTGGTGACCTGTGGATGGAGGCAGCTAATCGGAGGATCAATCAGGAACAGGGAGGTCCATCTGCCATATGGCGTGAGTACCAAACACCATCTCCTGGTACTCATCTGAGAAGCTCACAACAAAAAAAAAATAATTATGTGCACCCCTGTATATGTATGCATAGTCTGAATCCCCTCTGAGCTGGCATGATGATGGTGTAGCACAATCCTAAAAAAATATACTTGCTTGCTATCATATGAGAATCATATGAGAGATACCATCTTTATTTGCCAGGCCTCCAGGGTTTAACTCTTAATATCACGAGTGGCCACTGGGGGCATTTATAATGGTCTTCAATGGATAAGATTGTCAACGTGCATCTCAATGCAGAGACGAGATTAGGGATTTACCCGGCTGTCACTGCGCTCAGACACATCGGGCTCGAGTCATCAGAGCTGTATACCGTATAGCCAGGTACTGTATTTTTGGGACTATAAGACTCACCTGACAATAAGATGCACCCAGTTTTTAGAGTAGGAAAAACAGAAAAAAAATTGTTGTGTTCAAATCAGTTGGGCGAAAAGTCCCCTGCAGTACCAACTTCAGCCACAACTGAGCTGATGTCACTAGGGAGCACACTTCACAGCAGATCTCATCTTCCTCACACACAGGGAAGAGTGGAGGGTGCGGGGGAACTGCTGCATATGTCTCCCCTCTAGGCTGTGTGTGAGGAAGCTGCCAGCGTGAGTGCAGTTTCTCACACACTGCTCTGCATTGCTTATATCTGCAGGGTTCTGCTAATATAAAAATACAGTTCAGATGGGAGATCCAGCTGTGTGCAGATCTCCTATCTGACAGCTCCTCCCCCTCCCTGGCTTATCTTCTTGCCAGGATAGCGAGGATGCTTGTGTGCATTCGGACCTAAACTTCTTCTGGTAGCTCCAAGTCAAGGACTGAGAAGAGTATGGCTGGGGAAGGGAATCAACTCAATATTGATGCCTAAGGATTTACAATTGAATGTTTTAGGTGAAGACAAATCTAGCAATACTTTTGCATACTTTTCTGTGAAGAAAGTTCATGTGTGTGTAAATACAAGCATCCCAATACTTTTGCCAATATATTGTATATGTTTTTATTTACACACTCACAAACCACTAGGTTCACATATTCAACTGTTTGTTATCATCCAGGCAGTAAATCACATAACAGTTAATACAGTTAGACCTTGTCAGCACATCTGCTGAAGTTGAGCATCCAAATATAGAGAAAAAAAGTCATTTTAGATAGGGCACGATGGATGGATTGATCAGTTTATTACAAAGCAGTACTGACCCTGTTCAACACAAGTTGTATTTTAATAGTGAAAGTTAGCTGTGGCAAAATGTGACATTATTACCGGGCATCATGCAAAATAAGGAATATGCATAGGGGTGTTTACACTTACTGTATTTTCTTCTATAGAAAGGTCCCCATAACAAGTAGCGATCCTCCCTCAATAGATGAGGGACCAACTGCAGCGTGATGACATGATCACACTGCAGCTGGTCGCTCAGAGGATCGGCCGGCACGCTGGGCGATTGGCTGCAAAATTGGGCAGGAATCGGCACGTGTATGGCTACATTAATACACACCTTTTCACCTTAAATTGAGGTGAATCCTGGAGACACAGCAGCTACAAGACAGCTCCTGCTAGTGCTGCTGACATACAAAACATAAAGGAGTCCTACAACCAGGAGCTATGCAGAGTAAAGCTAGCCATACACAGTCGGATTCCATGGCCGCTCGATCACCTATCCGATCCGTCGATTCTTGGCGGAATCGGCGTGTATGAATCAAGCGGCCAATTAAGAATCCGATCGCTGCATACCACCTTGTCCAACGGATTCCGGGACGATTCCGTGTCCGATTGTCCACCTCACAAATGGCAACTCCCCCTGATGTGTGCAGAATCGGATCAAAAAGACCACATGTTGGTTCTCTGTCAGATCCATTCTGGGCCCCCTGAACGATCGGACGTGATCGATCGGACAAGTGGGCTGCACAACGATTCCGGCACGATCGTTTCGCGTGCACCGCCCTGATCGATCGGCCCGAATCCGCGAATCCGACCCGTGTATGGGGGCCTTATGTGGGGCATAGTGGAGGCCCGATTCCTCCGCACGTAGCACCCCCTGCTTAAACAACTTGGTACCGATCTAACAACCTCAACCCCCCCACCACTCACAAAGCACCCCAATAGCACCCCCCCCTCAACAATCAGAATCAGGGGGCCCCGTGCAATCACTTTGCTAGGGCCCTAAAAATGCTAGAAATGGGCCTGTCCTACAACGAGGAACAGTAATCTGGAATTGACAGCCTATCATGTTGTCCAGATTGGCATACACACATCATCATTTGTTTGATACATTTTTACTCAAACCTTGTGCATTTATATATTGACAGCCAATCTAATATTAACCTTGTTAGCATCTTGCACGCTCCACAATCATGGTGACGCCGAAGATCCGGCCCAGGGTAAACTGGTGAGTATCCTTGGGGTAAGCTTGTGGTGTCACAAACTTACATTGAGCACTTCTCGGGGTAAACTCTCAGGAGGTAAATTAATGGTAATAAACACACAGTGTCATTGATGCAAACGGATTCCTTTAGGGTCTCTCACCTAACTGCGTTGCACAGAGCAGCTAGGGTCAACGCAAGGCACACAGGTTTCCAAAGGAATGTCATGCTTACCCAAAAAACGCATAAGAGCACCCCATACAAAGAACCCCATACAAGAGACCCCCCCATACAAGAGACCCCTCCCAACAAGAGACGACTCCCAACAAGAGACGACCCCCATACAAGAACCCCTACATTGACTCCCATACATGTGACTCCCATACATGTGACTCCCATACAGAGACCCCCATACAAGAGACCCCCATACAAGATACCCCATACAAAACTCCCATACAAGAGCGACTCCCATACAAATGAGACTCCCTACAAGAGACCCCCATACAAGAGACCCCATACAAGAGACTCCCATACAAGAGACTCCCATACAAGAGACCCCCATACAAGAGACCCCCACACAAGAGACTCCCACACAAGAGACCCCCACACAAGAGACCCCACACACAGAGACAACTCCCATACAAGAGCACAACTCCCATAGCAGATACAACTCCATACAAGAGACGACTCCCATACAGGAGACGACTCCCATACAGGAGACGACTCCCATACAAGAGACGACTCCCATACAAGAGACGACTCCCATACAAGAGACTCCCATACAAGAGAATCCCATACAAGTGCATACCTTTTTTTGCCGGTGATGGACATTGTTAGCGCAGCTCGGCTAGTGTGAAAGAGCCCTAAAGAGTAATTAAATGTTAAGGTACAAATATAAAACCATGGTTCATACACTTACACTTGTATAGCTTTCTTTAGTTTTGTTGTACTTATTGCATTTGTTCTTATTTAATATAATATGTGTACCAGGCACTTCCTGTTTTGCTCTGGCAACCTTACCTATTGGTACTATACCTGTCAAGTTTTCCATTTGAACATAAGGGAAATTTTCCTGGAGATGACATCACAGAACGCATGCCACAGAACCTCTGTGTTTAACCTTCCTAGTGTTCATGACGAGCCCATCTCGTCCAGAGTTTGTGTGAATAGACCATCCATGTTAATGGAGGGGCCTCTGCTTTGCAGCCCTCCCAGCTGGTGTCATGAATGACACTGACTGTATGGAGAGGGGAGGGGGGAGGGAGGAAATGGCAGGCAGTGTACCTCGTACACTGCTGCCATTGCCTGTACCACACTGTTAAAAATGGTGCGGTACAGGCAGTGCGCTAGGGAGGTTAATAACTGAAAGTGGCACAACACACTCCATGGGGTGCGCTGCGCAGGCTGTGGATTAGACAGGTAGCGGGAAGCTTACACAATAAGGCTAAAGCTCCACTCCGAAAAACACCAGTCGCTGTTTACACACAAGTTCCTCGTGGGTTTTTGACAAGTTTTTTTTTATGACTGTCTATGGCTGTCAATGGTCCAAAATCTGCAAAATCTGCGGCAAAACCGCGCCAGATCCGTGTCCAATGATTTCAATAGATTTGCCAGGGGGGGGGGCATCAGAGCAGTGTTGTTCGGAAAAGAAAACACCGTAAACTGTGGGCAATCCGCCTTGGAGGTAATGGGAGTGGTTCCTAAACTGCCCTAAAGCTAGGCATCCGCTCCTAAAGCAGTCTAAAGCTAGGCATACACAGTATGATTTTAGCACGATCGATTTTCGATTTGATTTTCGATTAGATTTTCGATTAGATTTTCAATCTTGATCGTTTGATCGGACACAGATATTAATAGAATCCGAAGAGAGTTCGAACGTGACGCGATCATCGATTTTTGTTTCAATCAAAAAACACAGGAGTCATATATAAATGTGTTTATCGAATACAAATCGACAACAAACAAAATGCTACGATTTTAGTTCCATCGTTGTACAATCGAAAGAAGTTTTCCAACATGTCCGATCACTTAACGATCAATGATTTGATTGTAAAAATTTGATGTTTTGGTTTCGAACTATTTTCGCCGATCTGCGATTTTACTACAGATTGACTGCTGTGTGCATGATGATCGGTTGAACGTGAAATCGGTTGGACGCAAATCTAACGCGCCCACCTTAAATCAGCCCAGAAATCGATCTAACAAATTCAAGACATGTCCATAATTTTTAGATCGATCACCTTACTTTGGATGGGGACCAGCGTCACACACATGGTCAGCGCGACCGCCTGTTCATGATGACGTCATCATGCGTGGTTGTTCTGCCGAGAAATTGCCCCAGCATGGCCAGCTTAAGACCAGCTTGTAGCTTGGAATAGATTTAACCCTTCAAATTGCATTTGTTTCCAGATATGAAGATAAAGTTATGTGCGTGCTCCAAAATCTGATTGCATACAAATCAGCTGAACATTTCCTACCTGGCCAATCATGGCTCTTTCGATCTAATAAAGCTTTGTCAATAGATTCAATATAAAAGGATTTTTTAAGTTGAACAGAAAAAAATTGGATGAATCCAGCCATTTATCCACAGACGGTATCACTGAAGCATTCCAAGGCACAGTAAGAAAGAGTTTTTCCTTCCAGCTTTTTTATTAGTCGTGTTTTGCCATAAATAAACACGCGTGGTAGGCACCATGTGCATACACAGTTTTAACAGGTCTAGTCTGGTTTAAGTTTCAACTATACTTGAATTGACAGGAGGCAGCAATTTTCGTGTTTATACTATAAACATGGAAGATGCTGGTGACCTGTGTATCATTAAGGAGTGCTTGCCAAACCATAACATTGAATGAAATGCAAAATTTCCACTGTTCACCTCTGTAGCTGGGCTTCCTAATATATGAGTTTCTGTAAATTTCCAAAAAACAACTTTACCCAAAGCCAGAAAGTTAAAAAACACATGATATTTTTTTGACAGGATTCACTTACATTGGTATAAGTCAGTGGTTGCCATTGACAAACTTTTCCTGCAGGATACCCCACCATTAGAAACATTATCAACCCAGTGCCGGCCATGGCCCGCCCAGTCAGGTCTGTGTGCCCATTTGATTGGGCCCCCTACCTGCACCTACATGACCTGTGTTACGTAGGTGTGCCCGTGGCTTTCTGCTTGTCCCTCCATCAGCCCCCTAGCTGCCCCCCCCCTGGAACATCTCCTTGTTCCTGGCACAAGTGGTCCGTAGTGATGGTAGAACATTGGCCTTGTCCATTTAAGAACAAGCGTATTGGACTTTTAAAAAAGTCAGATGTCAGTCTGATCGAGGGTAAACTGGAAGTGACCTCAGTGATGCAACTTCGAGTATATGGAACGCATAGGGCCGGCTCATGGAAGTATCAACAGACTTTTTTTCATCGGCCAAGGGTGGGGGGGGGGGGTCGATCACTTGTACTTGCGGACAGTTTTTCCATCTCTAGTGGACACTTTGTATGCCAAGGTGAATTATAGACTTGAAGGAGTTGTCATGTCTGACATGAGGGAGTTGTTTGGGCCTTCCCAGCTGACCACTGAAAGGTCTTAGGGGGGGGTTTCCACATCCACCTGACCCCCTCCACTAAGCGCAGTGCTTGGCGGGGATCCCATACATAGCTGGCCTGCGGATGCTGTGTTCAGACATCTGCCGATGCAGTAGTTAATGTACTGGACTACATTAAGCCCTGTATCGGTCGAAAGCTCGATCGAACAGGGAACTGACATGGTGGTAAATTCCTGTTTGATTGCCATTACTTTAAAGGGGGCCAGGGTGTAGCACTAACATTCTACACAGTTCTGTACAGTAAATAAGGGTTATTGTAGACAGAACTTCGTACATAAGAGGTCGAACTAAGTACTGGCAGATTAAAAAGGAAACACTACCCAGTCAAGCCTATGCTCTTCATATATAGTGTATTAGAATTCACTTCTCACATAGAATGCTCGTGTGTATATCACATGATAATGGCGCCATCTAGTGGTCAAGTATACAAAGCACAGGCTAGTTAAATAAAGACATCAAATACAGGAATAACATTGATGAAATGAGCCTGTCATTTGGTATTCAATTTATGCACTCATCACTTTGCATATTGTGCACTTCTGTCCCAACAATTTAAACTTTAAATGTATTTATTTACATATAAGGCTTTGTTTCCATTGCGTTGGGACCCCACCGCTAAGCGTACACGCTTAGCGGGAGGTCCCAACGTAACAGATAGACTTACCTGCTCGGTGGACGGGTCTGTCTTTATTGCGCTGTGCCGATCCGCCGGTGTAAGGCTGAACGTAGTTGAGTACGTTCAGCCTCTACACCGACGGATGTGTAAACAGACCATCCGCCGGCAGGCTGAGTCTATGGGATACGTCGGGACCCCTGCTAAGCGTATACGCTTAGCGTAGGGGTCCCGACGTACAATGGAAACAAGCCCTAATATGTACATTTATGTTTGTTTATCTATTTAACTTATTAAACATCCTTTAAAAAAAATAATTCTTTTTTTATAAAACAACACTAACTGTTTACTTTCTGCTGTCTTTACTGGCAGATAGTTTGTATATTTCATACTTTAGTATTTTGCTTACATATTCATTGGGAGACATTTACTCAAATTCGAACCGATGATATCATTCCTCTCCAGGATAACAGAATTGGTAGACACAATAATACATTACACAGGAACCTGAGGCAGATCCTAAAAAAAACTTCCATGACATATTAAGAATAAATGTATTGCTCATCTTGTTCCCTTACTTATTTTGTTTCGGTAATCCCATCATGCAGCGATTCCTCGTTCTTCTCTTGGTGTCCTCATTCGTCCTTGTGACCGTCTATCCCAACACTAGCTTGTCATGTGTAAAGTTATAAATACAACCTTCAACATCAGAGTATGTGGTCCTGATACTTTGTCCTTTAAACCCTCATTCAGATGCATGATATATATTATCCTAATACTGTTAACTACTAATTTAAATGTTTTTAACTACAGACTTACATTTGCGGCCATTTGTGAAACGTGTTGGGACTGTGCTTGCATATAATTATGTGATGTAATGTACCCAAAGATAGGTGAAAATATCAGAGGGAATAAGTGATAATTTGCCTATACCAAGGGAAGAATCCCTCTCCTGACAAGGAAAAAGAGATGTAGGGGCTTTACAGCACTCTTCAATCATGAACAGGGCCACGGTCAGGCGGGGACAGGGGGCCCTCCTGTCCCAGGCCCAAACATCTAGGGGAGCCCGGAGGTCTGACCCGTGCTCCCCGCACTGCGTTACAGACAGAAACGAGAGACTTGCAGCATCCCCCTCGGGCCCTCTTCTCCTCCTCCCCGATGTGAGTGTGATAGCAGCAGATTCTGTGCTGCTACTCTGGCAGCAAGGGCTCACTAGTGACATTGTGGCTGAAATTGGTATTGCAGGGAGATCGAGATTAAAGCTGGAACTGTAAAAGTAAAACTTTTAGATCGCCAATTTTTTTCCAGCTTGTATTGTTAAATGTATACAATTGATGTCACTTGAATAACCACAGGGAAACATTAATAGCTATGAAAGGTTGCACATAGTGCAGGGTTGTTGGAGATCTGGGAGTCGAAAGTCAGGGTGTAGAGATATGTAAGGCCCTACCTCCATGTCCGCTCAAATCCCTGCGTTGAACGTCACAATGCTCAACCCACCCATTGACGGCGCTAGCTTGTCAGAGTTCCTAATCCACTGGTCCAGGGGTTTGATGAGGCTTGACAGAACCTAGCGGATCCAATAGTGGACATGGAGGTAGGGCCTAAGAGTAAAACCTGACAAGAAAAAAAGCACTGTTTGACTACTGAGGTATAGTGATGGCCGAACATCGGCCAGATCTGTCCGGGAACGGGCGGATCGGACTTTTACAGAAGTTCGCCTTCCGCCTGTTCATGGACGGATTCAAATTCCCTGCCTTTAGGCAGGGAAATTGAATCGGAAAAACCGTAAGTGACACATCCGGTCCCTGACACATCCGGTCACTGACGTCACTTCCTGTTCTCAAGTCGGTTTTTCACTAGGAGACCGGCTTCATGTCTGGTCTTCTAGTGAAAAGATTCTTCTTCTTGGGCTTCCTTAGTAGTGATGAGCGACTAGGCAATATTCCAATTCGCGTAATTTCGCGAATATCCGCCATAATATTCGATTCCATATTCGTAATCTCGAATATCCGCACTTGTGGACATGAATTGCGATCTAAAAATCGCAATCACATATGCGCAATGCATGCAAGTCAATGGAGCTCGGATATTCGACTGGGAGAATATCCGTCATTTCCGTTTAAAAAAAAATTTTTAAAAAAATTTGCATTGCGAATATATAATCGCGATCTATTGCAATGAATGGGATTGCGATAATCACAATAATATTTGCGAATATTCGCGGAATAGCGATATTTGAGCTAAATATTCGAAAATCGAATATTCGAGCTCAACACTATTCCTCAGGGAGAGCGTACTGCATAAGACATAACAGCAAGTAGATATGGTCGAATTTTTCGACTTGCTAACTTTGTGAGCTGATTGCAAAGCCCCTGAACATTGTATCATCACCAAACTTGCTGGAGATGTAGAGAAGGGTTGGAGGAGCATTTGAAAGAAAAAAGTATGTCTCTAACACAAACAGTTTTTGAATAAATTAGGTTCAAAATTAAAGTCGAAATTCCGATTTTCGAAATTATGACTTGAATTTGAACCTAATTTGTGCAAAAACTATTTGTGTTAGAGACATTCTTTTTTCTTTCCAATGTTCCCCGAACCCTTCTCTACATCTCCAGCAAGTTTGGTGATGATACCATGTTCAGGGGCTTTGCAATTAATTCGAAATCGTCTAATTTAAAAAAAAAAATTCGACCATCTCTAACAGCAAGTCACATCCATATATACTGTATATATATATATATATTGTGGGGGTTCAGCCCAAACGGTAAGAGTTCGGCAGGCAAAACAGGCTCAGGGATGGTGAAACTAAAAAGTTTATTGTGGCACGCTGGTGCAGTAACACGGTGAAGTAAACAAAAACAAACAAAACCAAAGCAAAACTCACGGATGGCAGCCCTGGTTGGCTAGGGCTCCGTGTCTCACAATCCTTGAGAGATTATTCCCAATGTCCAAGCCAAAGGAAGGGAAGTTTTGTCCTTAGCTTCCCCTTTGTCCACCATCTCAGCCCACAAACAAAATCTATCACACTCCTTGCTGTGTGTCACCTCCTACTCCTCTCCTTTTCCTCACAGGTTCTGTTCCACCTCTCATTACCTGAACATTAGGTCTAAAACCTGGAACTAATCCACCCTGGACTGGACCACCAGAAGCACCCTCCCTTCTCTGCCCCTGGTCAGCTCCAGACCCAAACAACAAATAGTCCAATGCAAACAGACCAGTCTACAGGACTATTCTGGAGCTGCTACTAAATGTAGCGTCTAAATCCAGGAGAGATGTACCTCCCATCAAATACAATTTGAGACAGAGTGAGCGGCCTTTCAACCCTCACTTTGTCACAATATATACACACACACATATATAGTACATATACATTAGCCAATTTCTCACTGTGGCACTATGGCACTTGATTATTGACATCCATCTTTATAGGTGAAAATATTAAGGCCCCCATACACTGCACGGATTCCCTGGCTGATCGATTCAGCACCGATGGATTCCGGCGATTCCGCCGGCATCCACAGGTGTGAACGATCAGCCAATTAGGGAATCCGATCGTGGCAGCCCACCTTGCACGGCCGGATCCGTGTCCGATGGATCGGCTCCCTGACCGCAACGCCCCCTGATCAGAGCAGAATCGGACCCGAAAAGACCAACAGGTTGGTTCTTCCTCGGATCCGATTCTGTGCCCCCGATCCATCGGATGCGGTCGGACGGGCAAGGTGGGCTGCAGAGGATTCCGGCACGATGGATCCGCGTGCACGCGCCCGGAATCCATCGCGCCGGAATCCGGCACGAATCCGTGCTGTGTATGGCAGCCTTTACACTGTAACATTTTGGATGGAATAGATTTAGCTGTATTTTGATGGTTGTAATCATGTTTTTAAACCAAATGAATTAATAATTGTAATAAAATAAAAATAATCAGGTTACATCCTAGCGGTGTTTCTTAGTTAGGGAAGACATTCTATCCCTTGTCCAAAAGGTATTGCACAAAACAAAAAAAAGACAAAAACAGTATTTTAATTAAAGGATCTAGTGGTGTCCAGACTATGCCATTGTATTAGCTAATCCAAATGTATCCTATAGATGCCATGTGACCTCAAATCTAGGAATCATATCATGAAGTCTGGCCGTCAAATACTCCATGAGTGGAAAGCATTCTTTTTCACTAGCGCCATATTCTTTTAGTGAATTGCATTGGTGCTAAAAAATACCAATTTCAGCCACTATGTCACTAGTGAGCACTTGCCGTCAAAGAAGCAGCACATAATTGGCTCCTTTCACACACAGCAGGGAGGGACCCGAAGGGGATGCTGGAATCTCTCCCCTCTCTGCCTGAGGCGCAGAGGCTGCTGTCAGCCAGCTTGCAGTGCAGGGAGCACGGGTCCGGGCAGCAGTCCTCTAGACGCTAGGCTGCCCTGGCACCCGTCATATAAGACGACCCCCGACTTTTAAGAAGATTTTCCTGAGTTTAAAAGTTGTCTTATACGGTACATATAACAGGGATGTAGTCAGAAACCTAACAGACCCAGTGAAGGCAGAGAGGGGAGAAATCCTGCGTCTCACCCTTGCTCTGAAGAAACCTCTTGGAGCTGCATCCATCCACTCGGCCAAGAGGGAGAGAGAAATCCTGGCCCAAAGGACGTCCCTTTCATTTGCCATGGATAGGGGTCTGCCCGGGCACTGCTGAGTGGACACCTGGCGGGGGGACCCAAAAGGAGATGGGAGCACCTTGCTCCAAGATAAGGAATAAGGAATTCAAAACAGGGAATTTATAACCTCTGCCCAGTGGGAGGGAAAAAGCGTTTTCCTTCACACTACAGTAGGACATTCAGTTCTTTGCAACTTGTTTCAACATATGGACTGTGCTCATTGTTATGTTCAATGCTGTGGATTTTGTATAATCCATGTGAAGAATGTCTTTATTAAGAGAGAATTAGAGACTCTTTAATTGATAGCTGATGTGTGCCTAAAAAGAATGATGACATGTAAATCAAAAAAAGAAGCCTCAGGCTAAATTAACTGTCTGTGTGCTTTTTGTTGGTGTATTTCGCTTAATTTTTGGGCAAAAGTGTGAATAAAAACAGATGCAGAGGGATTAGTGTTAGTTTAATATTTTTTATTGTAATTTGTTTAAATGACATTGGGCCTTCCCCTATTTCAGAACCAGACTATTTGGCATGGGGTCTGGAAAGCCTGATGTAACGATCTGCGGTCAGGTTCGGAGTCCAGTAGCTGAAACAGTAATGGCAGGATCAACAGGTAGCGAGAGGAAGCAAGCAGAAGTGTGGTCAAAACAAGCATAGGTCCAAAGCCGGTGGTGTCAAGTCACAAAGGAGCACAATAAAGAGTAGTCGGTTGTCAAAGCAAGGGTCGGTACACGAAGATGATGAAAGCATGAGCTGGGATAAACAGGAAGCAAGACACTGGCTGGAAGCACAATAATCTGGCATTGAAGCTAAGCAAGGACCTGGCTTTTATAGGAATTCCATGGGAGGGACTAAGGTTTCACTGAGTACTAGGTAGGCAGGTGTCTTTGTATAAGGTATCGGAGAAGGTACTGAACAAACATTCCGGTGGCTCAAGGGATAGAGCTGCAGCCAAGCATCAGATAAAGGGGGCCAATGAAAGGGCCTGGCCCCAATTTGCTCATAATCATAACAGACCCCCTTAAGGCAAAACCTGGTGGGGGTCTGTGCATGACTCCCTTCCTGACAATGTGGGTCTGGCATGGTGCTGTTTTTCTCAATCCACAGTGAGAGTGAGAGGCACCCTGAACCAAAATAGCTGCCACACCATTCTGCATTACCATACAGTACCCACTGGTATGTGCCGAGTTGGTCAGGGGTTCATCCTACAGCAACAATGTGTTCAGCAGGTAATATCTACCAAATTTATTCAATCTGATGAGTCTGAAGGTAGCCATACACGGTTCACAGTAGCCATTTCCATTTGATTGACCAAAAAGATTTTAAGTCGATCATATGGAAATATATTCCCAAAGTGAACATAATTTTGAATATAAAATTGATCAAACAGTGATCGGACATGTTGGTAAGTTTTAAGCAGAGAACACATGGCTCGATATTGGAGACATTCGAGGTTCCCTACAGCAGCATGATGATTTCTATAGCTCAGCCAAGGCTTTGCATGCAAAGCAACGGACATCAACCATGGTTTGCGGTCATGTCTGATATCCCAGGTGTGATGAATAATCGATATAATCACTGTACATATATATATCTTGTCCGACAGCCACAACTACATCTACCCAGACCCTTCACAGTTAAACTCCACCCTTCTGTAGGAATCATGAAAGGTCTCCAATGTCTGGTTGTGCCCACCTGTATAAACATCTAGAGGGTCATAAATGCTCAGAGACCCTACTTCAAAGCATTGAAATAACCCACTTTATTGCCCCCCCAATAAACCATCCAGTTCTGGTGGAACAGGGAGGGGGGACGAGGGAGTTCATTCAGGGTACACAAAGTAAATTGACCCCTGATTCAACTGTACATTAATGGTTGGAGAGATTACCTATAAAACCATATTTCCATACATGGGGGATACTGGTAACTCACAGAGGTGACTCTCCATAGGAAAACGCATATTTATAAGCAAGGAGGTAATATGTGTGGCGTTCCTGGTCTGAGATCTCTAGAGTGGAATTGTGGCATAACATATTCTATTCATGTTTGGATAAATTTAGTAAACCATGCTAAGAGTGAACATGTCCCCCATATCATGGTCACATGTTCCTCTGGCAAGTTATACATATTCATGTGTACATGGCTAGCTGTCCTGTCTAAGGAGGGGGCTGTCTCATTAACCCAGTGAGAGGTTTGTTCAAGCTCCGATGTCAACTCCTCCCAGGGAGGAAGAAGGGGTTAAAAGCATCCCCCATCTACCGAGTGATTGTCTCATGTCTCTTATGACTTGTCTTGGAAGTTTTGTTCTCAACTCTTGAAGTCTTTTGTTTTGTCCTGCCTTGGATGGTCCTGAAACCCGTCATTGCATCTCCAGAATTGGACCGCTGGATTACAAAATTTGGACTCATTTCTAAGGACACTTCACCGGTAAATTCTTGCTCCTCAGACAAGTTCTCTTTTTCTGTTTTTACCCCGTTTATTTTTACTATTGAAAATCTCTGTTCCTTGTTAGTTTTGTTAAATTTTTCTTTAATATTTTTATGCACGATTTTATCTTTTAAAATAAATGATTTTTAATCATTTCAGTCTGCATCTGTTCTGAATGACCCACAAAGAATCTAAGCTACTGGAGAGACGCTACCTAGTGATAGATATTGGGATACCGGGACTGCGACTGTGAGGAAGTGTCGAGGAGATTGATTGCTGCTGGTGGGGGGTTTG
>CM070034.1:28257313-28267364 GCA_036250615.1 Ptychadena robeensis | reverse complement strand
AGTTGCAGTGTGCCTTTGCCCGAACTGGGTTCGGGCATATCGCTAGGGAGGTTAATGATCCCATGGACAAATTTTACCCTCTGACACAACCCACCCTTTGGGTCATACAGAATACCAGGATTGATTTCTTGTACCTAATGCCTTGATCTGTGTTTTTCGGACTATAAGACTAGAAGTCCACTAAGCCCCCCGAGGGTGTGACTATAGCTTAGCTCCCCGCCATCTCTCTGCAAGATTAGTTGGGAAGGTGGAGGAGCTGTCAGATGGGAGTTCCAGCCCCAGGTGGTACTCTACTGTATTGCTGATATAAGCAATGAAGAGCAGTGAGAGATTATCTGCCTGTGCGTGAAAGCTGCAGCTTTCTCACACACACACACACACACACACACACACACACACACACATCTGCCCAGCTTTCCCCACTGCCCCCCTCCTCTCCCCGATGTGTGAGGAAGATGCCGTATTAGTGACATCTAGTAGCAGAAATTTGGTATTGCGGCTTTATTTATTTTTTTCTCCAATTGATTTGAACACTTTCTCCTTTCTTGCTCTTATGGTCTGAAACGTACAGTTATGGTTTCATACCTATATATTATATGTGGGGGGGTCTTCCTTATGCCTCCGTATGATTCAACTAAGTCTTTGTTCTGTCCCTGATAGCTTGAAAAAATGAAATCGGAACTAGATGAAGCAAGACTAAGTGAGAAACAATTACATCAAAAGTTAGACCATCAGGCTGTTGTATTGGCTAATAAATCGGAGGAACTTCGAATGATGTCTGAACGCGCTCATGAAACAATGTCTTCAGAAATGGTCACAATTCAGCTGGAGTTGCATGAGCTGGAAAGTGCGAAGGTGAACATTTTATTGTCTGGCTTACAGTAGAAAGGTGGCATTCATGGCCATCTTCAATGTGTCTACATTTCTACACATGCTGCTAGTGGCTGGCAGGAAACTGCAGTTGTTAAACTTCAAGAAAAAATTCACAATTTTTTCAAAGTTTATTAACCAGAAATACTTGAAACTGGAAAAATTAATTCACTAATACAGCTTTCTGTGGGTTGTTACTGGAAGTCCTAGGTGTTTGTAAAGCCCCCATACACGCTTAGATTTTATGTCCGACCGGAAATTGTCCCATCTATTCCCAGCTTTAAGGATATCTGACAGAGATCTAAAGGTGTATGGCTAGCTTAAGCAGTATTCCGAAGCCCCCCCCCCCCCATACACCTTTAGATCACTCCATCCAATTTCCATTAGATCTACCAACTACAACTATGTAGCTCCGGGTCCTCCCTGATAGAATACATAGTGATTTATTAGAAATGTCCTCATATTACATGGTTTTGGAAGAAAAGTTGATTTACAGAAATTGTATGGTAAGCTAAGCATAAATGGGTAGATTCCCGTGCAATCGACCCGAGATCAATCACTTCGTGGTGACGTTGCAACGCTATGATTGATCGCTGATGAATTGAATGGAAATAAATGTGCACCACACGAGGACCCCTTCTCCCCAGCTCACAGCCCTCACTCTTCCATCGGGCTTCTAGATGGATTTACATAAGGGGGAAAAAGGGAGATCTTCCAGAAAATCCACTAGACATAAGGGATAAGGGTCATGAAGGGTCAAAGAAAAGCACTGAACTTTTGGATGCCTGTAAATCCTCTTCCTTTTACCTTTATTAAATGTATGAAGAGGCCACTGCTAGATGTGACTCTGCAGGGAGTATCATCCAGACTCAAATTTAAAGGGAATGGAGACTAATCATTATTTCATGATGGAATAACCTTTGGATGGTAATATTTTCCTCAAAGCATTTTCAAAAAAAAAAAATCTGATTTAAATGAAAAAAAAAATCACAGATTTGTATCCACCCTGAAAGTGGTCAACTAAATCAAGTCAATCGTATTGGTTTGTTTGCAGGCGTATTTGCAAGAAGAATTGAATGAACTGCAGTACAAGAATGAACAACTTGTTCTGGCGAATGACAATTTAAGTCGTCAGGTTGAACGTCTTCTAGTGGAAAAGGAAGAGAGGGAAAAAGAAGCCGCAAGTTGCTTTAGTTCATTAGAGGTAAAATATATATATATATTTTTTTTTTTTTGTCAATCGTTGTATGATGATCCTTTTAATTCTGGTTTTAATGATGCAATATTTTTCCACTTTTCAGCCCTGAGATAAGGCCGTTTCAGAGCCATCCAATGGAAAACCAGCTGGAAAAGTTGTTGCTTATGTATTGCACAGTGTGAAATGTCAGGTTTTTGGTCTTTGGCATTACACATTTATCTCTCTGCTGTATCGCTTATATCAGTGGGGCTCTGCTGATACAGACAATAGAATACAGATGGAAGATCCAACCTTGGGTGGATCTCTCATCTGACGGCTGCTCCACCTCCCTAGCTAATCCTTTTGCTGGGAGAGCTGCTGGGGAGCCAAGGCGCAACCATTCATCCGGACCATAAGACGCAGGCACTTTTCCCCCGATTTGGGGGGTGAAAAGTGCGTCTTGGTCCAAAAAATACGGTATATTAAGTGTCCTGCAATTATTAATCAAAAGAGAAGTATGCTGTAGCTTATGCACACTGGTGCACATTTAAAAGCGATCTTCTCATAGAAACTATGTATGTATTTTTTTTATTGTCACTTAATGCAGTTTTTGTATTTTGTTATATATTTCTAACAGAAAGCACTGGAAGAAAAAAGAGAACTTCAGGTTCAGCTTGACCTAGCTTTACAGCAGGCCCAAGATCCGAACAGTAAAGGCAATTCACTGTTTGCTGAGGTATTTAAGTATTGCATGACATCAACCTTTTTTCTGTGAAGGTTCTCATTCATCCAGGTCATTCTATATCTGTAGTGTTTAATTCAAATAATTTCAAGTTTTAACACCACTTGCGACCAGGTGCGGGTTATTAGCACCTCACACCTCCAATCATGTTAATGCATTAAAACCTACCTCCATGAGACTTGGACCTCATGCTGGTTAACATTTCATGGATTGGAGCTATACCCCAAAGTATATATTACCTGTAAGATCGTGTACACCATCACTCTGAATTGAGAATGTCACCTGACTAATTCAAATCAACTGGACTTGCTGTGTTTATTTCTTGAAGACCTTTCACTAAACACTAAAGATATAGTGTAACCTCCCTAGCGTTTATGACTCTGATCACTGCCCCGCAGCATACACTCACCGTCCCTGGCATTTGCGACAGCTGTGTCCGGCTCTTTGATGCTTCCTGCATCCCCCCCTGTGTCACATACATGACAGCATTTTCTGCTTAGAAAATGCTATTCTGTATGAGTCAATGTAAAATGCTCGAATAAAGAAACCGCTGTCCTCTTCTCCTCAGTCTTCTTCCTGATTCTCTCTTGGAGTGCTGGTGACATCACCCGGGGGCAGGAGCTCCAAGTTTAAAGGGAAATGCATGCAGTACATTGACTTCAATGTACTGTGATGCTTTCCTATGGGCACTGGAAAATCGCGCTGTTATCTTGTGGATCCAGTGTTAATTTTCCTGGTCTAATCATTTTAAATGTTCCATTACCTGATTTTCTGAACATGGTATTAAGGCCCAAATTTCTGCAGATGCAGAGAAGAGATGGAGGAATATTACACAAAAGAAAGTTTTGCTTCAGCACTTGTAGTTTACTCATAAATAAAATTTTAAGTCATGTTAAAGTTGAATTTTTCACTTACATTTTAATTTATGCAAAAACACATGCTAGAACAATACTTTCTCTTTCTCAATTCTGGTGATGATACAATGTTTAGGGGCTTTGCAAATAACTTACAAATCAGCAAGTCAAAACAATTCTACCATCTCTACCAATTACACCACACATCTCCTCCACCCATTTATTATATGTATTTGTGTGACCAGATTTAGGTGTTTTTTTCTTTTTTTTTGGAATGTGTGCGGCAACTTGTTTGTAACAATCCATTTATTTATTCTTTTGTTTTTTTCTTTACAGCCAATTTTCAACAGCTTTTTATATGATAATTCGAGCAAGAGGTCACTCCCATTGGGGTAAGGAAAAAGAATCTCTCGACCCCTGGGACCGATCTCAAATGTTGGGCTTCTAAGGCACTTGCATCTAACAAATACTTGGTTAAAAAGTCTTTATTACATCATAAGGGACATATATTTTAAATTAACATTTTATTGTAATCTAAGTATTTGTTAGATGTGAGTGCCTCAAAAGCCCAACATTTGAGATCGGTCCCAGGGGTTGAGGGTTTCTTGTTCCTTACCCCAATAGGTTTGACCTCTAGCTCTAACTATTATCTAATGGGGTGTAACACCAATTAAACCGTTCCCTTCTTTATTATTTTCTATTCCGCTTTTTATATGTTCTATTTACTTATTTTTAAATTCAGCTCTTTTGCTGGGTTACAGTTTTCAAATGTAATGAGCTAACTGTTTTTTGTTTGTGTTTTTTTTTTTTTTTTTATTTTTTTTTTCTCCCTCTCCCAGGTTGAAGACCGTAGAGCAGAAATGGAAAGGCAGTTAATTGGTATGAAAGTTCAGTATCAATCCCTTCAAAAACAACATTCTTTCTCCAGACAACAAATGCATCGTATGAAGGTAGGAGTGTGGGTAAAACTGTGCAGCCAATGCAATGCAGACAATACAATGATACAATTTTCTGTTAAAACTGTAACCACTTTAGTGGTGTCCATCTAGTATGGCTTGTTTATTCAGGAATAACATTGTCATCATTACCGAATAACAAACTGATACATACCATATTTTTTGAACTATAAGATACATTTTACCATTAAAATCAATGGGAAAGTGTCCCTGCGTCTTATAGTCCGAACATGTCTTATAGTCCGAAAAATAAGGTAATCAAAGGTGAAACATTATATGGCATTAAGCAGTAATGGTGGAAATCTCAGGTCCCATTTACTTCAGTATAGGCGAAACAAAAAATATAAGACTGTTCCTTATTGGTGGGTTCTAGTGCTGGTGGTTGTTTGATATATATGAAATCAGCAGTGACAGCAGGAGTGCAGATATTTAAGCAGATACATTGCCATACAGAATTGGTGCATGCTAATACAGCCAAGGATTGTGTGAGGATTAAAAATGTCATTCTAAGTCTGCTTTAATCTAATTTTATTATGACTATTTTATAATCTTATAGGTCCAGATTGCGACGTTGTTACAACTGAGAGGATCCCATTTGGACCCTGAACAGATGGGGAGATTGCAATCCATGGTTGAACAAAAGAACGGTGAAATAGAAAAGCTCCTTGCAAAAGTGCGCCAACTTGAAAAAAATCAGGTATGTAACCCAAACACTCCATACAATTTCCTTTTAGATCTACCAACACCTATGTCGTGCTGGGTTAGTGATTGGAAGGCATATATCACTGCTATGTAGTGCCGGGTCCTCCCTGATAGAATACATAGTGATTGGAAGGGTTAGAAAGGTTACATGGTTTTGGTAAAATGAAAGTTGATTGTACAGAAATTGTATGGTAAGATTGCAAGGTGTATGGGGTGCCTCTACACACTAACTGCATTGCAGCTAGTGTTGTATATTACCGCAGGGCAGCTAGGGTCCACGCAAGGTACACTGATTTTCATACATACACTAGCCCTGTGCTTGCATTGCTGTTAACATGCCCTGCAGCCCATAGGGCATCTCCCACATTTCTATGGGAGACACAAGTGCAGTGCACTGTGTAATGTAACGTGTTTATTTTTCCAGTAGCGGTTGCAGTTGTACTCTGTTATTGGCAAAAACACAATTGCAAATCTAGTGTGAAAGGGCCATGTTTGTTTGCTATTTTATGAATTGGCTGACTTTCAACCAATATGAAGCATAATACCTGGTGCATGTGACCCCATCTAAAGCAAAATGTCAGCATGAAAACTAAGTGAATCAGTAGTCCAGTTTGAATTTTATATGTATTACTGTGCTGTGCGATATGGCATTCTATCAGTTTATATGGGCTACCTTATTCCTAACCGTTTGCAATAGCCTACCACATGGCAACACAATTTGGTGCGTTAGAGGACTCATGGTGGTGCCATTTCAAATAAAATGCATCACCATGTCCCAACTTGTGTTAAAATTTCCACCATAGATCGGAAAATAAACACTTTCCAATAATGTTTTATATCTTCATATTACTATGGAATTGAAGGTGTGTGTGTTAAGTGAAGGTGGCACATTTTACAAATTATTGCATTGCATAATCATTGACTTTCAGCTTAGTGTAATGTTGAATGTTACCATTATGGCTATTTGCATCATGTATGCATTGGAATAATTTGTATGTTGTGTATGCTGCAAACAGTTCTCTTGTTTTGTGTTTTAAAGCTCTTTGGCATGTGAAGCAAAGCCATTTCACATACTTCAATGTGTGTTCTGTATAACAATTTGCTTCTAATTTGTTCTTTCTTTATCAGCAAAATTGTGAAAATTCATCCAACATTAATACACATGGTGTTCCCCAGAGTGATGATGCTTATTATGTGGACTTGCTTAAAATGAAGCTTGACCATTCCAGGTGTGTACTCTTTAATGTTGTGTGCATGAGAAGTGCAACCCCCCCCCCCCCCCTTGTGTTACAATCTACAGTAGAACTTCATGTGGAAATTACACCTTAGAGTTTGCATTTGATACATTTCAATCATATAGACCTGATTGGAGTTCATTAAGGGTCAGAGGCAAGTCTGAATGTAGCAACCACTTTTTTTGCAGTGCATCCATTTCACAATCTGACTATTTCCAATTTAGCTTCCTTCTCACACACGTCGGGAAGTTTGGGGGGGTGGACGGAGGATGCTGCAGTCGTTTTGATCATCACTCCTTATGACGGTAGAAGGAATTCACCGTCAACACAGAGCTTTGTGCACACTGTACAGATGCTAGGTTATTACCTGAAACAGTTGTTAAAGGTTGTAGCGACTGTGAGTATCGGTTGTACAACGCTGCAGAACTGTATTTTAGGAATGGTGTGGAAAATGTCAGAGCACAGACATGTCCATATTTCTTTGGCCAATCCCATTACTTTGTATGGGCTGCAGCGTCCCCTTAGAATTGGTCGGCACATGGTGTGCCCCGATCCTCTGAGCGCCGGCTGCAGAGTGATGAAGTCATCACGCTGCAATCGATCTCCCGAAAATCCTGCAGCTGTCGCTGTGTGTATGGGGGCCTTTAGTGAATTTATTTAATGCCCTTGAAAATAAATTGTTATTGAAATCACATAAGTCAGTTTAATAAAAAAAAACATAAACATTTTATATATATATATATATATATATATATATCATTTTTTTTTTTTGTACAGTAAAGAGCTGGAGAAGTTAAAGGATGAATTATCTCTACAAAGGATGAAAGCATTAGCAGAAAGCCAGCGTGTGTTAGAACTTGAACGGAAACTGTTTACAAACGATCGGCATCTCAAACTTTCCAGGAGTGAAAACATGAAACTTCGTATCGGCTTGGATGAACTGAAAATGAAATATGAACCCGATGGTACTAAGCAAGAATGTGTTTATTTTGGTACTACAAGAATCGACAATTCACCTGCAGCCCCTGAAATCTAAAAACTGTTAATGCATAGGGCATAACTCTTCTGTCCACGATCCCACATAGACAGGTCTTCACTCTGGATCTTCTTGGAGTGGGAAGAGGAGAGGTGAGGGACTTGCTCAGGCACCATATGGGCCACTGATTGGCTTTTACATCTATTACGTAAGTTTATCACCTCTACTCCTCTTCCCACTCTAAGAAGATCCCGGACAAGGAACTGTCAGTGGGGGATCGGCGGACAGGTGAGTTCCTAAGCCTTATACATTAATAATTAGGTTTTGGGTGCCACAAGTGCAGGACTGAAGGGGGCTGCAGAAGAACGCCCAAAGGGCTGCAGGCTGGGCCGTAGAGTGTCCAAGTTTTTCTGGGGCTTAAATAGGGAAGAACAAACTGTGACCGTACTGAGTTCGGGCATAACGCCATGGAGGTTAAAATCTTTGACTTTTAAATTTATGAGAAATTGTGCTGAAGCAATAATTTTTCCAAATGTTCCCACAACCTGTCTTTACATCTCCAGCAAATTTGGTGATAGCATGTTCAGGGGCTCATAATGTCCACCTACAAAATGCCGCGATTCTCATTTCTTGACCCGAGTATAAGCACAATTGTCATTTCCTGAGCACATTTTGGGTGCTTAAACATTCGGCTTTTATTCGAGTATATTCGGTACATGTGACGACCAGTAAAATCTAAAACTGCTAAATATTTTGTGGCCAATGACCACAGAGTAACTGAGGGGTTTATAGACGATGAATATGAATGAATGTGCTGTCTGTAGATGTTTAGTAGTACTTTGTTATTAATCTTCTTCTTCTTTTTTCTATATTGTGCTATAGAAATAATAAAAATGCGGACACAAAAACGAAGAAGAGAACAGCTTCCACCTGATGAACTTCCTGAGGATGGTTTGGACTGTCCTCTCACCACCACCGCTGCCGAACTACCATCTAATAATACAAATCTAGAAAAAGAAAACACAGCGCAGCCCATGCAGACTGACACTTGTCCAGTTCAGGAGTCGCCTTGTATTACCCAGGAGTCGCCTTGTACTACCCAGGAGTCCTCGTCTGGGCGCACGAGCCCAGACAAATCCACACGCTTTCCACAAGAGCGTAGACGAGTTAGGATAGTAGAAGATGTAAAAAGTTGCCAAGCTGAAAGTGAAAGAGATGAGACGCTAATCTCTAAAGCCAGGTCAGTGTGTTCTCCGTTTCTTGAGCGCTGCGTTCAAGAAAGGCCGCGATCTTTTCTAATGCGATTTGTGCGCTACATATTCCGCCTCTTTCTCTTTTTCTTGAGCTTCGCATGGTGTTTGTTTCCTTCATTCCGCTGTCCAAGAATTTTTCGTTCTTTTAAAAAATCTTAAATTATTATGTTTATAAACAAATATATATTTTAATTTTAAAATGTGAGACTGTGTCATGTATGTATCTTAATTTTTGCACTAGATGTTCAGTATTAATTTTAAAAACTTAAGTACCGTATATACTTGAGTATAAGCCAACCCCAGTATAAGCCGAGGTACCTAATTTTATCTACAAAAAGTGGAAAAACGTATTGACTTGAGTATAAGCCGAGGGTGGGAAATGCAAAGTCAGAAAATGGAGTTTTCTAAATGAGAAAAATATAGAGAAAGCACCATTGCCCCTAGGAATGAATCAAACCGGATTCATCTTAGTGCCACAACCTCAATAAATTTAAGAGAACACAGGATTATTATCAGGGGTGCACATAACTTTTTTAGTGAGTTCCTCAGCTGAGTACCAGGAGATAATGTTTGGTACTCACCCCATATGTAGGGTGGTCTACTCACTGTCCTCTGTGTCACCCTCCTGCATGGTAGATTCTGCACCGATTAGCTGTCTCCATCCACAGGTGACCTGTGTTTGAATTAGTAATTTGCATTCCCAATTTGACCCCCCTAACTGCAACCTTTTATAGTTATTTAGGCTAAGTTTACACTGGCGGTTCTCGAGCTGCTTTCAGCTCGGAAACCGCCAGTGCGCTCCCGCAGCCGCGGGATAAACGACTCCCTGTGATCGGCTGCAAAACAGTGCAGGCGATTACAGGGCGTCTAATTAAGCACCCCATAGAGGTCCTATGGCATGGCCGCCCAAAAACCGACCAGCGGAAGCTTAATGTGGCGTCCACTGGTCGGTCACGTTAAACTGTCGTTTACATGGAGGTAAAAAACTGCCAGTGTTAACTTACACCACACCCACCGGTGGGGGGGGGGGATGAGGGTGCCCACACACAAACACACCACAACATATAGTTAAATCAAAGATCTCACCTCTTTAACACAGTTTTCTTTGCATGCAATTGACTCCAATTCATATCCTATCAATCCTTCCTCTACCTGACACTCCCCCGCTTCTTCTTTCTTGCTTGCAGTAGAAAGCTAGTGTTGTGGTTCGGTAAGCTCTTTCAATCTTTCCCGTGTCCTGTGTCCCCGAGATGCTATTTAGAGTGAACCACATGTACGCAAGCCGG
>CM070034.1:28220100-28231403 GCA_036250615.1 Ptychadena robeensis | reverse complement strand
ATTAGATCGGAGCCCCAGCAGCGCAAACTTACTGGTCTCTGCAATAACACCAGGGGGATAAGGTACGTTCTAATATTTATCGTATTTTTTCAGACTATAAAGGTGCTTTTTCAGTTTTCAGAGCAGGAAAAAAAAATGTAAAGTGTGTCAATTAGGGAAAAAATCCCCAGCAGTACCAAATTAGCCACAAGTTGTTTAGAGAGCCCTTGCTGTCATATTACGGCATCTTTTTCACTTATCAAGGAGAGGAGGGCAGCAGGCAACGCTGTGCCAATGTCTCTTCTCTACAGTTCTGTGTGTTTGGGGAAGCTGCAGCATGAGTGCCGATTCCACACACAGGCAAAGATAGATGGGAGAGATCGCATGCTCTTTCATCTATCTCTCTGCTCTACATTGCTTAGATCAGAAGGGATCTGCCGATATAAGCACTACAGTTTAGATGGGAAATCTGGCCATTGGTAGATTCCTATCTGACAGCTCCTCCACCTTCCCAGCTAATCTTCTTACCGGGAGAGCTGGCGGGGAGCCAAGCGAAATCACCTGCAGCTGTGTGACCGCGCCTTCAGACCATTAGACGCAGGCACTTTTTCGCCCCTATTTTTGGAGGGGAAAGAGGGTTTTATGGTTCAAAAAATATGAAAAATGATTTGCGATTTGCCTTTCTAAAGTGTTGGGAGGTCTATGTATAGATATGTGTAACTAGTTTCCAAGGAACGTGTTCCCTACATCTGAAATCTTAAGGCTCCCATACATGGGACAATTTTTCACTTAATTTTTTGCGGCCATCGATTAGTGATTAATTGAGTGCTTCCCACCTTGAACGATCGACCAAACAAAATCAAAATTGACTAAAAATCAGATCGGACATTATTCCGACATGTTTTTTTGGTCGATTGTTTGGTCGATTGTTCAGCGCCTGTCAAAAATCTACCACAAACTGGATTCCCAAGGTGGTGTTCCATCAATTCCAAACTGATCAATCGCCGATACCACAAGCGCCGGGAATGATCGGATCGGGAATCGATCGATGACAAATTGATTCCCACCTTTCTTCCAGCAGCTTCGTTTCGGATTCCATTTGATCTAACTTCGATTGAAGTGAAGCCAGAGAAGCGGTCTTGTTTTGTAAGGCGGTTTCTGCTTCCTACACAAAAAAAAAAGGTCATTGGAAGATATGTCATCATAATGATAGTTCGCCTAAAAAAAATCAAGCAAGTGATCTTACTTTGACTTTTTGGCACATTTGAAGGTTAATAGATTTAACTTCATCCAACTGTTTCCGTAGAATTATCAGAGTATCCTGTTTTTCATGAATATCTTTTTCAAGCAGTTTCATGGCCATTTCCATTTCAGTCTTTATTGAAAGTTGAAGGTTCAGCTCTTTCTCATGTTCCTAATAGGTAAGAAAAATATAATTATATATATATATATATATATATATATATATATATAAAAAATTCAATATTATGTTAAACACCAATACACCAACACCAATGAAAAACTAGCAATGCACAGGTGACAATATAACTTGTAATATATAGAATGGCCACCAGATGTCGCTGCCATCTAAATTCAGCCCGAGCCGGGATTGTCAAAACATACCTATGGTCCTGAAAGCGGCGATGATTCTCCATCCATCCAATTGGTTCTGTCACTACCTGAAGGGGTGGGGGTCATGCCATAGACCTCCATATTAATGGTTGGGCGTTGGTTTCCCAGCCCAGGATGATGCCGGCAATGTGTAGAGGGGAGGAGGGAGGGCTGGAAAAACAAAGAGTACTGTGTTGCATGGGCGAGAATATGTGGGAGCCAAGAAGTGAGGTGGTCAAGGAATTATGATACAGGGACGAGGGGGTGAAATATTACAATGAGGGGAAGGGGGGGGGGGGGGGGGGGGTGGAACAGGCAGATGGTGTGTACCTCCAATAAAGAGAAGGTGAGTAAGGGAGGGAGATGTAGTACAGGGTAAGTGCAGTGAGGACAGAGAAGGAGACCAACACCAACACCTGGCCTGTTATCAGGTCTGGGAGTAAAGTACAGGCCTCCATAGGATGGTAATCTTAAAGCGGACCTACCACCAGGAATCTATGTTTTCATGAATGGCACTAGAAGCGCCAATAATAGAGAGGAATGCAGTGAAGCAATTTAAGAAGATAATCCGGCAGCTCTTCTTACTTCCTGGTTCATTTTAGGCAGGAATCGGGCAGCACGTCACAGGAAGCTTTGTTTTCTCAGTGATCTGCTTTGAAAATTCCCATAGAAGATCACTGAACGCCCCCCCCCCCCCTCCTCCCAGTGGCCACCCGCGATATTGCACCCCCCAGTTTCATGTGTTGGCTTCCACGAACCAGGAAGTGAGGGGAGCTGTGGGGTAATCTTAGTAAATTGCTCATTACAGGAACGTTTTTAAGTTTTTTCACTGCATTCCTCCCTATTATTGGCACTTATTTTTTTCTAGTGCCATTCATAAAAAAACATTTCTGGTGGTAGGTCTGCTTTAAGGTTTATTAAGGTAATAATAATCAATGCTATTGTTTGCGCAGATCTTCCTTCAAAGACGTTCTTAAATCTGATTTGATGATTTTCAAAGCTGAAATTGACTCTACAGGTCAGGATGGAGTGATCCAAAACAGACAGAGGAGAAGGGGAAGGCTTTAAGGACTTTAAGGTATTAACCTCCCTAGCGCACTGCTGAGGTACAGATTTCTGTACCAAAAGCAACCATACACTTTAATGAAAAAAAGTTTTACTTTGAGAAGTTACAGGCCTACAAAGTATGTCCATACAGGAGTCTGGTACACATTCTGAATATAATATCATGTTCAGATGCTTTATGAATAACTCACAATATCAGATAATTAATATTTCAAAAGAAACTATCAGGTAAACGCACTGTAACCACTAGATGGCGCAGCAGATGCGCCAGGTTACATAGGACAGCATTGTAATACATTGAAGTCAATGTATTACATTCAGTTCTGTACACTTTGTGTTCCCACCCCCAGAATGTCAATTACACCAAGAGAAAAGCAGGTAGAGGACATGGGGACACCGGATCATTTATTCAGGTGAGCATTTTACACTGGGAATCATATTGGTGTTATCAATGCAGAAAACATTATTCGTGTGTCATATGATTTTTTTAAACTCCTGCCTGCGCCTCTTCATTAGATTGGAGCCAGGCAGATTGGCGAGTTTGCGTTCCTGGGGTTCCGCTCTCCGTCTGACGAACCCAGCTCGTCCAGTACAGTTACAACCAGTCAGCGCTGGACAAGCCGGGACGGTCAGGAACGCCAGGGGGGTTAAAGACTGTAAAAGGTACCCTTTAAGTGATTAATCCACATCAGTGAGAGAGAACTCCTCTCCCATGGAGCTCTTGAAATGGATATGGGAAACAATTGTCTAACACTACACATGTCTGCATCAGTCATTATGAACATATTCTCTAATAAATACAGCATTGTAATATAATTGTAAAATTAAACATTACACAACATTTTATGACTGCATACACAATTCTTGTTGGGTGAGTTCCTATTTTCTCTAAGAAAGAATTATTATATTATAAATGAATCTGAAATGTTGAACCAGATCACTGATAAAGCAAAAACAAGCCGCACCATACATGATGTAACAAGATTTTAGGTCACTTACCATTCGGGCTTGTTTTTCAGTTTTTAGTTGCGCCACAATGTCGTTATACATTTCATCAAGTCCTTGACGTGACTGTTTGTAAGTTTCCAGTTCAACTTTTGCATCTTGGAGATTTACCTGCAAGCCACAAAAGAGACTCTTAAAATGACCCCAAAGTGTTAATCTGGACAAAAAAAAAATCACTTGCTACAAAAACTGCAAGAAACAACAAACCGGTTATTGTGCCTTCAGAGCTAAGGTGCCCATACATGTACAGATGGGCGCACAATCGATGACCCGTGCAAGCGCAGTCGTCACGACGTGTGTGCTCGTGGTCATCGATTGTGTGGCCATCGGACCGATTCCACTCAAAGACAGGTCTGTGTGGGAGGTCACCTAGGGGCAGAGAAGACACGGATAACCGAGCGGTTTTACTGTCGCGCTGGAACGGGTAAACGTATGTGTATGGGCAAGCAGTAATGACGAACCCAGTTCTTCTGGACATTGTTTGATAAACTCTGGGCGAGCCGGGATCGCATGCGTGCCCCACTGTGGCGGTTCTCTATATCAGGGTTGCCGGTGCGCCCACATCACTGTGACGCCAAAGGGGCAGGGGGGCCGCGCCATAGACCTCCAATGTTAATGGAGGGGCGTCGGTCTTCCAGCCCACTTCCGGCAATATGGACAGAGGCGGGGGGAGGTCGGGAATTTCAAGTACATTGATTACATGCAAAACGAGCCTTTTCACAATTTTAACATTTTGCATGTAATTAGTACTTTGTATATTATTATATTTAAGTTGAATTACTGAAATACAGGAACTTTTGGAAGATATTTTTAATTTTTTGCAAATCACCTGTATACACCACACTACTGTTTTTTAGGTCCATTGAGAACAGAAGTTTATTCCCCTGTGCTTGCTGGCTTATCTTCTATAGCCTAGGTGCCCAACCTGAGGCCCGGGGGCCGCATGCGGCCCTTTGGGTGCTGTTTGGCGGCCCCCCTTGGTCCTCTACTTGTGGCCCCCAAAACCTGTTAATACAAATGGCATAGGAACTCACCTGTTCACCGATCCTCCACCAAAGCGTCCTGAGAATTTCTTAGAGCGGTAAGAGGAGAGGGAGTCGCTGAGCCTCTAGCTGAGCATGCTAATTGGCGTACGTGACAGCGAATGAGTGACCCAGACAGCGCCAATGCTTCCACTAGCCTCTGATGATATCTATGAGGCACATGACCTTTGACGATGTATATAGGACGCTCCATACATCACCAGGTGTAGTGGCACACGATGACCAGGGTTTCCTCATCAACTTTGGCAGTCCTACATGTTATGTGCGGCCCTTTAGTGATGTCGAGGGCCGCACTTTAATTGCTGCTCCCTAATATCTTTCAATTGCTTGTCCTAACTGTTGCAATTACAAATGCTTTGAAATTGTTTTTAGACACCTGGAATACATGGTTCACTTTCTGACATAAATGCAAAATTTGTGGCAATAGCTGGACACCTATATACACAGACACACTTTTTTAATCATTCATTCCATGTGTGAGGGCTTGTTTCCACTATCGCGGTACCGTGCGGATGGCTGCCGGGGCTAGAACCGCACTTATCGCCCAGTTTCGCGATAGTGGAAACAAGCCCTTAAGCTGGTGGTCATAGATCGACTGCAACTTGAACACTCAAACTTTAAATTCGGCCAGAAATCGATCTAACAAATTACATTTAGATCAATCTCTTTACTTTGGATGGGTCCCCATAAATACCAGCAAACAAAGTGTGCACAACTGATTCCCAGCACAATTGGTCGTGTGTCATGACATCATCATGCGTGGTCGATCAGCTGCAGCAGAGATATCAATGCCCTGCTTTAAGAATATGTTTAGTGTCTGGCACTTACTCACCTCTACACTTCGCTCACTTTTTTTCTTGATAAGTAGGCTCTCCTCTAAAAGCTGATTATGTTCACCCTGAAGTGACACAAGGCGATCTTTTGCTGCAATGAGCTGTGGATGAAAAAAACGCTTTTACGTTGAGGGATTTATAAACTCTATAATACATCAGGCATTACATTTCCTATAGTGAAAAGGAAGTAAACCCTTTGAGAAAAAAAAAACTTTCATCAGTCTGTTCTAATGATATACGACATAACAAAACGATGATAGATTATCCCATGTGTACCTCTGGCTAAGGTGAGAACTAGCAGTAGAGATGGATAATCTACTAACAGGACAGATGGCGACCAACTCACAAGAGCTTTCACTGACTGATACGCGATGACATGTAAAACACGAAGGGTCTATGAACAGTTACTGAACATGTGCGGACACAAATATTAGATTAAATTAGGATTAAAAATATGACGCGCTGTTGGTAATGAACCTCCCAAGAGTTAACCCTGAATGTAGTTCAGGAAGAATAAACTGTAATCCATTTACTTTTACCATACTACAAAAGCCGTGGCCAGAATGCTCAGGGGTTACCGTATATACTCAAGTATAAGCCAACCCGAATATAAGCCGAGGTACCCAAAAAATCTGGAAAAACTAAATGACTCGAGTATAAGCCTAGGGAGGGAAATGAAGCAACAAAGACACAGAAGCACACAGCAAATTTACTTTTGTTTTGAGCTGTAATTATTTAATTCAGCAGATTTGTAAGTTAATTACAAAGCCCCTGAGCATTGTATCATCACTAAAGGTGCTGGAGATTTAAGCCTGCCATAAACATGCCGATGTGTGCAGGCAGACTAGTCCCGATATCTTCCGGGAGGCTAGTCCCGATATCTTCCGTCGGTCAGATTAAAAATCGGCCGCTTATCGGCATGTGTATGGCTAGCATTAGAGAAGGTAAGTGGGAACATTGTAAAGAAAAAAGTATTGTTCTAGCATGTGAAGTTTTTGCACAAAATAAGTTCAAATTTGACTTGACTTTGAACCTAATTTATGCAAAAACTACATATGCTAGAACAATTAAAAAAAATTCAAATCTTCCCACAACCCTTTTTCACATCTTCAGCAAATTTGGTGATGATAGCATGTTCAGGGGCTTTGCAATTCACTCAAAGTCCACCTACAATATGCAGCGATTTAATTTTTTTTACCTGAATATAAGCCAAATTTCATTTTTTGAGCACATTTCAGGTGCTGAAAAATTCGGCTTATATTCGAGTATATACGGTAATAAGTATTTGCACAGTATTCTGCAATGCTTGGAAATAGTTTGAAACAGTAACATTTCTATAGGTTGTTTTAGAATACTGTATTTTTGGACTATAAGACGCACCGGACCATAAGGAACTTTGGGGGGAAAACGGAGACACAGCCATTCAGATATCAAGTGAATATACAGAATGTTCCAGCAAAGTAGGCAGGACTGGACCACACAGTGTTCCCTCTATATTCCTCCAGCCAAGAGGCCAGTGCCAGGAGGGAGGTATTGGCTGTAGGGCTGAAACTTTAGCATGGGTCTATACACTAGCAGTACCCATTCTCTGAACACACTGACCAACTTATGAAGAGACACATTTTACAATCTGGTACTGAACAACTTACCCATGAGCAGCTATTTACATATGGGAGGAGATATGTGTCTGTGTCACAATATGTATTAATTGCAATGCAGAATGTTAATACACAACTCATGATATCTAATTGTAAATTGTCTCTCCATGGTCAGTGTATTAAGAGAATGGGTACTGCTAGTGCTAATGCAGATAAGATGTCTTCTTGACAGTGGCTTTTTGGCTTGGCTGAAGGGAATGGGACATATTTCTGCCTCCTGGAATGCATAGCTATTGCTCCTAGGATGGTTGGGACTAAAAAAAGATTCTATGTTTTTACATATTCAGGCAATAAGACGCAGGGAGAGTTTCTCTTTGATTTACATGGTAAAAAAAAAAAAGTGTGTCTTCTGATTCTGATTCAGAATATTTTATATATAGCGTATTTTTGGACTATAAGACTTTGTATAGTGGAGGGCAATTGCAGCACTTTTTGTAGATTGTGTAGCACTGTTGGAATTTAAAATGCCAGCAAACAATTCTGTCTCACTTTTACCATTCAGACTAAGAAACTATGACCCATAAGAAAAATAACCCAGTCCTAAATCACTATATTTCTGACCAACTTAAGTGCCCCTAGGTGCTAGAAGATTAGAAAGGGGAAAGATTAGCCGGGGAGGTGGAGAAGCAACCCCGGGCCCGATCTCTCATCTGAACCAGCAGAGCCCGGCAATGCAGAGCTGTGTGAGGGAAAGCTGCACTCACGCTGGCAGCTTACACACACACACACACAGCCTAGAGGGGAGACATATGCAGTGGTTCCCCCGTGCCCCCTACCCCCCCCCCCCCCTTCCCCATGTGTGAGGAAGATGACGATGTGTCATGAATTGTTCTCTCTAGTGACACCAGTTCAGTTGTGGCTGAAGTTGGTACTGCAATGGATTTACCCCAATTGATCAATTTCATCAAGTAGGACAGTATTTTCAAATATCTGCACAAAATAAAATGCAATTAACCCCCAGTACTTTCTTTGCTGCTTCATGTTAGCTCCAAACTCTGCAGGTGGCTGGCCCCTCAGACTCACACTGAGTGAATCAAGCAGTAAACCTGATGTGAAGCCAACACCACACCAACTTGATGTGAAGCCAACACCACACCAACGGTTTGCTTGTTAAAACATTCCTTCATAACTCTAGGCAAAAATCTTGGACAACATAAAGGTAGATATTATGCCTCTGACCTGTTGTGCTAGGGCTCCACATGCACTAATATCCCTGTGTTAAACATGTGTAGAGGGGAGGAGGGTGTGCGAGGAAACAGAGCAGAGTATGTACTCTGCTTTCATTGCCCATACCCCTTTGTTAAACGCACCACGGTACCAGCATGCCGCCAGGGAGGTTAAAGAGAAGTGTAACTTATTCAGAAAAAGGAATCATTTTTTTGCAGGAGAATATTCAGTGATTTAAAGTGGTTTTAAATACTAAATTTAATAATAAACACATACATTTAATAGACACAATACTCAACTGTCAGTAGTACAGATGACAGAAAAACCGCTACAAAAAAAACAAACATACTTACCTTTGTCACGTTGATTCCTCGTGCCAGCATCTTAGATCCTAGAACTGAAGCCACTTCCGCCCCCATCACTGCCCCTCCCCCACTCCACCTTCTACAGAGGCTAGGCTCTCTGGATCCTCTTTCAGAGAGCTTCGTTGGGGGGTTAATTCGGCTGCAGTGATGAGAGTTGTCTCGGGATGGGAGAGAGAAGGCTCTCACTACTAATCAGACGTGACACTGACTTCACAATCCTGCAAAACTAGGCAGGTGAGGCTTCCTACAGCTGCAAGGGGTACATGGGACAGATGTCCCAAATTCCATTGCGCTGTATGG
The DNA here is from genome assembly GCA_036250615.1 of Ptychadena robeensis. NCBI lineage: Eukaryota > Metazoa > Chordata > Amphibia > Anura > Ptychadenidae > Ptychadena > Ptychadena robeensis. The sequence continues at coordinate 28,222,377 of CM070034.1, read as the reverse complement.
CATGGCGGCGAGGCGATACGTCAGACAGTGGAAGGGGTGCGCTCGGAAAAAAACACCCCTCCTGCGATCAGAAAAAGGTTTTTTATTTATCCCAGCATCGGATACTACGAAGTGACCTACAAGGTGGTAGGTTCACTTTTATATTAAACCAATTATGCAAAGCACTGGTATGTATTCACATTTTACCCACTACCTTGCCTTCTATATAAAATAATCAAATAAAAAGGAAAAAATTTATAGGTCTGAAACTGTGTCCAATGTTCTAAAGACAAAGATACATATCGGCGGAAAACTTAATACTGAGAAAAAAATGGGAAGAAGGAGAGGAAGTAGGACAATATGAAGGGGCTCTTCTACAGATCAGGAACCCATTCCCATAAATACTTTATTAAGCTGGGCATAGATGGCTCGTTTTTGTAACAGATTTGACGAATCAATTACAAAATATAAAACCATCCAGTCATCCCACCTGAAAAAGCTTGGCCGAACAGGGTTGCAACATGTTGGAAATCCCTGTTCGATTTTCATCAAGTACAAAGTAGCTCCTCGATATTGATCGCGCTGCACTCGGCTGGGCATCGGTCTGACGGGAATCTCCCCGTGTATGCCCAGCATTACCCCTTTACTTTTCACCCACTCAAACAGTAATAATAAGGCCAGTTCATATGTACAATTAACTTTATAACTATTTACAAACCTCCTCAGTTATCTTGCCGTTTGTCTTTTCCAGTATGTCGATCTTTGCCTGAAGGTCTGAAACCGTACAGCTGAAACATAGAAAAAAAATTTAGTATATAATATAAGTAAAAGTATATACTCAAGTATAAGCCAATCCGAATATAAGCAGAGGCACCCAAATGTACAAAAACCTGGTAAAACTGCATGACTCCAGTATAAGGCTAGGGCAGCGATGGAGAACCTTTTAGAGAGCCAGTGCCCAAACTAAAACCCAAACTCAACGTGCCGGCATGGCAATTTAACCTGAAATGCACAACTTATATACACACTTAAATCATGTAAGCATATGCACTCTTATTTCTTTTAAGATACAAAACCACCCTTAATTATCTCTAATATAAATATTTAAAAAAATTCTATCTGGGTCATATATGCATTTGCCTTAGTGATTTGTATCTGTAACATTTATTGCAACAACAACAAGTTCCGTTTTCCCCTCATTCCAACCCTTATGTACTCATATAGCAGGGGTGGGCAACTGAGTTGACATGTAGTGCATCACTGAAGGGCCGCACATAACATCTATCCAGACCCTCCCCCTGTCGACATATCTCAGCAGGAAGTGGTCTAGATCCCAACAGGCCATAAAAACCCGACAGCACCCCCCCCCCCCCCCCCCCCCCCCGCCCCTGGGTGCAGAGCTCATATGTAGACCTGGTTTCCCCGATCAACATTGACAATTTTACTGCTGTAGGAGCATCAAAGTTGATTTGGAAAGCTGGGTCAGCAGACCACTACACAGGCGAGTTGCTATGCCCTATGTATTAACAGTTCAGTTTTGGGGGCCGCATGTGGAGGACCAAGGGGGCCCCCCCGGGCCGCAGGTTGGGCACCTAGGACCTGTAGCATTTCAGAGAAAGGTTCCGCCTGTGCAATATGTACAGAAATGGTCATTTGTTGTCTTCAGTAGAATCCTTGTGTGACACAGGAGAAGAATAACTAGGAAACAGGGCCAGAGTGATGTCATTCCATGAACATAAAGTGCTGAAGGAAAATGTATGGCAGGATCGTCAATGTTTTGTGCTGAATTGATGAAGACTACATTGTTCTGTTCAACAAAGACTCGTACCTCAAGTGTCTGTTTAATTCTTCCACATAGTGTTTTTGATCCAGCGCATTTGCCATCTCATCTGCTCTGTAGAAAAACAAACAACATATATAAAGCATATACTGCAGTCATTTTGCCTATAATTGTTACCATATGTTTTTCTAGTTTTTAATGAATACAAATGTACTGAAATGAGAAAACACAATTGTACTGCAGTAGGTACTTGTGTACAGTAAGCATAAGATCCTTAGATTAGAACATACTGCGCTCCAACAGAATTTTGTAGAAAATAGATAATATAAAATTGGTGTCTGATTATCTTGCCTAAAGGTGGTCATACACAGCAGGATTTTTCTGTTTAATCATCCCAAAAAAATTTATTGATCTCTTAAAGTGGTTTTAAACTCAAATGAAAAAAAATCACACATACATTAAACAGACACAATATTCACCTGTCAACAGTTCAGATGCTGGAAAACTGCCACACAAAA
>CM070034.1:28196787-28220000 GCA_036250615.1 Ptychadena robeensis | reverse complement strand
CCCCCCCCCCCCCCCTCCAGCTGTCAGAATAACATTTTTTTTTTACAATTAAGGATGTCAGTGATATCGGCTGAGCTGCAGCTCATAATGCTGAGTGACCTCCCAGGTGGTAGGTTCGCTTTAAGTCGGTAGTTTGAAAATCATTTCCTTATTGATTAGTCAACCAAATGTGAACGAATTTATAAAAAATATGATTGAGCCTTCCTCCCTTGGACTTTAAATAGAGCCATGTGTGGAAAAATCTACAGAGTTATATAAAGCTAGCCCATACATGTTTAGATCCACACTCGTTTGGCCGATGATCGGTCGCAGTGTGGTGACGTCACCATGGTGCTTGCAGATGCCGGCAAAAGGAACGACAACCGTGGCGCGGACCACTGACCCGCTCTTTCCTGGAATGGAGACCCTGGTCCCCATACAAAGTACTCAGATTGAACAGGGATTTACCATCCTGGCAGATCCCTGTTCTATCCATTCCTTGCACATTTTGACCTTTTCAGGTCGATTGCTCAAGGTAGGGAGCCATCAATTCCCCAAAGATCGATCAATAAACTACCTGTGGAAACGAGAGTGCAGATCGATCTTTGGGGAATCGATGGCATATCTATAAGTGCATGGGGGCTTTAGGATGTGAGAAAAAACGTTTTTATTATTAACCCAAACAAACATGAAGAGGACAAAATATATAGATTTGACCTATACATAAAATATTTGTAATGCGTGTATGGCTAGCTTAAAGCGGATGTTAACAAAAAAAAAAAGCCACATACATTACCTAGACATATTACTCACCTGTCAGCAGTTTACATCTGTAAAAAGAAAAAACATACTTCCCATCCTTACTTCCTCATTTCTAGAGGCAGCATCTTAAGAACTGGCGAACCAAAGCCACTTCCGCCCAGTTTGCAAATACTGGCAGGGAAGGTTTTTTTTACCTTCTGGGGGTGGTTTTGGCAGGGACCTGTCAGCAACTCTTCTCACTGCAACCACAATAGCGCCCCCCCCCCCCCCCCCCCCCCCACTCATCTACATCTAGAGACACTGCTAGGTCACTGCCAGAAATTCCCCTGGCTGTGACACTGGTGTCACAATCCCGCAGGACTGGACAGGCGCAACATCATACAGTACCTGGGGCACTTGGGATGGATGTCCCATGTGCCCTTTCAGCTGTATGAAGTAGCGCAGAGGCATACACAGACACATGTTGGAAATATCCGGCTACTGTCAGAATTTTATTATTTTGGGACAGTAATTATCGGCAGCAGTGCAGAGTGACCTACCACATCCAATTATTGTTTCTTGACCTTTACAAACAAGCAAAAATCCGATCTATTCTGCATATTCACAGTACTATTTCCAAACACAATTCTAGAAATTGGCTCCATAGTGTCCATTTATGCAGAACATTCCTGTGATCATCATAAAATACTACCAGACATTTCCTATGACAGGTATTTCGGTCAGACACAGAGTTCCTACTCAGAATAAACCGGAGCTAAGCAGTTCTCTTCTCAGCTTCACAAACTCGCTTCACTCGGAGAAAGCTCCATTCAGCTGCTGAAAGCAATGCCAGGAAGGTCAGAGCTCTAGATCCTCAAATTGCCCATCGCTACTTGTTAGTGCTGTCAGGTGAGCAAAGGAAAATCGAGTCACATGCTTCCCATTACTGGAATCTTTACAATCTGAGGATGGAAATACTAAATTCTCTTAGAATACATCATAACCTGATGCGGGCTTAAAAATGTGCCACAGCCGCTCCCAAATGGCCCTAGTGGAGCCTCAGCCTAAATGCATTTTTTATTACACGAAGACATGAACTCCACAAGGTTTAATTGCATTAAAGCAGACCTATACTAGACTCTAGTACTTCATGTCCCATGCAGCCAAAACCCCACATTACAAGGACAATCTAAATCATTATAGGGTAAAAATGTGGATCAGCTCTGTCTGGTCTCCGCCAAGGAATGCGCTTAGCTTAGGGGTACGTGACCGAGCAGATAGCGCCGCGGAGACAGCGTCACTTGCCTGTAATGAGTAAATTGCCCACTGCCAGTCCGGTTAATATGTAATCATGCTCAGTACACAAAACTAAGGAGATTTGTTTTCCCATTTAAATATAATTATCTGCAATTAATCAACTACTTATTTTTTCCAGTTGTTTGTTTTGTGCATATTGCAGGCCATTCCATTGTATTCTTATGCCCAGTTTAACTCATGACCGCATTATGGAGTGGGTAGTAGAGGAAAGGATGGAGGATGAACTAGGACAGAGTTGTACATATTAAGTTGTCAGAAGCTATGGATGTATTGGATGTATGAAGGAAGCCATCGAAAGTATTAGGCCATTTTTAAACCTTTACTCCCTCTTTGGAAAGTGGTACAAACAAAAATGACAAATTTTCAACCAAAATTTCAATCAGTCTATCGGCAGAAATCCATTTCAATAGGACCATGTCTGATGCATCGTCACAATTGCAATGCAGGGACCAGTGTTAAAAAACAAAGCAGTGCGGACGCAGTAGTGAAAAAATACAAATTAAATTAATAGGACAGGTTTTGTTCGCATCTTTTTCCCTACAGTCAGAACAAGCTCAATGTGGGGAAATGACGTAGTGGAACTGAGACCCTACAACCTTTGGTGTCCAACCTTTGGCTGCTCTTTAGCGGCCCCCCTCAGTCCTCCACTTGCAGCCCCCGAAAAAACTGTCAACGGTTAATTAGGAACTGGCCCTGGGCAAGAAGGTAATTGACACTGATTGTCACTACACATTCTAATAATCACATCCTTATGTACACATGACACACAATGTGCATTACCATACTACAGTGTTCCCTAAGTATCAATGAAAACAAGTTTCAATTCAAAACAATTACTTCTAGCTGTACCTGCTGTCATTAATTCATTATAAACGGCTTCTGCAAATCAGTATAGATTGAAAATGTTATGTAAGGCCCTTTAGGGATGCTGAGGGCCACACTCCATATCAACTCAGTTGTGCACCACTAGGGCAGAAAGACACAGCACAGCAGAAAGTCAGCAACAGGGTAACTTGCAACTTCTGTCACCAACTAACCTGCTATAAATCATGGAACTGGCAGCGAGAAGAATAACAACTTTCCAACACTGCTCACCATACCTGTCAATTTTAATCTGTGAAATACAGGAAGTGGTGTCACTGACATCACTTCCGGTATTTAAAATGTGTTTTTTCCGGGATCGGATTTAGTTTTTAGCTTAATATTAACAGTGAGAGGGCGTTACTCTCCCTGCGAACGTCCCACCCCGCTTGTGCTGAAAATTTGTTAGATGGGACAATTGCAGTTACTCTCCCTGCTAATGTCCCAGTATATATATATATATTCCCAGTTAAGGTTACATGGGTCTTTTTTTTTCATTTGATTCCCGAACAAATCAATCACCATGTGCGTTCGAATGTTCGAGAATGATTGAAAAATGCTGGATTGAATAGGGAACCAACATGTTGGTAAATCCCCGTACGATTGCCATTACTTTGAATACTAGCCTATTTTAAACCGATATTGTCCATGGATTACCTTTAACCGTCTAGACTTGACATCGTCCTCTGTTTGAATTACCTGCCCTCTCCCCCCCCCCCCCCCCCCCCCCCCCCCTCCCTACCAAATACATGTAGGCCACGATGAGGAAGAGGAAACCAGAAAGATCGGTGAGATCGACAACACAGAGAGACGCCACGGGCTCCCCTCATACAGGTGGGTAACCCTGAGTGTGTCTTGAGGCAAGTAATGCTTGTAAACAATCTCACCTAGCTACACTCAGGGTAAACACCCAGGAGATCAAGGGGATCCTTTCACACTAGTAGCATTACATTACCCTAGGAAACCTGTTTTACTGTCCACACTGGCATGCATTGCAATGTAGCACAAGCATCTCTGATTCACTTGTATGGGGGGCTTGTAACAGGAATTGGATTATCTATGGCAACTTGGAAGACAAAACAAAAGATGAAGAGACCTCCCCCTACCTCACAAAGTGAGGATTTCCAATAAGTATAAATGAATTTTTTATATATACAGGCGATATATAGACAACGGGGGTTTATGAGGAAACTTCCTTTGTTTTAACAAATTCTTAGCCAGAAACTTAGGTATGCATTATATTCACCCCAAAAAGGGGTCAGAATTTATTCGATTCTTAGCAATAAAAACAATCTTGTACATTTGATGAATCATAATTTCAAACCATGTAGAGAGGAGAGAAAGGGGGCCTCCTACAGGTGGTGGTCCTCATTATTCCCTATCAAAAATGTTTGGCAAAAGACCAAACCATTGCTGGAAGGTCGATAGCTGATTGGACGTGCAGAGATATTGACTTCGACGCGTTTGTCCTAGAAGGACTTTTTCAAGAATTTATCTCGCCCAAACACGTTGGGGAAGATGAATGTTCATCTCTGCACGTGTAAAGGATGCCACCTCTGCCTCCACAGGGGCGGGGGAGCGACGGAACGCCCTTATAGGGCGCACACTGCACCCACCTCCTCGTGGCGCAGCAATATGTCAGAGGGGCGGACATGAGAGATGAGGAGACAGGAGGGCTTAAGAATTCGCCAGCTCCAGGGGATCTCTCCGTTATCTTTACCTCCACAACCAAGGTTTTTGGAAATATATATTCTTCTTACCAGTGAAGGGATTCCTATTGATGTTTTAAGAACATATGGCTCCACAGAGAGAGACAGTGCACGATAAATTCTTGAAAAAGTCCTTATAGGACGAAACGCGTCGAAGTCAATATCTCTGCACGTCCAATCGGCTATCGACCTTCCAGGAATGGTTTGGTCTTTTGCCAAACATTTTTGATAGGGGATAACGAGGACCACCACCTGTAGGAGGCCCCCTTTCTCTCCTCTCTACATGGTTTGAAATTATGATTCATCAAATGTACAAGATTGTTTTTATTGCCAAGAATTGAATAAATTCTGACCCCTTTTTGGGGTGAATATAATGCATACCTAAGTTTCTGGCTAAGAATTTGTTAAAACAAAACAAAACCCCCGTTGTCTATATATCGCCAGTATATATAAAAAATTCATTTCACACTAGTATGGGAGGCTTGACAAAGCACATTACAGTAAAGGTACCTATAGTGGATTTTGCTTTTAATTCCCAAACGATCACGGCAATCAATTGTTTGGGAATTAAACGCTGCCCACCTTGACCTTTCAAATACGCTTGAGCAAAATATTGACCAAACAGGAATCCAGCCGGTTGGTAGGCCTTGATCCCACTTAGGCGATGAATCGCCTGCGCTGGCAGTTAATCGCCTGAGGTGGCGCTTTTCAATCCTATCAATGGGGACAACTCCGTTGAAAGTAGTGTAGGCGATTCTGCAGGCGATTGAAAAATGTAGGGAACAAGGCTTTACTTTGGATAAGGACCCTTGATCCCAATCCAAAGTGCCTAAAGCAGTGGACATCGATTTGCCAGAAGATCGTTTGTCGGATTCTGGTGTAAGCACGCCGCGACCGGTCACAGAACGATCATACGGGAAATGAAGCGTGTATGGGTTAACTTAACTATTAACTATTAATGCAGGCATATAGCAAATAATGGCAATTTGTGTTGATTCCCGACATTCTAGTGATGGATTTGCTGTAAGGAACTTGATCTCTTTAGAACATTCTAGGCTTAACAGGCCATTTCAATATGTATACAAAAGAATAAGCCTTTCTAAAATAACAGCTCCATCCATCCATAAACTGAAAACAGCATCTTTACTTCATGCAATGTATGTAATTAATAAAAAAAACAGTAAACAAAAACAAGGTTCAGTGGAAGCTATAGTAAGTATTTTACAGGGTTACTCAATGGGAAAAAAAAGATTCCCTGAAAATATGTTAGTGTCTTGTATTAATTTTTGCTCCCAAAGATGCCCTGTCTTATTTTCGGGGGATGTCTTATTTTTCCATGAAGAAGAATACGGCACAAGGGTATCAGGGTGGGGGTCACTTAAAATTACACAGGGGGGGTCAGAGGGGGGAATCAAAATGGCACAGGAGACTCAGAGGGGGGATTACCATTTTAGTAACCCCTTATGTGTCATTTTGATTGCCTTCTCTGCCCCTGTCCAGAATTACAGTACCGTATCTCCGCGGGTGCCTTATTTTCAGGGGGTGGGGTGCCTTATATTTCAGCGTGAGGCAAATATGTAAGGGTGCCTTATTTTTGGGAAACAGGGTATTTCCCTAAATCCAATGAACATCAATCTCTAACTTTGTGCACTGTGTTTGTGAGGGTTTTTTGTTGCAATTCTGTCTCTCACAGCTACAATAAACCTCCCATAACAATTATAGATGGCTAATTTCTTTGTCAGAGGGCAAACGCACACAATTAGCATTCATTCAAATACTTATCTCCCTTACTGTGCGTTTCAATGCCTCAAAATGTGTTTTTTTTATCATCTGAACTGAAGGTTACTTTTTTATTATATAAAATTAAGCTTTTGATTTTTTTTTCAGTTCGGTGTATTCAAGACTCTATAAAATATGACAAAACAATCCCATATCCAATATACATAAAAATGAAAAAGAAATGTGCAATGAAATACATACTTGCTCTCATTATCATTTAGTTGTATATCCTTAAGACAGAAAGAAAAGTCAATGACTCCAACCTAACAAAACAAAACAAAATAGAAAAGAAAATTAGATAGAAATATACTGGCATACAGCCTAGACACATTTGCTATTACTTTAATAGAGACATGGGTTTAAATGTGTTTTCCTAAAAGGAAACACAATTATATACATATATATGCCATGTAAGGGGGTTGGGGGGGGGGGGGTTCCACAGGGTTGTCAGATCCATCTGACCCCTACACTAAGCGCAGTGCTTGGCAGGGATCCCGACAGATCACATACACTTTAGCTGGCCAGTGGATGCTGTGTTCAGACATCCGCCGATGCAAGGTTTAACGGACTTGACTATGTTAACCTATGCATCGGTGGAATGGCTCGGCGCCGTGAGAACATAGCATATGCTGGGCAGGTAAGTGTATGTGCTCTGTTGGGTCCTCCCAACGGATGTGGAAACCCATCCCCCCCCCCTAAGAAGGTAAGAAGGATAAAACCACACCAATGGCTTCCAATGGATCAGATGGAATTGTAGTGTTCCCGTTAGCATGGAAAAGACAAAACACACACACACATACACACACAAGAGCCACTACTAAAGGTGGGCAAACATCAGATTTTTCCTTTCAATCCACTTATTATAGTGTAAGTTAATCGTTAGGAAATCAAATCCTGTTTACCTATTTTGACCAACAGTAATTGAACATAACATTTACCTAGCCGTGATTGGACATGCCGGTAAATTGTAGATCTACACGCCACATTCTTGCTGATGTTGTCCATCATGATCTCCATGTGTCTACTTTTAATGTACAATCTACTTGTACTCTACTAACTTGGGTGATGCTTGAAAGGGGACGCCAATGTGCGTTTGTCTTTTCCATGTTTACAGGAATACTGATGCCTTATTTTTCCATGAAGAAGAATACGGCACTGGGGTATTAGGGGGGTGAGAGGATTACTTAAAAATGACACAGGGGGATCAAAGGGGGGAATCAAAATGGCACAGGAGACTCAGAGGGGGATTACCATTTACGTAACCCCTTCTTTGTCATTTTGATTGCCCCCTCTGCCCCTGTCCAGAGTTACAGCAATGTATCTATCGAGGGATGCCTTATATTTGAGTGTGAGGCAAAAATGTAACGGTGCCTTATTTTTGGAGGATGCCTTATTTAGGGGAAAGGGGGGAGAGGGGACACCAATGTGCGTTTTTTGTCTTTTCCATGTTTACAGGAATACTGCAATCCCATCTGGTCCATTGGAAGCCATTTTAGGCTATGGAAGTGATTAAAGGTCCCCATCCACGCTCCGACCGGCGCTTGACATATGACCCATTTGAGTGCCACGTGGTGACGTCACCACGCTGCACTCAGGCGCCCATTGACAGGAATCAAGGTGCACCACTTTATTTGCCTGACTCCAGGTCAATCCTTTGGATAAGAACCCTGGATTAACAAATGCAACCACTGCATTACCATATCTTAATAAAATAGTTCAACCCAAAATACATTACTACAATGGTGTTAAAAAAAATGCCCCACTGATATCGTCGGTTTCAAATTAGGCATGTTGGGACCAACATAACAAGCCTTAAACTTGTTCTACCCTACAACATATATTTGGACCAAATCAGCCTCTAAAGGCCCCCACACATGTACCGAGTGGGAGTAGACAGAGCTGGTCAGATCAGCTCTGGAAAGCAGCGTGATGACGTCACCAAGCAGCTCTCCAGAGATGACAGCATTGGCCGGCACCCTTTGTGTGCCGGTGTAGCGCCGGATTCTGCTCCCCCGCCTAGATATGCTCCCCCTGTAGCACAGAGTGGCCAGCAGGGGGAGCACATCTAATGAAATCAAATAGGTGAGGGGGGAGCGGATACCGACCGGGGAGTCATGCATAGCAGTGTCCGTTACTATTCACACTGCATACATTGCGTTTTTAAAACATCCTGCTGTATGCATTTTTTTTATAAATTTTTCATTGATTTGTTCAAAAACGCAATATACCGTATTTTCCAAAATTGGGGGGAAAAGTGCCTGTGTCTTATGGTCCGAGTGGCAAGGAGATTAGCCAGGGAGCTCAAGATGAGAGATGCCGGCCGGCTCTCCCATCTGAACTGTATAATTGCTTATGCCAACAGAACCCAGAGCCCTACTGGTATAAAGCAATGAAGAGAGAGATAGATGAAAAGGCATCTTTACCTCTCTCCTTGTCTGAGGAAACTGCAATAACAGCAGCTCCCACGGACACAGGCAGCCAGCCAGAGAGGAGAGCAGAGAGACAGAGGAGAGCAGCTGTTGGCCCCCTCCTCCTTCCAGTCAGTGAGGCAGATGATGTTCTGCTGAGAGTGAACTGCTGCTAGTGATATCTACTGGCTGAATTGAATATTGCATTCATTAAATCCATTGCATTAGCCCAATTGGTGTGAAAACGTATTAAATATTTTTTTGGGGTTTTCTGCTCTAAAAACTGCGTGTGTCTTATGGTGCATTGCGTCCTATGGGGGGGTGAAATGCATTGAGTTATCCACTGGTTGATCTCTGCACCCAATAAGAGGCAATGAGTGGTGGAATCAATATCTTTGTTACTAGAACATGATTAATATATATCAAGATTATCCATTTTATTATTGATCTTAATACAATTATGTTTTAATGTGAAGTTGTGATCATCAATTGTGCCAGGGGCTAGCCACCCCACATTGGTGGTTAGAAGTTTCTGATCATCCAATTTTTTTAATTAACTGGTATATAGGGTATTGAAAAGAGTAAGTCACCAGACACCAGAAAAAACAGGTGAGCTGAAGGCTGCCATCAAAGCAACCTGGAATTCCACCACCTCAGCAGTGCCATAGACTGGCCAAAAAAAAGCCACACCACAATGATACACTAATTCATGCAGCTTCAACCAAAGGTTGAGTGCAAACATGGACATACTTTTAAGCAAGCCAACATTATTTAAAATGTTTTTCTTATTGGTCAGTAATTCATTCATTAATTTACATAATATGTCAAGAACGATACCAAAGAATACTTGTATCATATCAAATTCTTAGTAAAATAACAGGATAAGAACTATGTTCTTACTGCCATTACACTTAGGGATTCTGTACTTTCCCCAACACCAGATTTGCCTACATGACCCCCTGGGTAGTGAAACTGTCTCCCTGATTTACTGGGAACTTTTTTTTTCCACCTCCGTATATCTCTCGTAAATTGGCACTTCATTGGATAGGATCCAATGGAACCAAATCTGGAACACCACTGTTCTTGGTTCACGGACCACCTCTCTTGTGGAGGCAAATTACAAGCTTTTGCTCCAATGCTACATGGTGCCCCAGAGGTTGGCTAAATTTATTTCTGGTGCATCTCCGTTATGTTTCCGTGGCTGTGGCTCAGTTTGTTCCTTATTCCATGTGTGGTGGACCTGCCCTAAAATCAGGAAGTTCTGGACAAGGGTGTATCAATCTACACTATACTGGGGAAGAACCTGTATGAAGCCTTATTGAATTTAGAACCTCCCAACTGATCCTGCCACCAATTCCTCCTCTTAACGGTTACACAGCAGCTAAGCAGACTCTGGCAAAAGCCTGGTGATCAGCCACCACCCCTACAGTAACACAGGTCAAGCACAAAAATGGCATGGTTTCTGGTTAATGAAAAACTGAAGAATCTTCCACAATTCTATGACGAAATTCGAGGAAGTATGGTCCCCATGGGTAGAACACTACCTTCCCCTTACCTTTGACACTGCCCTTCTGGCACTATGATGGGTTTATTGCACTTCCAATACCCCCCTCCTTTCTGGCTCCTGATGTTACAGGCAACCATGTTTAATTTTATTTAGTTTCCTTTTACTCTGCCCCCTTTATCACCTCTTTCTTAGGGATGGGGGGGGGGGGGGGGGTGACAAAAGAAGCGGGAGCAGGAGAGAAATGAAGAGGGAGGAAAAAAGATGAGGGGGGGGTTCTCATAAGGAAAGATATATACATGAAAATAACTGCCAATATATACAGGGAGGGGGGCTCCTTCCCAAATACACTACAGCACCAGAAGGTTATTTAAGGAAACTAATTATTTTCTTCTGCTACATAAAATTGCATCACTTGCCAATGAGCAGACAACTTTGCATTCAGTTAATATGTGATTGTGCTTAGCTACATATGAGTGCCACTGCTCATTGTGGGGTTTTATAAAATTGTCATATCAATTGATTGCAATCAACTAAATAAACTAAAGTTTCCAATTCCTTCATGCTCAGACAATGGGGGAAAAAAGACAGGGACATAATACAATAAAATGAATGGGTCAGGATCCACTGCTGTGTTAACAAAGCGGCACACCTGTATGAAGTGAAGTGGGTTTTCGCCAAGCCGGCGGTGATGCACCCTAAAACGTGTGCAATCCCCTGTGGGAACAAGCCCTAAAAGTAGAAACCTCTCCATGATTTAATAACAAAAATACCCATCATCTGGTCCAACAGGCGCCCCCTCCATTAACATGGAGTTCTATGGCCCCGCCCCCTTCGGCGTCACAGATGACGCCGAAGACACTGGACTGGAGCCGCTGCCACACAGAGAGGCGGCGGTTGTGCCCGATCCCGGCAACAGCGATCAAACTGCGCCCGAACTGAGTTCGGGCAAACCGCTAGGGAGGTTAAATGACCATGGGTTACATATACCAATATTTATAATCTTACCTGAGAATCCAAATCTTCTCCTTTAAGGCATAAATTTGCATCAATCATGTTGAGTCCAACAAGAAGACCAACAATCACAGCTCCTTCTTCCGCCAACATCAACGCTTCGGGTTCATAAAAGTCTCTTGAGGGTAAAATAAAATAAAAATACTGATCTGTTTAAATGGTTTTCACAGAAAAATGTATTTAAAAAGTTTAGGTGTTTACAATAAAAAGAAAAAACTTGAAAGAAAACTCAGGAAATGGCAATGATTATGAACACGCAAGGGAAATATGTGCACAATATTCACTCAGCTTGAAGTTTCTAAAACAAAACATGTAATGTACAAGTGTAGACCCATGTCACATGGCAGATTTTGTATCAGATACAGATTCACTCTCCATTGTCAAAATATAGTCTATGCCAGACGTGGGCAAACTAAGGCCTGGGAGCCAAAACCGACCCATTTTGTCTATTCAGCCCTTTGTCACCTTGGTGTCTAGATGCTCTTGCACCCCTCAGCTCATTACCTGCAATAGGTGGAGGATGATTGTTTAGGTCTCCTAAAGGCTGCCGTTAACCTGCAATAGAATGTTTAGCTTTACTATGAAAAGCCTTAAGCCCCCCATACACCTTTAGATCACAATTTTCTTTAGATCTACCAACAACTATGTAGTTCAGGGTCCTCCCTGATAGAATACATAGTGATTGGAAGGTATATATCCCTGCTATGTATGGCCGGGTGCTCCCTGATAGAATACAAAGTGATTGGAAGGTATATATCACTGCTATGTAGTGCCTGGTCCTTCCTGATAGAATACATAGTGCTTGGAAGGTATATATCACTGCTATGTAGTGCTGCATCCTCCCTGATAAACTACATATTGATTGGAAGAAGTATATCACTGCTATGTAGTGCCGGGTCTTCTCTGATAGAATACATAGTGATTGGAAGGTATATACCACTGCTATGTAGTTCTGGGTCCTCCCTGATAGAATACATAGTGATTGGAAGGTATATATCACTGCTATGTAGTGCTGGGTCCTCCCTGATAGAATACATAGAAATTGGAAGGTAAATATCACTGCTATGTAGTGCCAGGTCCTCCCTGATAGAATACATAGTATGGAGGCCCTATATATATATATTTTTTTTTTATTTTTATTTACAGTCTGGGCTATGAGGACTTCAGGACACCTATGCTGGGTGGCCTTTACCGGCTTTTGGTCCGACCCCTCTGACAAATGTAAAAACCCACTATGGCCAACAAGTCAAAAAAATTTACCACCACTGGAATATGCCATTGAAATTCTAAGCGATTTGCAGCTCCATTTGGAGTTAGGACTCTTTCTCCCTAGCATCTGGAAGTGCAGTTGGATCTAAGAAGTGGGGCCTGAAGATAAAAGGATAAGTGTTTATTGTTTAAAAGTTTAGGGCTTTTTGATTCCTTTCATCCCTTCTCACCATAACCTTCATGGGTACTTCTCTTTGTTTAAAAGTTCAATTCTCCTTTCAATTGGAATTTTTGCCATCAGGGAAGCCTCCCATGACAGTCGTAAACCATTGTAAACCTTGATTGCTGCTCTGTTTATAGATTCTAATGCTAGCCATACACATGCCGATAAGCGGCGATTTTTAACCTGACCGACGGGCGTGCTCGAACCGTTGGTCAGGTTAAAAATCGGCCGCTAATCGGCATGTGCCCACATGGGGCGACAGATCCCTGTCGCCCCACTGCTCGGCCGGCCAGAGAATGGACATGTCCGATAATCTCTGGCCGATTGGAGCCGATGGCATTAGCTTCAATGAAGACCCGCGTCTTCATTGAAGCTAACGCCGGCACACAAAGGGTGCCGGCTGACTGAAGGGGCCCCATAATGCACCAGGGTGCAAACGTGATGACGTCATCACGTTTGCATCCCGGTGCAGATCGGGACTGGTCTGCCTGCACCCGTCGGGGGTGTGTGTGGCTAGCATAACTTTGTTCACTTGCTGACCAAATTACATGTGTCTTGTGTCTAATTTCAAATTTAAAAATTGTTTTGGCTATTGAAAATATTTTGTCACAAGATCAGACATACCATGTGCAAACTTTTATACAACACAAAACATTACTGTCATCAGCCATTCAGTTTACATTTACATGTAAGAATTGTCATTTCCTTAGTAGTACCTCAGTAAATCTTTGTGATCTATTAGGACTTGCAAGTAATCTGCTAACTTCTTTTGCATTAACGACAGATGTAGCCAAGCTCTTCCTCTTCCAACAGCGGTCCTTAAACAAAAAAAAGAAATTGGTTACAAACACTTAATTTGAGTAATATAGTAATAATGATCCATGTAACCGAATATTAAAGGTCCTAAAGCATAATGTTTACCTTAATAACTTTTTGCTAAGCAAATTAGACAAATAATTACACTTCTACAATTTGGAATTGCTTTCATAAAATAACTATTAAGTTATACTGGAATGTTAGCTACATACAGTGATGGTGAAAAGAAAGTATATACTCCAAATTTTTTAATGCATAAAGCCTTAGAATAAATGAAGTGTCCAAATAAATTGGGGGAAAAAATCCCCTGCAGTAGCAAATTTCAGTCACTAGATGTCACATGCCATCATATTACAGCTTCTTTCTCACACATCGGGGAGAGGGGGGCCGTGGGGGAAGCTGTCTCCCCTCCACAGCAGCGCGCTCTTGCATCTCTCTGTTCTTCATTGCTTATATCAGCAGGGTTCTGCTGATATAAACAATACAGTACAGCCTGGAAGGTTTATCGGGATACCTAGAAAGATAATAACGCTCAATGCAAGACGCAATTTTTCATTTGTCTTATGGTCCAAATCCGCGGTTGGTCATGCCTTGGTTCCTGGCCAGCCACCTCACTCTCCTGACCAACGCAAAGATTTGGGAAAACTGCACTCATGCTGGAAGCTTCCTCACACAGCCTAGACATATGCAGCAGTACCCCCGCTACCCCCTTCCCCATGTGTGGAAGATGAGATGTGCCATGAAGTGTGCTCTCTAGTGACACCAGTTCAGTTGTGGCTGAAGTTGGTACTGCATGAGATTTTTTCCCCAATCAATTTTAACGCTTTACATTGTCTTCTGGTCAGGTGTCTTATATAAAAATACAGTATTATTATACAAAAATATTTTTAAATCCACAAAGACAGGCTGAACATCTTTCTTATACATACCCAATAAATTCTTAATTTCCCCAATTTAAGTGGTTTTGTGTAAAAAGAATCAGCTTCACATAGATTGTAATCAATAATTATTTTGTAGTTTGAAGGGAAGAACCGAATTATGAATTATTATTCACTTACTTTATTTCAGGGAGATTTTTTATGTTTTCAAATATATCAGAAGATTCAGGACAAAGCTTTTCCACCAGTTCTAGGGGGCCAAAGAAGGATTTATTTTGCCCAATGAAGCTCTTCTTAACTGTGAAGGAATAGCAAGACAAACACCACAATTCAAATACTTTATTATCCAGACAGGCCCGGAGCCAAAGACAGAGAGACCGAGGCGGAGGGAATACAGGACTGGGTTAGAAGGAGCTGACATACTAAGGGTTAGTAAATCTTATCAACATGCTTAGCTGTGTTATCATGTTATCTTGTTATGATACACGGTTTGATTTTAGCACGATCAATCTTCGACTCGGTTTTAGATCTTGATCTTTTCATCGAAAACCAATTGTAATTGAATCCAAAGTAGTACCACATGGAAGGTCCGATCATAATACGACAAAATGCAACGATTTTTGTTTCGATCAAAAAACACAGGAAATAATCATATATAAATGTGTCAATCGCCCCGACCAACACACAAAATCCTACAATTTTAGTTTGATCGTTGTACAATCTACGAAAATTGTCCAACATGGTCGATTTTCGATAGATGTTTTGATAGTTATCGAGCAATTTTCATCTATCGAACCATGTGTGCAGTATACAATTTAAGTTCAATCGATGTTAACTTTGATCGTCAATCCAACGCTAAAATCTAACAGTGTATGCCTGGCTTTATCTTGTTCCATCTCTACCGGATTGGTTGGGTCAGTTGTTAGTGGGTTCTTCCTGTAGTTTAGTGTGAGAGGAGAATTCACCACACTTCAGTCGGAGGATAGTGTGCATCGGATGAATTTCCCACCCTCCCTCCCTCAATTTTTCTTTGGTTTATGGAACTTTGATTAATTCCTTCATTTTCAGCTTTCAAAACTTGTCATGGCGGTTGGGTTGTAAGGCCCTTGAAGTTGGTCTGTCATGGAAAAAGTAATTAGAAGGGACCATCGTAGGTGGAGTGGAGATGCTTTTGTGGGGGGGAGGGGCCATGTGTGGATGGGGGTGAATACATTCTGTAACAGAGTCTCACTTCACGAGCAGCACCACCCCCTGGAGAGCCAAGATTCAGAGATCCAGAGTCTCACCTCACATGGGGGGTGCTCGTGAGGTGGGACTCTGGGGGGGGGTCAGAGGGGGTGCCCAGGGCGCTGATGTCCCTAGGATCGCCCGTCTATGTGTGGCTGGACAGTGAAAACAGAAGGAGCAGCGTTATAAGCTGATCACCGTCAACCAGTATTCCAGAGCTATGAGAAGTACAGCTCATCTGACTAGTTTATTGTGCTGCTTTTATCTCTATCAGTCAGATTCAGTTGGATATTGGTCGATTTCAGTTACATACACTGCTTGCATTTACTGATGTATAAAGTAATAAAGATATTATGTATAAAGAGCTATTCTTTCTTTAATAGCTGCCTGCTTTCATCGGTCACAATGCATCATCATACAACAATCTATAGTAAACTTAAGGTGGCCATACACAGTTTGATTTTTCCATTCAACTTAAAATGATAAATTTTTACATCCAAAAACTGATAGAAATTGAAAAAAATAAATCGCTTAAAGAGCGATGGGAAATGTTGGTAAAATGTGCTCGATCGTACAAATATCTGACAGTTTTCTAGGTATCTTTATTAATTTGTTTATGATCATAATTCATAATATTGATTGATGTGATTATGATCATAAATACGATAATACTACGCATGCGCTCATAAATCCATTGTGTTAAACTCGATCACACTGTGTGATACAATCGTAAAATTGCACAACGCAATCGAATCTTGAGGACCCCATACACTGTTCAATTTCCCTAGATCAGATTCCATCGTAATGTATGATTACTGTTGGTTCGATCAATCGAATCGCGATCGAAATATCCCCCACATGGAGAAACCAATATTTGATCGATGTTGGTTCGAAGCATAACCAAAGGAAGTTGATCGTAAACACAACAAAATGTCTGCCACCGGATGTATAGGTATGCCAATTATGTAAATTGAACCAAAATTGGTCAAGCACAACAAAATAATATTCAATATACATTGGATGTATACTCTATTGATCAAAAATGTCTGATCACTTTTTTTTTTGGCCAATTTGGATCGATCGAGGTCAATCGAATCATGTGGATGGGCATCGTTTTAAACGAAAGGAAAAATCAAAACGCATATGGGAGCCTTAAAGCAGACTTACCATCTTGTAGTGTAAGAAAAACTTTTTCTGACAGCAGGCGGGGCTTTATGTTGTATTGTATTCCAAGCGCGCCCCTCCCACTGTCTGATGTATCGCTTCGGTGCCACGTCATACCGCCGCAATAGGATTTGGGAAATCTGTCCCATGTTCCCCTTGCGGCTGTAGGAAGCCTCGCTTGCCCAGTCTCACAGGATTGTGTTGTTAGTGTCACATCTGCGAGACTTGAGTGATTAGCAGTGATGAGAAACGTCTCTCTCCCGTCCAGAAACACCTCATCACTGCAGCCGAATCCCCCCCCCAGCTCTCCAACAAAGAAGACAGAGAGCCTAGTCCAGTGGTGCACAACTGAGTTGATATGGAGGGCCACAAGTGGGGCCCTTGGCATCACTTAAGAGCCGCACATAACATTTTCAATCTTTACTGACTTGTATAAGCATTTTCTAATAAAAATGAAAAAACTATGCTTCAAGGATTAGGGGACACAGTAGTACAGTGATGCACATTTTGATTTTGAGTTTGTGTGCCACAATATATATCATACAATCACCCCCCATTCATTAGTGGGATAATGATAGCAAAGGCATTCACCTGTCCGCCAATCCTCCGCCAAGACGTCCTTGACTGGGATCTTCCTCAAGCAGGAGGAGAAGCAAATTGGCTTTCATGTTAGCCAATCAGCGTGCTCAGCTCACGTCTTTCCTCCTATGCCCTATCCCAGACGAAGACACATGAGCAGGGGATTGGTGGACAGGGGCCGCAAGTGGAGGACTGAGGCTGAAGAATGACCAAAGGGCCGCAGGTTGGGCACATGGGGCCTAGTCGCTGTACGAGATGGGGGTGAAGGGGGAGGGGCAGGGATAGGGAGAGGAAGTGGCTTCAGTTCCAGGATCAAGAATGAACTTGAGGAAGGCAAGTATGGTTTTTTTTGTGTGTAGCAGTTTTCCAGCATCTGAACTGCTGACAGGTGAGTATTGTGTCTAATTTTTTTTTTTTATTATACCATGCAGAAGTCAACCCATGTATGGCTAGCTTTATTCTAAACTGTTCGACTATGCACATTGTTCAGCTCTTAATTTGGACAAATGACTAGAACTAGTGTCTGTACTCTCTGTACAATGACTTGTCTAGTGTGTTATATTTACAAGGCTGCATCCTGCCAGGTGTCAAAAAGTAAATTGTAGTAAGCGAGTATAAACCTCAAATAAATGACAGTGCCTTGCATCGCAGATACTTACCTTTTAAGCCGTGCTTCAGGCAATGTTCCATTATGCAAAAGAATTGTTGTAATGGTGGGTAATCAGAATCCAGACTCCGACCTAGATTGAGAGCAGACTGGATGAGCACTTTTATGCTGATCTTCGTCATGTTCATTAGCTTGTTTCGTTCATCCATCTTGTTTCCTAGGATGAAAGAAATATATTTCAAATCAAAATAATCACATTACAGAGCTCTTTACACATCTAACACAAAAGCAAGAACCTGCACTTCCCATGGGCTTCATTGCCAGATTTTAAATGTGGGTTTAATACCTTCTTCTTCTCTTTGTCATTAACCTTTTGGGGTTTTAATTGAGAAATATAAAGAACATTAAAATATTATATTAGTGCACAAAACATTTTTTTTTTTTTTAGGAGGGTCGTCTTCTAGGATTTTATATGTACCGTATTTTTCGGACTATAAGATGCACCGGACCAGAAGATGCACAGCCATTCAGATAGCAGGTGAATATACAGAATTTTCCAGCAAAGTAGGCAGGACTGGACCATGCAGTATTCACTCTGTATTCCTCCAGCCAAAAGGCCAGTGCCAGGAGGGAGGTCTTCACTGCAGCAGAGTGTCAGGGCTGAAACTTTAGCATGTGTCCATACACTAGCAGTACCCATTCTCTGAGCACACTGACCACCCTAGGAAAAGATACATTCCACAATCTGGCACAGGTCAACTTACCCATGAGCAGCTATTTACATTTGGGAGGAGATATGAGACGGTCACAAAACAAATTTTTTGTAATGCAGAATATTAATGTAAATACACAACTCATGTGATCTTATTGTATAATGTCTCTCCATAATTTGGTCAGTGTGTTCAGAGAATGGGTACTGCTAGTGTCAATGCAGATAAGATGTCTTCTTGGCAGTGGCTTATTGGCTTGGCTGGAGGGAATGGAACACATTTCTGCCTCCTGGGATGCATAGCTATTGCTCCCAGGATGGTTGGGATTTAAAAAAATATATATTTTTTTACATATTCAGGACTATAAGAAATATTCAGACTTTAAGACTTCCCCATTGATTTTAATGGTAAAAAAGTGCCGAAAGTTAGAAAAATACAGTATAGCATGGGAGAAAAATGAAAACGGTTTTGTTTAAAAACCTCTCAAGGCAACAGTGAACCAAAAATGTGTTCTATGGGAATATCCAAACTGGAATGCAGGTGTATAGATGTATTTAAGACACCACCGGGACCCTTCCTCATAGCGCCATAAATACATCCTTGCACCTATTAACCATTGCTCATATATCTCCTCTCCATTGCTTATTCTATCTGGGTTTACTAGGGGGAGATTATTAGCTGATTATTAACATATAGCTGATAGCTGATTATTAACATATGCTATCAGAGAAATGTTCCACAAAATTGGAAGTATACAGAGTGTGTCAGTAGGAGAAATGTATGGATAGAACTGCATCCATCTATGTAGGGGGGAGGGGCCATCTCGGAAAAATTTCCCCTCCTGCTGTCAGAATAAAAAAAAATTTTGATTGCGGATTTCCCTTATTATGCGCTAAAGTGGAAGGTCTGCTGAAGTGGCAAGAACCTGTCAAATTTATCCCCTACAGATCACACAAAATCTGTCCTCGACGTGGGACTTATCCTCCCTTGCAACAATCCTGGCAGTGTCCTAATACTAGCTTGTGTAATCAGTACAACAGGACTGGGACGTAGGTGCATGGCATGTGTGCAGGGGGCCGGATAGACTTCCCTGGAGGGCTGTAGTTGGTGGACCCCTGCCGTCTGAATTAAATTTATTTGTATGCACTACAAGTCAACGCCAGTAAGGCTATGTTCCCACTTAGGCGATTAATCGCCTGCGCTGGCAGTTAATTGTCTGAGGTGGCGATTTTCAATTTTATTAATGGGGACAAGCCAACTGAAAGAAGTGTAGGCCATTGGCAGGCGAAAACCGCTAGCTCAGGCGATTAACTGCCAGCGCAAGTGGGAACATAGCCTAACAGGGCAATAAATCAAAGAGCTTTGTATCTTTAAAAATGAACTACAATACCTTTATAAATAATTTGAGTAACATTAAAAAAATGCTCTTATTGTGCAGCAGCGGTACCTTTTCTGTTACTTTTGTTTGAGCGAAAAAGGCCAATCTCAATCTCTACCTCTGCCTTTTGGATGAAGAGCTCCTCCAGACCCTAAAAGAAAAACACACTAGTAAACAAATCTAAAACAGGTAACATCAATGATCAATGGCCGCTTCACGCTCATGGCCACCCATCTGGCCCATATCACATGTGGCTATCCCTGTTTTTGAGCGGAACCAATCAATCCCGCTCGAAAACAGGGATATCGGACATGACCGTAAACCACTGTTGATGTCCGTTGCTTTGCATGGGGACCACTGAGTCTCCAACTCCTCCAATATCTGACAGCAATGTGATGACGTCATCACACTGCTGCAGGGAACCTCGAACGGCTCCAATATTGAGCTGTGTGTTCCCTGCTTAATAGATTGTTAATTATCTGAGAGCATGTTAATCAGCCTGAATACACAATACACACTAAATAAATATTGAAATAAAGAGAAGAAACAAGAAAAATAACGCTCTAAACATGAGCTCAGGCAACTGCAGTCGTTTCAATACTCCAGAGAAGTAAGATTTTACAGCGATAGAAAGGCATTGGGAGAGCCACCGCACTATCTTCACCTAACTACTCACACAGGAAAGGTTTAACCTTATACTCAACTACCAGTTCTACCTAACTTGACCTAAGATGCTGCAGCGGCCCTTAGGGGTGGCCCTCCGTTCCTCCTCAGCCCTTGTCTTCCTCATCCCTCTGGGACGTGGTGCATTGGAGTCACGTGCTGACGTCCATCCGATCGGCTCGTGGGGCACCCCAAAACATCTTGGCTGACCTCCTGAAGAAGGAAAAGTTTTTTCCGAAACATATGTCGAGGTCTCCCCACATGCCCTATATACCAACCACTTCTGATACCCATCCATGCTCCATCGTTGAGTGACAAGGACAGTTCCATGGCTCCTTTGCTCGACGTGTACTTGAAGTTATTTTGAAACCAAATACAGACTTTGAACCTTGAAGTTATTGTGATAATTAGCTGTTTTTATACACACTTTGTTTATGTTGGTTATACATCTGAGCTCAACCGTTAAAGTCCCCTCGTTCCTTACCTTGGTAAGCAAATTTGGTGCGCCTAGGGCTTAGATCCCCAGGCCTTTAGTTATATATTTATACTGGGATGTTGGTTGACCCTAGATGTAATGAACGTTCTTTGATCCCTTTATATAAACTAATATGCTATGAAGTAAAGACGCATGTACTGCAAACACATACAAGTTCCCATTTTACTTTGCACTTTGATGCCTTTACCTATTCTTTCTCTATAACTTGTATGTGTTCCTATCTTGTTGTTGATGTTGGGATGATGGCACCCCCAGTAGGTGTGGTGTAGTTATAGATAAGATGCATGTTCTGTATTTGTGTTTGTATATTGTGACCCCCCCCCAAAAAATTCTAAAATTTAGATAAACACAATATAAGATTTTTTTTCTACCAAGGTAGCCAATACACCTCAAAATAAGAAAAAAATTTCGCTAAAATATATGAACATCTTTCAAAGGAAAGACACAAATTTCCCTTGGCCCTTTCCAACAACATGGTCCATTTCTAGAGGACGAGGCAAAAATTTCAGAATTGAGGCAAGATTTGAAGAACATCGCACATGTCCCTATTATACATTGTGTATGTCTGAATAATACCTGGTATATGTACTTGTATATATTGTATGTGTCCATATTATACATGGTACATGTCCTTATTATACATTGTGTATGTCCGTATAATACCTGGTATATGCACTTGTATATATTGTATATGTACATATTATACATGGTACAACATTAGGGGGATGTGGCAGTCTGTGCAGCGTCACATAAATCTGGGGAGAATACTCCAACTTTCAGAATAGTTAATGGAAGCAAATACATGACTAAAGGTCCCCATACACGCATAGATATGTGCAGGGCTGTGGAGTCGGTCGATAAATTGCCCGACTCCGACTCCTCTGTATGTAATATGCTAATGTATTGTATTCATCCATTGAAGGAAAGCAAGGCGACATACATTACCCACAGAACTACTGGCCAGGAAACCAACACTGTAATGGCCAATTAAAGCAGAGAAAGGGAGTTAGGCAGAAGATGCTGCTGCTTTTTCCTTAAACTAGGCACCACACTGTCACTGATCGGGGATCAATTGAACAGAAATCAATGTGCACCACATGGGCACATCAATTTCCATTCAATGGGGACCCGTTATCCCCAGCTTGCAGTGTGTGATTTAACACACGCCACAAGCTGGGGAGAAGCAGACTGTCTCACACAGCTTTCGAGTGAGGAGTGCTGGCTCCGCCCCTTCACACTGACAGCCGACGGCTGTGGAGGAGGCAAGCTGTTTCAATACTTTCCATGAAGACTCATGTCTCCATGCAAAGTATTGGAGATTGAATGGGGTCTTTCTAACATGTTGGAACCCAGTTCAATCAAGTTCCTTCGAGCCGGCTCTATTGATCCTGCCCGAAGGAAGGCACACACGGGTAGGTTTGTAAACAGATTAGAGTACAATCAATCACCGTGAGTGAGCAAGTTAATGGATTGTACTCAAATCTTGTTACAGATCTACCCGTGTGTGCCAAGCTTTAGTGTTCTGATCTTCTGCTGAACATAGGGCAGTGGAAGGCTCCAAGAAGAGGGCACTTCAAACATGATTCATGATTTCCATTGAATCCCATAGTCATGATGAGTTGAAGCTAACAATCTAAAGCCCCCCATACACCTCAAGATTGATCCATACAATCTCCATTAGATCTACCAACAACCGTGTAGTATAGTGGCCTTCCTGATAGAATACATAGTGATTGGAAGGTATATATCACTGCTATGTAGTGCCGGGTCCTCCCTGATAGAATACATAGTGATTGGAAGGTATATATAACTAGGGATGGGAAGCTCGGAAAAAAAACGGGAACATTTGGAAAAAAAATGTTTTTTTTCCGTTTTTTTCCCTGAAGATTTTTTTGGAAAAATTGAAAAAATATATTATGGCATGATGAATGACGTCCATAATAACTGTGAT
>CM070034.1:28174370-28191650 GCA_036250615.1 Ptychadena robeensis | reverse complement strand
CGCTGACGCCCCACAGCTCGGCCGGCCAGAGAACAGACATGTCCGATAATCTCTGGCTGACGCGGTTAGTTTCAACGAAGACCGGCATCGCCATTGAAGCTAACGGCCGGCACACATAGAGCAGAGTGATGACACTCTGCACTCTAGAGCTCATCTGAGCTGGTCTGTCGGCCCCCACTCGATACGTGTGTGGGGGTCTTTAGGCTAGGGTCACAGTGGGAGCTGTAATGTTATGCGCTGCATGCGTTTATTCTTATAGCAGAGAAGTCATTATGTCCGTTATGACTGTTTGTTAATTGCAACATTTGAAGTAATAATTTTTTTTATAAAAACACATCGCAGTCGGTCCATTTTTTGCCGACTCAGACTCCAGGGACCCAAAAATGTCTCCGACTCCACAGCCCTGTTGTAAACCACAAAACATTTTAAAGCATATGAACAAATGCGCCACAAACCTAATATAGGGTTAGTTTCAGAACCTTAAAAAAGTCAATTAACCATTTCCGCATCGATACACAGGATTTGCAGAACAAATCATGTGAAAGCATCAATCCACCTTACGCTAATGTGGAAAGGTGGGCACCAACCTTGACGTACCGCACTGTTAGCCTTATGACAGGCTCAACATTGTGGAAACAGGAGTGACCAAAAATACACACACCTCTTCATAGACATACAATACACATCAAACGGATATTTTTATATTAAACAGTTTCTTAAAACAAAAAAAGTTACACGTGAATTGTGGTCAGTTTTGCAAAATTTATTGGGTAACATCGAGCCACAAATATTACAAGCTAAAAAAAAAGAAAAACGAAAACAAAAAACATTTTGTAAGGGAAACAAATTGGATAAAAATACAAAAAATGTTACATTAATAAGCATTGCAGAAACAGTAAACACAGCTAAATTGTTTAACTTTTTACAAGTGTCCTACAAATGCCAAGTGGCAGAGATTGGGCCTGTTTAGCAATTGTGAAAGAGCATTTTATTCAATGAGGGGGAAAAAACCCCATAGAACGCACCAACAGTCTTTGCCACTCCACATGCTACCTAGATCCCTCAGATGAGTAATAGCGGATTGTAAGCCTGATCGGGCAGGGCCCAGTGCGCCTCCGTGTCATAACCTGTACATTATTTTGCATTGCATCTCAACTCATTTATTGTACAGCACCGCTTAATATGTTGTTGCTATATAAATAGTTCATAACAACCTGGATGAAAGTTGCTAAAACAGAATCAGTCTTCTAAATCTTCAATACCAAAAAAAAAAAACAAGTGCATGTTCTGCACCAGGTTGCTTAGAGATTATAGGTAGTATGGAGAGCATGGAATAAGAATGTTAGCAAAAACTTAAAAAAAAAAATCATTAAAAAATCCAAAGTGTCAACAGAACACATTCACTCCCCTCCAAAAAAAATCCCACCAACAGTCTTTGCCACCCCACATGCTACCTAGATCCCTCAGATGAATGACAGCAGATTGTACGCCTGATTGAGAAGGGTCCTGTGCTCCTCCAGTGTCATAAGTTGCATCTGAACTCTAATGTACAGGGTTATGCAATACGTTGGCCCTATAAAGTAGTTCATAACCCAGATCAAAGTTATCACCTGCAAGAATCGCTTAAATCTTCAATACGAAAAAAAAAATGGCGTTTACTTACAGCCATTAAAAAAAAGATTCCTTTTTACTATTGTCAGAAAATTTCCTGCACCAGGTTGCTCAGAGATATTGGTAGTATGGAGAGCGTGCAATAAGATTGTTAGCAAAAAATATTAACGGAGTTACCATTTCATATAAAAAATTTTTTTCAAAAGAAAGCTTCAACAGGATACATTCACTCCCCTGAAAAAACACTAAAATAAAAGCATCCTTTCCCCAGGTTTACATTCCCCATGCAGCACTCATGCTCATGTTGCTAGACATCCCAGCCATTCCATTTACACCCATTGACCCTTGTCTTCCACTTCCATAGTAACTGTTGTTCAGTCCGCTCTGGTTACCTAGAAGAGCAAAACATAGTTTAAGAAAGGTATCTAAAATACATATATTAGTGTTTCAACAATCAGTTTTATAAAGCTCAGCTAATGAAAGTAATGCTGGCCATACACATGCCGATAAACGGCCGGATTTTAATCTGACCGACTGGCGTGCGCGCTCTCGCCGTCGGTCAGGTTAAAATCCGGCCGTTTATCGGCATGTGCCCACATGGGGCAACAGATCACTGTCGCCCCACTTCTCGGCCGGCCAGAGATCCGACATGTCAAAAAACCTCTGGCCGATGGGAGCCGATGCCATAAGCAGCAATGAAGACGGCGTCTCCATCGCTGCTTATGGCCGGCACACAAAGGGTGCCTGGCCGATTGTGGGGCCCCAGAATGCAATGGGAGGCTAACGTGATGTCATCACGTTAGCCTCCCGGAGCGATATCAGAGGGCGATATCGCTCCAGCTCGGCATGTGTATGGCCGGCATAAGGCAGCTTTAATAAGACTTGGAGGTAGGAGCCCAAATTAATCACAGTTAAGGCTCCTCAAGGTTTAAGTTCTTACAAAACACCAATGCCTTGATAATGTGGTAGGAGAAGTTTCTCTAATAGGTTCTGCAGGAGATTATTTTTTAGCACTTTTGTACAGCAGTGTTAACAGAGGTGCAGAGTAACCAACAGGAAGAGTCAAATGACCATCTAAACCAGGGGTGGGCAAACTAAGGTCTGAGCCTTTAACTGCCCGGTCATCTTGTTAAAAACAAAAAAAACAAAAAAAACGGAGAAAATGTTCCTTCATTAGGAACAATTTACATAAGCACTTGTTATGCGCACAGTAAACCATGAGGTTCTCGTCTGGCGGCCCATGTAAATAAAGCCTTAAAAACAAAAGAGAAAAGCCGGACATGCTAGGAGTAGGCAGAATGATGACTGCCAAGTCCAGGTTTCGGCATCTTGAAGTTGGGACAAGCAGTTGTTTAAGAATCCAACATCCTCCAGTTAACAAGTAGAAAAATACTCCATACAGATGAATGTTTTCAAACTTACCATAACCACTTAAGCCAGCTTGATTTCCATATCCTGCACCATAGCTTCCACTCAGCGCTTGTGAACCATGACTGCCATAATTTGATTGTGTGCCCGCTTTAAAATTAAAAACAGTTCCATTACATTAACGAATGAGACAGATTTCACTAGGTTCAAGGTAAAGGCATGCAAAATAGAATAGGGCAGCAGGTTTATTTATATTAAAAACCAAGGAATGGGATTATGTCAAGGCATAGAAAATAAAAATCCTTTCTATTGACCCAAGACTACCTACATTATGTTGCCAAAGTATTGGTACATTCCAAACGATTGGAACACATTTAATCAAATGACTCCTGTGGCCTAAGGTGCATAAAATCAAGTACCTTGACAGAGCAATACTGTGATGAAATGCCAGTTCATTCATAGAACTTTCTGTACATAGCTGAACTATATATAGCAAGAGAAGCAAGTAAACTACAGCATTAGGTCAGGGCATAACAAAGGGTCAACTTAATTCAGAGGCAAGAAGTTTAAACTTCATATGGCGCTCAGATTAGACCAGCAGTGACAGCAGAACTTCATGGAATGAGTTTCCATGGCCAAACATCCAGCTTTACATTAGCAAATGCAACAGAGGAATACAAAAAGGTGTAAAGCACACCCCCACTAGACTAGAGCAGTATAGGTATGTTCTCTGAAGTGGCAAATGATGAGAAACATCAGTCTGGAAATCAGTTTGGCTGACAAAAAAACCCACACCCTTGGGTCCATCTCATACCCCCCAATTTAACAGAACCATTTAGAAACAGCCCATTTCTGTTTCCACGTGATGTGTTTAAAGGCATCCCAGCAAGTTTGGCAATATAGTGCATGTTAATCACGAGCCATTTTAAAGCTGAACATTGCCACTTTGGATAAATTTAAAGTTTCAGACAATTATTCTCCGATACATACCAAGTCCACCCAACATCTGCTGCCCACCATATGCACCACTTGTTCCACCAGCCGTAGAGTTAAGGAACAGCTCAACATATCTGTGTTCTAAGGACATAAAAATTTAAAGTTTAGACATTGTAAAAAAATAAAAGATATCCCAGAACAACCATGCACATAAGGGGGATGAGGGGGGACATGGTTTACAGTTTGGAAATACAGTGCCAGATAAGTGATGCAAGGCAATTTCACTTTCAACCTTCTTTATGCCATCTCTGTGCTGCAACCATCTTCATGTATGTGCAACAAAAATAGCTTCACAGCAGTTACTTAGTGAGCAAAAGCACAATATGGAGACAGACAATATGGACAGACTTTCATTCTATTATAAGGAGCCAAATACTGGCCTTTATGGTCAACAAAAGCACTGGAATTTAAATGCAGTATTAAATACTTTGGGGTGGCAATGGAATTAGGGATCATTTAAGTTATTAGATTTACTGATACTTTATGCACCAAGGTAGACTACTGACCTTTAACAATTTACATACCCCCAAGAAGCAATAGAAAAAACCCACACAAGCCATTTTTGACTTCAGTTTTGTAAAATTCCTGAGATTATCCATTTCACCAGTAATAGTGCTATAAAGTTAGAGGAATATGTGGATACAAAAGCACTTCACATGAAATGTATGCAAGATAATAAAAATGCTACTTTACTCCTGCAAAGCTTAATGAGGGGTTTGAAGTCAGGAGATTAGAAAAAAAATTTGAAAAAAAATTTAATTGACACAAATGTTGAAAGGTAAAACTAGAAATTGTAGGCAAAAATCCCTGGCCTCATTCTCCCACCCCCACCAGATCACCATTCAAAATAAAACAAAACCTTCTCCAGCCAACCACAGGGACGAGGACTCAATAGGTCTTTCAGCACAGAAAGAAGCAAAGTTACTCACGCATATTGGCTTTGTCTTTAGACATGGCTGCTACTGCATCCTCGTGTGTTGCAAATTCAACATCTGCTTCTCCGGTGACTCGGCCATCTGCCCCAATTTCAATGTGAACTCGCACCGGATTCAAAGGAGAGAAGAACTAAAAGAAATTGGATTGGTTAGGCTTGCGATTGGAAAATATGGAACAAATTGCTTAGAAAGTGCCTTTAGTAAGATAAATCAATATCAGTTTGCTAAAATGTCCTATTAAGATTATGAAAAAAACCTTTCCATTTAGTTGGCCATTCTAAATAAACGTGTCCCTCTGTTACTGACGTTTTTTCACAAAACCTTGCACAATGTATTAAGCAATGGCTATCCTACAAGTGAGGATATTCCGACATACACAAGATGGTACTTACAGTATAAATGTCTGTTTCTGTTGCCCTATAGGGAAGGCCTCTCATGTGAACACAGTGTCCTGTCGTACTTTGAAAATTAGAACCATCTCCATACCTCTGGTCTGACACTATTGAGAGAAAAAGCAGAAAAGTTTAAAAACAAGGACAAGAACCTCACCTCCCCCCCCCAAAAAACAAATCCTATGTACATACCTCTACCAAACCTTTGCTCTGCACCAAATCCATATTCATTATATCCGTTGTACTCTTCATATCCACTATATCCTTAAAAGAAAAGAACATCCTCAATATCTTACATCATGTGAATCACAAGAGTAAAGCAGAACTATTTGCAAGGGGATGCCTACACTATGCAAGATAGCAATGGAAGGAGGTTTGACATCTTTTCGTATGACACCAAGAAAGACCACATCTCCCTTGCTTGCCAGTGTCACATTATGGTTATGGGCTTTATGAGAAGTGTATAAAGAGAAATATGGTTCACTTCAGCAACATACATTTGACGGTTTTCATTGGAAGAACTAAGCTACAAATAAAGTAAACTTAAAAGCATGTTTAAAAAAAAATTGTCACTTCCCCTTCCAACATAGTGTGCCCACATCCATAAATCGCTACAAAAAAAACAAAACCCGAGAGGGGGATAGAGAGCCAGGTATCAAACTCTCATCCGTCCTCTCCAGAATGGAGGCTCAAACTCATGGACTTTTGAGGCACATTTTAGAAATTGATATTGTGATATATTGTGATATTGTGTATATATAAGATTTTTACAATATAAACCATAAATTTCTAAAACGTTCCTTAAAAGTCCAGGAGTTTGAGCCTCCATTCTAGAGAGAGGATGGATGAGAGTTGATATATAGCTCTCTATACCCCTCTCTGTTTTTTGTACAAGTAAAAGCATGGACTTACCTCCTCCATAGGCTCCACGCCTCATGCGATCAAACCCTCTCCCTAATGCACTGTAGCCTCTGCCAGCACCTGGTCGGTCATAGGGTCCTGGGCGCTGCATGCCAAACAGTTTCCTCGGAGGATCATAGTGTGTACGAACCTCTGCTCTACTGCTCTTAAAAATCTCAATGTACCTAAAATGGGGTTGGGGGTGGGGAGATTGATTAATTAGCAAACACAACAATAAGCACATTCTACATATGTAACTGCAGAAAATATTGTTACATTTCTAAAACCAGTAACATTTACACTATAATCACATGTATGTTGTCTTTTATGGCATGATCAACTACTAACATTATACATGTATAGCACAAGGCTTTTCTCTTTAAAAAAAAAAAAAAAAGTAATGTTGCGCAGCAATTACTCAAGGGTGCATATTGAAAAACCCATTGTAACAAAAGTAAAAATTTTATACCATAAACAATAAAATATAAGACAAGAAAGTATCACATTTTCTTATGGCAACGCTAACAGATTTACAGCAGAGCATGTATTTTTTAAACCAAACTGAATTTTTAACTTACGCAGTTCTTTAACGTACAATAGATTAAATTGATGTTCTTTATCAAAACTATACCATAAGAAAAGTGACAACCAACCATCCATCCCCACCTGTGCCCTATTCTCTCCTTGTGTTTCTTTAGAGCCTTTTCAGCTATTTCCTGTGAAGCAAACTGCACGAAGGCCTCCCCCGTACTCCTCCCCTGGAAGTCCACCGGCAATGTTATCCCATTTGGCACGATTTCCAACCCTTCAACCCAAGGACAAATAACCCCAGCGGGGGGGTAAACATTAACATTTCAAAACCCAGACAGACATTCTTAAAAAAAACACCAGTACATTTAGGGTAGAAAACATTTACCAAAACAAAACTGAAAATCATTGCTCCATTAGCTTTCACAAATAGATTAAGTATTTGACTATTTAAGCCATATTAAAATAAACCTTGAAAAATAACCAGAAGAGATTAGTTACAATTCTGCATTCAGGTGATGGGGGTTATTATAGGACAGGGACACCAAGAGGCAACTTGCCTTTGAGTGTTTTCACCCTAGAGAGGTACTGTTCAATACCAAAATCTATTTTTTTTTTTTACAGATAAAAAGTTTTTTTTTTTGTTTTTTTTACTTTAAAAAATGCAATATTAAAGGGTGTTTTAACTGAAGTGATCATCTATCAACTTTAGCTGCTTTGCTGAACTTGTTCTGCAAAAATTACAGAAATACAAAAATATTTGTATATCAGCAACTAAAGGAAGCTCCTAAAAACTTGGTGGCAAAAAAAAAAAAAATACATAAAAGGAATAAAATTAGTTTGCAATGTAGGAGCGAGAAGTTTTGGAAGTGGAATTATAAACAATCGATCCAGTAGAAGGGAGGTCTTAAGTAAAAACCCATTAAGGATGTCTGTACTTGAAAGTTGCATTTAGAGAACTCATAAGTATATAAACAGTGGATAACATGAGCAATCATGAAAACATTATGTTGAAACAGGATAAAAGTTTAAAGGAAAAAAAAAGAAAAATGCTTTGATCAGTGTTTTGTTTCTGAGGAAGGATTACAAGCTATGAATTATTTTGCTTAAATGTCTAAATTTACACAAAGTAAATAAAAAACACCATAGGAGTGTACTGTAATGGGAGCCATAGTCTAACTAGAAAGGATTGTTCATTCTAACAACTTTCCAAACAGGATGTTAATCCTAAAGTTTAGGAAAGGCACTTACACTACAGTCAATGGTCAAAATGTGAAAAAGGAGACACAAAGTGTTGCTAGGTAAAGTAAAACTCCAATTTCTAGTCATCCTTTCATTGCTGTGGGAAGGGGGGGGGGGGGGAATATATTGTACCGTTAAGATTGAACATACCTGAAAAAAACTGAACAATTTCCTCTTTACTACAGCCAAAAGGAAGGCCTCTTAAACGAACAAAGCCATCGTTTGCAGTGTCAGGGCTGTTGGGACCAGTGTGTTTTAAAACCCAGTCCATTTCAACATTATTAGATTTGAAAACTGTAAAAAACAAAGAAAGCAGTCAGGATCATCAAATGAGGAATATACACACGGCTGAAGTTAGTACATTATTATTATCACACTATTGGTAAGCCGAACCTCCTGGGTGTTCTCCCCAACTTAACTCAGGTTAAACTTAAGCCGAGTTAACTGCAGGGAAACATACCCGCCCACCGGTCTCCCCCAGCAACTCAATGGATCGGTATACACCCCCCCCCCCCATTGTGTCACCAGTGACCCGAAAAGGGTGGGGGTAGACAGCACAATAGACCATGTTAATGGAGGGGTGGCACTTTTCCCAAAGGGGCAGAAAAAGCCAATGGGCAAAACAAAAATTTCATCTGCATGCGTCAATCTTAAGCTGGCTATAGACTAAGATTTGCATTTGATTTTGCTGCAGATCAACCACTGTGTGCGCTCACAGCAGACAATCTAGCCACAAAATTTAAGGCCGCCATTAATCAGTCTAGAAATGAAACTAATTATGCACATGTCTATAAAACTTAAACCAATCTTTTTACTTTGGCGCAATTTGTTTTCCTCTGATCGTGCCCATAGACATGAATGTGGGAACATAACCTTAGACTGTAAACCCGATCAGGCAGGGGCCTCTACTCATCCTGCACATTTGTGTTCTCAACTCTAATGTATTGTACAGTGCTGCATAACATGTTGGCACTATATAAATAACAATAATAAGGGTGTACAGCAGATTACCGGGCACGACCCGCCGGTGGCAATACCTGACTTTACTAATTCAACATGTGGAATATTAGAGAGGTTTTAGCACCATGGCTCCCAAACTTTTCTATTTAGGAACACTTTCGAGCACCCCCCCCCCCATTCAAACACAGGTTCAGGTCCCCCATTAAAAATACTTTCAGGTCCCCCCCCCCCCAGGTGGGAACCACTTTTTTTATCAATATACAAAAAAGGTGAATAGTTGTTTGATCCATTTACAGTACAAAAAGGTGACTAGAGAGGTTTTGATCTATTTACACTATGAATATATTACATTAATCTTATTGATCCACATACAATATAAGAGGTTTGGATCATGTGCTATAGCTCTCTGCTCCACAATACAAGGGATTGTATCTACTTACCTTCCACGTATCTGTGTCCCATGGTCTCCCTGTCTTTTTTCAGGGCAAGGTTAAGATCATCCTCGGTTTCGAACTCCACAAACGCCTCCCCGCTTGGCCTTCCCTCTTTGGTGTAGATGAAGTGAATGCCATGGGCACCGTTTAGGATCTTTGACTCTGGAAGAGGATACATGAGAGAAGTCAGTTTCGGCATGTAACGAGGATTTCCCGTCCATTATAAAGACACATTATTAATCTTATTACCTGTGAAAAAGTTCTCGATTTCATCGGTAGAGCAGGACCAGGGCAGCCCCCGCACCTTCACCACGCAGCCTTCCCCACCTTCGGACATTTTCTTTCCGTACGTCTGGCCGACACTGCAGAACACCACGTGACTCGAGATCAGAGCAGCGTCACAAAGACAAAATGGCGGCCGCACCTCGCTCACTCACACCGCTAACACAACAAAGGCCACAGCAACAGGCGACAAAACACCACACGATTCCCGGGCCTTCACATAAACCAAGCTCACAACCCTCACACAAATAACGCCCCGGAGGAACACCGTATACTTGTAAAGCGGAAACCGCGCTCAATCCGATACAAAGAAACAGCCTTTCCTCACAGCAAGCTAGGACAACCGTAGGCACACGCGATTAAACAGAAGCAGTCTACAGCACGAGCATCCAGCTAAGCGGGAACCGAATCACAACCCCACGTTACCACACACTACCGGCTCACCTAGTCCAACAAACAGCTCTGTGAGTGTGAACGAGAAGACTCGCGACTGAGCAATAACGCACGCTCCACACATGCGCACTCTCACTCGCCCGCCCCTTCCCGTGACGCGTTGGGCCTGGTTTGGCGCCATGTACAGTTGCCTGTAAGCAGAGCATTGTGGGTCTGTCTTTGTATCTGTGCTCTGAGGGGAATGTTCAATAAAGAAACATTGTATCTCTATTGTTTACATTGTATAATATCACTTGTAACTCTATAACATATATAATAATATGTACAATATTACAATGTAACTGTCACATCCCTGTACAAGTGAGAGCTGACCATCCAACCTGCTCACTGTCCTGCCACGCAAATACAATAATCATTAAAGCAGGGAACACACGCATAGATATGGGCCAGATCGATGGACGTCTTGAGCGCCTTGCGCGCTCACAGACATCTATCTGGTCCATATCTGATGCGGCATCCCGGTTTTAAAAACAAGGATATCGGACATGACCGTAAATCACGGTCGATGTCCATTGCTTTGCATGGGGACCGCGGGTCTGCATTGCAAAGCATCGTCAGAGCTGGAGACACAGCAGTGCTGCGAGTTCAGTTCCTTCGATGTCGGACAGCAGCACGATGCCGGGAGCCTCAAACGGCTCCTAAATCCATGTGTTCCCTGCTTTATTCCCACTAAAACTGTACTCCATCATTAAAGCATACCGACAATGGCCTAAAAGTATATCTCCTCAGCGTTGTGATATCTGTCGGGACCCCCTGCGTTAAGTGCAGTGCTTGGCGTGGGTTCCAACAGAGCACATCCACATTACCTGCCTGGCAGATCCTCTGTTCACATGGTGGTGAGACGATTCACCGATGCAGACGTTAACGTAGTTCAGTATGTCAACCTACGGGCAGGTAATGTGTCGGAACCCCCACCAAGCACTGCGCTTAACGCAGGGGGTCCTGACGGATCACACAACGCAGTGGAGACATAACCAAAGGCAGTAGCACCTACACCACTAAAGGTCCCCATACATGGATAGACAGACAGGTAGATAACCGCTTCGGTCACTGATGTCATATCCAGAGCCAAATGATACCAAAAGTCCCTTCACTTAAAGCGAGTCTACTACCCTCGGTGTCCATCAAAAGTAATGGCCATGGAACAGGGCTTTACCAACATGTCGGATCCCTGTTTGATCGACATTTCATTCGAGCGGGATTGAACCCACAGGGAGGGCAGCATTCGATTCCTGAACCGGCAAACGCACACGGCGTTCAACCATTTTGGAATTAAGTGCACAATTTTGCAGTGTATGGGGAACTTAATGTGGCCATACACGGGTCGATACACGTCAATGGATGAACCCTGAAGTGCAACAATATGAAGTCACCACGCTGCACTCAAGCTTTGTTGATTGAGCTGAGAATCGACATGCAGCACTTTTGTGCAATCGATCGGTTACCACCATCCAAAGTGGTGGTAATGGAACATGTTGGTTCTCTGTATGGATGGTCGAAAAATTCGCAGTGCAAATTAGACTTTGGACTTTTCGTCTTTTTCACCGAAAATTCGCATAGTCGAATTTTGATGGGGTCAAAATCAGCCTGATATTTCGACTGAAATCGAAATTTGAACTTAAAAAAGAACTTTGCTTTTGATTTGCCGTGCCGCTATTTCGCATGCGAATATCGCCATTTTATTTAAATTTTTCGCATGCGGGAGTGATTGGAAAATTCGCATTGGCGAAAATTCGCACGGTGCTAGCTAACTTTGTGAGCTTATTGCAAATCCCCTGAAAATGGTATCCTCATAAAACTGCTGGAGTTGTAGAGAAGAGTTGTGGGACATTGCTGGAGATGTAGAGAAGGGTTGGGGGGCATTGCTGGAGATGTAGAGAAGGGTGGGGCGGCATGCAGGAGAGTGTAGAGAAGGGTGGGGGACTTGATGGAGATGTAGAGAAGGTTGGTGGAACATTGCTGGAGATTGTAGAGAAGGTTGGGGGACATGCAAAGAGACCGGACATCTAATAGAGAAGGGTTGGGGGACTTGCTGGAGATTGCTAGAGAAATGGTTGGGGTTACATTGCGGAGAGGTTTACATAGGGTTGGAAGGACCATTGCATGGACGATTGTAGAGAAGGGTTGTGTGGACATTGCTGAGCGTGTAGAGAAGGGGTTGGTGGAACATTGCTGAGATTGTAGAGAAGGGTTGGGGTACTTGCTAGCTGGAGATTAGCGAGGTTGCTGGAGACCTTTGCTATGAGTTGTCTAGAAGGGTTGCGGGGACATTGCTGGAATGTAGAGAAGGGTTGGGACCATTGCTGGATATGCAAGTAGAGACGCGTTGGGGAACATTGCTGGATTGTAGAAAGGTCTCCGTGGGACATTAAGCTGAGATTGTTAAAAAGTTTGGGGGACATTGCTGGAGATGTAGAGCAGGGTTGTGGGACATTGCTGGAGATTGTAGAGAAGGGTTGGTGACACTTGCGGGAGATAGTACGAAGGGTTGGGGGAACAGTGCTGGAGAGTAAGAACGCGGGTGAGGGACATTGCTGGAGATTGTAGAGGAAGGGTTGGGGGACATTGCTGGAGTGTAGAGAAGGGTTGGGGACATTGCTGGAGATGTAGAGAAGGGTTGGGGGACATTGCTGGGAGTGTAGTGAGGGTTGGGGGACATGCCTGGAGATGTAGAGAAGGGTTGGGGACAGTGTGGAGATGCAGAGAAGGTGTTGGGCGGACATGCTGGAATGCAGAGAAGGGTTGGGGACATTGCTGGAGAGGTAGAGAAGCGTTGGGGGACATTGTGGAGATGTAGAGAAGGGTTGGGGGGGGACATTGCTGGAGAGTACAGAAGGGTTCAGGGGGACATTGGTGGAGATTGTAGAGAAGGGTTGGGGAACATGCTGGAGTTGTAGAGAAGGGTTGGGGGGAGGGACATTGCGGGAACGGTGCAGAGAAGGGTGGGGACATTGCTGAGATGTAGATAGAGCAGGGGGTGGGGGGGGACATGCTGGAGATGTAGAGAAGGGGTGGGGGACATTGCTGGAGTTGTGGAGAAGGGTTGGGGAAGTGCTGGAGATGTAGAGAGGGTTGGGGGAATTGCTGGAGTTGTAGAGACGGGTTGTGGAGGACATTGCTGGAGATGTAGGAAGGGTTGGAGGACATTGCTGGAGTGTAGAAAGGGTGGGGACATTGCTGGGTTGTAGAGAAGGGTTGGGTTGGGGGGACATTGCTTGGAGTTGTAGAGAAGGGCTGGGGGACATTGCGTGCGAGGTGTAGAGAAGGGTTGGGGACATTGCTGGAGTTGGAGAGATAGAGACGGGTTGGGGGGACATTGCTGGAGGTGTAGAGAAGGGTTGGGGGACTGCTGGAGTTGTAGAGAAAGGGTGGGGTATGGGGACATGCTGGAGGTGTAGGGAGAAGGGTTGGGGTACATTGCGGATTTGGATGAGAAGGGTGGGGAGGGACCATTGCTGGAGATGTAGAGAAGGGTGGAGGACATTGATGGCGAGTAGAGAAGGGTTGGGGGACATTGCTGGAGAGTTATTGAGAAGGGTTGGAGGACATGCTGGAGCTTGTAGAGAGGGTTGGGGACCATGCTGGAGATGTAGAAGAAAGGTTGGGGACAGTGCTGGAGTTTGTAGAGAAGGTTGGGGACAGTGCTGGGTGGTAGAGAAGGGTGGGGGGACCATTGCTGGAGTTGTAGAGAAGGCTTGGGGACATGCTGGCGTTGTAGAGGAAGGGTGGGGGACATTGCTGTGGAGTTGTAGAGAGGGTTGGGGACATGGCTGGAGGTGTATGTAGAGAAGGGTTGGGGTTTTTTTTTTTAGGGGACATTGCTGGAGTTGTAGGAGAAGGGTTGTGGGGACATTGCTGGAGGTGTAGCGAAGGGTTGGGGGACATTGGCTGAGATGTAGGAAGGGTTGGGGGGGGAACATGCTGGAGTTGTGGAGAAGGGTTGGGGGACTTGCTGGAGATGTAGAGTTAGAGAAGGGTTGGGGGACATGCTGGAGTCGAGAGAAGGGTTGGAGGACATTGATGGAGATGTAGAGAAGGGTTGGAGGACATTGCTGGGTTGTAGACGAAGGGTTGGGGACATTGCTGGAGTGTAGAAGGAAGGTTGGGGGACATTGCTGGAGTTGTAGAGAAGGGTTGGGGGACTTGCTGGAGGTGTAGGAGAAGGGGTGGGGGACATTGGCTGGAGTTTTAGGAAGGTTGGGGGGACATGGCTGGAGGTGTGTAGAAAGGGTTTGGGGGACATTGCTGGAGTTGAGAGAAGTGGGGGGACATGCGGAGGGTGTATGAGAAGGGGTTGGGGGAAATTGCTGGAGTTGTAGAGAAGGGTTGGGGGACATTGCTGGAGATGGTGTAGAGAAGGGTGGATGACATGGCTGGAGATGTAGAGAAGGGTGGGGGACATTGCTGGAGAGTAGAGAGGTTTGGAGGACATTGCTGGAGATGTAGAGAAGGGTTGGGGGACATTGCTGGAGATGTAGAGAAGGGTTGGGGACATGCTGGAGTTGTAGAGAAGGGTTGGGGGAATTGATGGAGATGTATAGAGAAGGGTTGGGGGAATTGCTGGAGAGGTTGTAGAGAAGGGTTGGGGGACATTGCTGGAGGTGCAGAGAGGGTTGGGGGACTTGCTTGGTGATTTGTAGAGAAGGGTTGGGTTGGGACATTTGGGAGGTAGAGAAGGGGTTTGGGACATACTGCGGAGTTGTAGAGAGGGTTGGGGACATTGCTGGCAGTTGTAGAGAAGGGTTGGGGGACAGTGCTGAGATGTAGAGAAGGTGGGGACATTGCTGTGGCGTTGTAGTGTAGAGAAGTTGTGGGACATTGCTGGAGGTTGTAGAAAGGGTTGGGGGACATTGCTGGAGATGTAGAGAAGGGTTGTGGGACATTGTGATGGAGGTGTAGAGAAGGGTTTGGGGGACGTGCTGGAGATGTAGAGAAGGGTTGGGGGAATGGACATTGCTGGAGATGTAGAGCAGCGTGGGGACATTGCGGGAGTGTAGAGACGGGTTGGGGAACATTTGAAAATATAAGTTTGCTCTAACATGTCAAGTTGTGTTGGGTTTAAATCTCAGCTCTGATTGTAAAGCTCTGCTATTATGTACACTGATTCTTCTGTTATAGCTGAAGCTCATACAGCAAATAGAAATTTTCCACCTTATGTGAATTTTTGACCTTATGCGAATTTTAGGCTTTATGCGAATTGTTGAGTGTTTTATGCGAATTTTTGGCATTATGCGAATTTTCGACTTTAGAAATTTCGCAGTCGAATCGAAATTCGATTGGGAAACTCGAAATTTAAGTAGAATCAAATTTTATTCATTTCGACCATCTCTAGTTCTCTGTTCGACCGAGCTGGATGAAATCGATTCAAGAACAATCGATCACCACACATGGCACACTGTGATCGGACATGTTAGTAGATTCACTGTGCACCGGCACTGTGATCTGACATGTTGGGAAATGTTTGTCGATTGTACAACGATGGAACTAAAATCGTAGCATTGTGTTTGTTGGTTGGGGTGATTGTATTCCATGAACACGTTTATATATGACTCTTTTCTGTGTTTTGTGATCGAAACTAGAATCGGCGATTTTGGTCGAATTACGATCGTACCTTCAATGTGAATCTACTTTGGATTCGCTTACGACCGGTTTCCGATGAATATATAAAGGTCTAAAATCGAATCGGAAATCGATCATACTAAAATCAAACCGTGTATGCCTAGCTTTAGGCTTCTATCATCAAGTCTGCATCTGCTAATGCTCTGCACAATCGCTATGTTCATCCTCTATAAAAACCATAATAAATAATAAGCCCCCCATACACGTTCCGATTATTCTCCCGACCGATTTTTCGTCCGATCGTGTCACCCGATTTTCACCTAAAATGTAATGGTCGGTCGGCTGTCACGAAAAATCGGAATTCGAATTATCACCGATCCATCAGCCCGACCCTATTTATTAACAGCAGATCGACCAAAAATTTACGGACAGGTCCGGGTACATAATTCCGTATCCGATTAATCTCCCGATCGATTAATCTCCCGACCAAGTTGGTCGGTCGGGCAAAATTCGTACGAAAAATCGGAACGTGTATGGGGGGCTATAGTTTGTGAGAATCTCGTGTAACTGCAACTGTTCACCGATTGTGTTTATTCATTAACAAACTTCTGAGTAGAGATGGTGAAATGAGACGCCGACATTAGCATGCAACGCCTGGGAATTGTATGCAGACTAAAACTGAGCCAATCAAATACAACAGCTGCTGTGTATAATGGGCTTTCAGTGTGCAGTATACAATGTGTGTGTATTCGCATGGTAATGTTATTAGAGAACTGTAAAAGAATATAAAAGACACACCCAAACTGCTGGACGATGACAACACGGCCTGAAAAGTACTCTGAAAGACATGCTAATGTCATATTACCATCTCGGATTATTCTCTATGGGGGAGGATGGAGCATCTTCTGTTCCTTGTACCAACACCTGGATTGTGAAGTCTTCAGATTTCTGGATGTAAATCAGGGTACAGACATGGAGATATGGGTCAAATCGATGGCCGTTTTGAGCGCTGTGCGGCCATCTATCTGACTCATATAATCTGCCCCATCGCTGTTTTCGTGCGGGATCAATCCCGCTCGAAAACGGCTTTATGGGATATGACCGCAATTACGGCGATGTCCGATGCTTTGCCAAGCAGAGCTTCAGCTGAGCCGGGGAGAGCAGAGCCGTCTTTCCCCAGCCAATATCTGACAGCAGCGCGATGATGTCATCACACTGCTCCAGGGTACATCGGACGGCTCGAATATCCAGCCGTCTGTACCCTGCTTTAATATCCATATTTAGTAGATCTAAAGGCCCCCATACACAGGTCCGTTTCCCAGCGGATTCCGGGACGATCGATTCCAGGAGTGTGCACGCAAAACGATCGTCCCGGAATGGCGTGAAGCCCACCTTGTCCGTCCGATCACGTCCGATCGTTCAGGGGCCCAGAATCGGATCAGACAGAGAACCAACATCTTGTCTTTCTGATCCGATTCAGCACACCACAGGGGGAGTTGCCATTTGGGAAGTAAGCGATCGGACACGGAATCGTCTAGGAATCGTCCATGAATCCGCGGCACAAGGTGGTATGTAGCGATCGGACACACTTAATTGGCCGATCGATCGGACCTCCGATTC
>CM070034.1:28125001-28147314 GCA_036250615.1 Ptychadena robeensis | reverse complement strand
CTGTGTAATCACTGCTGAAGGTTGTGCGCAACTACCCATTATCTTTCTTAGCTTGTTATATTTGAGTAGCCCTGTTTTAGAGTGTCAGCTCAACTGCAGGCACTACCGTATAATGTTTTACAGCATCAGCTCAACAGCATGCACTAGCATGTAATGTTTTAGAGCCTCAGCTCAATGGCAGGCACTGCCATATAATATTTTAGAGCACCAGCTCAACCATATGCACTGGCATGTAATGTTTAAGGGCATCAGCTCAACTGCAGGCACTGCCGTATAAGGTTTAAGAGCGCCAGCTCAACTGCAGGCACTACCGTATAATGTTTTAGAGCACCAGCTCAACAGTATGCCCAGTGCATGTAACGTTTTAAAGCGTCAGCTCAACTTCAGACACTGCTGTATAATGTTTTAGATCATAAGCTCAACTGCAGGCACTGCCTTAGAATGTTTAAGGGTGTCAGTTCAACTGCAGGCACTGCCGTATAATGGGTTTTTTTTACAATATCTTCTTATTCATTTTAATTTTGCCACATTATCAATACAATTGTTGGGGCTTTGGATAATCAATCTGGCCCCTACAATTAACTGTTAATGCTGGCTGGCAGCTCCACCCCCTCATGCAGACATATGAGTGAGTGACAAGATTGCCATTCCTTCTTACAGTGAGTGACTAGATTGCCATTCCTTCTGAAAGTGAGTGATAACATTGCCATTCCTTCTAACAGTGAGTGACAACATTGCCATTGATTCTGACAGTGAGTGACAACATTGCTATTCCTTTTGACAGTGAGTGACAACATTGCCATTCCTTCTGACAGTGAGTGACAACATTCCCATTCCATCTTACATTGAGGTACAACATTGTCATTCCTTCTGACAGTGAGCGACAACATTGCCATTCCTTCTGACAGTGAGTGACAACATTGCCATTCCTTCTGACAGTGAGTGA
Organism: Ptychadena robeensis; assembly: GCA_036250615.1. Taxonomy (NCBI): domain Eukaryota; kingdom Metazoa; phylum Chordata; class Amphibia; order Anura; family Ptychadenidae; genus Ptychadena; species Ptychadena robeensis. The sequence continues at coordinate 28,146,368 of CM070034.1, read as the reverse complement.
CAGCATTGCCATAACTTCTAACAGTGAGTGACAATATTGCCATTCCGATTGCCATTCCTTCTGACAGTGAGTCACAACATTGCCATTCCTTCTAACAGTGAGTGAAAACATTGCCATTCCTTCTAACAGTGAGTGACAACATTGCCATTCCTTCTAAAAATGAGTGACAACATTGCCATTCCTTCTGACAGTGAGTCACAAGTTTGCCATTCCTTTTAACAGTGAGTGACAACATTGCTATTCCTTTTGACAGTGAGTGACAACATTGCCATTCCTTCTGACAGTGAGCGACAACATTGCCATTCCTTCTGACAGTGGGTCTGTTCACAGGACAATGCAAAAAAACTGCATGTAAAAAAGCATACAATAGATGCAGCGCCTTGCAAAAGTATTCCCATCCTTGGTACTCTTCATGGTTTGATGCCAAACAATTTTAATTTTATTGTGAAGAAAACAGCAAATAGGACAAAATAACAGAAAACTTCAGCATGCATAACTCTTCACCCCTCCCTAAAGTTTGGACTAGGCCAATTTTACATTTAAATGTTGAGATGTGAACCTCCATGCCAGTTTTACAACCACAGACAGACTTACAAAGGTTTCTCTCAAGAATATCCCTGTATTTGGCAGCATCCATCTTTCCATCAACTTGGACCAGTTTCCCGGCTGCTGAAAAACATCCCCACAGCATGATGCTGCCACCACCATTTTTCACTGTGATGATGGTGTTCTTGGTTTGAAGTGTTGGGTTTGAGCCAGACATATAGTTTTCCTTTGAGCTCTAAAAGTTCAATTTTACTCTCATCTCAGCACCTTCCATCATTCATTTGGGGAGTCCCCCACATGCCTTTGGCAAACTAAATGTGCTTTGTTATTTTTAATGTTATGGCCGCCTTAAGTGTCTTGTCGTTAAGTCCTGCTGGTGTTAGATTGCATGCCTACTGCTCATATAGTGGGGGTCCCTCTCAGGTCACTATAGGAGAAGGGGCACCCATCAGTGAGGGGGGAAATCTGGTTCAGAGGCTGCAGTTTGTACTCCTGACACTAGGGGGGTGGCAGCGTAGAGAATATAAAAACCATTCCTGCCGGAAGGAGCTTGTTGATCTGGGAAGGAAGGAAGGCAGCGCAGGAGCCAGTCCCCGGTCTCCCTGTGATCTGCATTCTACCAGAAGGAGCGTACAGGTAGCTCTGGAGCAGAACAACCCATGTAATGAGTACAGAACTGTGCTGATTGCCTTTCGATCACAGGCACAGCTGAGTAAGGGAAAAGTGGGGTGGATTCCTTTCACCAGAGTGGAAGGTCTTGAGAGAGCCCAGGAGCGGGAAACGGCTGGAGCGGGGTGGAGCATCGGAGGGCCCCCATGGGTGTCCTTAGGGACTGCCTGCTGTTGTTCCCAAGGTTTGGGTACTGGACTGTTACAACACTCTAACTTGCCGCTGCTGCACTGCAGTGCGGTTTGAAGCCTTAAAGACTTCTAAGTATGACTGAACAAATGCCTATTGTTGTGCTAGGCATAAATGAAGTAGAAGTTGCACTATACTGGTTCTTTGAGTGGTTCCTGGTTCCCTATCCGACACCTGCCCGTTACACTCATATGGCAATTGCTACTGCCTTATGAGTGTTTCAGAGTTCCACAAAAGTGGGGCGAAAGTCCTTCTCCATGTAGGAAAATAGGTTAAAATTAAGATGCACATACATGATTTTGTTCTGGAGCTTTGACACCTTGACTTGACTTTTTTCTGTACTTTGTCCAATGTGAAATGTTTCTCATTCCCTCATAATCAGTGGTTTAAAACTCTACATTGATTTTCAAGTGACGAATACCCTTCTTCTGGTAAACTCTAGAAACAGGAATCTCACAGTAATAATGAAGTAAGAATGTTAGCGGATGCCATGCAATATTCCTGTGCATTCCATACATACTGCACTAAATACATTATAAAATTGCCATCATCTTGTTGATTGAGTTATTACCTGGAGCGTTTTTGGATAAATTGTTATAAGAAATAAGAAAGGAAAGGAATAAAACCTAAGAAAGAGAAAACCAAAACCACAATGAAAACATTATAAACACACATTTTGTTAGCTCTAGCAGTGATTAGCTAAACATGATTACTTCCACCTACAGTATTATTAGGGACACATACAATAACATAATCACTCTGTCTTTCTACATACACACATGCATACTTATATACTTAAATAATCTTATTAATTTTATATCTAACATCCCAATAAGATGGGCAAAAAGATATTACAAATGGTTTCAAATAACACACATTAAGCTGTTGAAAAATGAAAGACATACATTTAGCATTTCCAACAGGTTCCAAGACATGTCCAAAATTATGGCTACCGCATTTTTTGGACTATAAGACGCTCCTGACCATAAGACGCACACAGTTTTTATAGCAGGAAAACCAGAAAAAAATATTTGAAGCGTTCAAAGCAATTGGGAAAAAAGGCCCTGCTGTACCAAATTTCAGCCACAACTGAACTGGTGTCACTAGAGAGCACACTTCACAACACACTGTCCTCTTCCTCACACATGGGGAAGGGGGGGGCAGGGGAACTGCAGCATATGTCTCCCCTCTAGGCTGTGTGCATGTGTGAGGAAGCTGCCAGCGTGAGTGCAGCTTTCCCACACACAGCTCTGCATTATTTATATCAGCCGGGCTTTGTGCAGATCTCCCACCTGACAGCTCCTCCACCTCCCCGGCTAATCTTTTTGTGGGGAGAGTGAGGATGCTGGTGGGAAGCCATGGGGTGACCACCCACAGCCGAAAGGCACAGGCACTGATTTTAGGGGGGGGGGAGTGCATCTAATAGTCCAAAAATACAGCAACTATTTCATTTCCAGCTATTCAGTTATACCAGGTAGAGGTCAACATAATGTTGCTTGTCTCTGCTCTCTCTGCACATGTGCGGGGGCACTGTCATACTAAGGTAATTGCATGTTTGGACTAAAAAAAAAATCTACCGTATATACTCGAATATAAGTCGAATTTTTCACCACCTGAAATGTGCAAAAAAAAAAAGGACATTTGGCTTATATTCAGGTCAAGAAATGAAAATCACCGCATTTTGTAGGTGGACTTTATGAATGATTTGCCAAGCCCCCGAACATGCTATCATCACCAAATTTGCTACAGATGTAGAGAAGGGTTGTGGGAATATTTTCAAAATAATATTTATTGCTCTAGCATATGTAGTTTTTGCATAAATTAGGTTCAAATCAAGTCAAATTTTATTTTGTGCAAAAACTTGATATGCTAGAACAATACTTTTTCCTTTCCAATGTCCCCACACCCCTTCTCCACACCTCCAGCACTTATAGTGATGATATCATGTTCAGGGGCTTTGTAATTACCTTACAAATCTGCTGTATTGAATAATTACACCTAAAAACAAAAGTACATTTGCTGTGTGTTTCTGTGTATTAGTTGCTGCATTTCCCTCCCAAGGCTTATACTTGAGTCATTCAGTTTTTCCAGATTTTTTTTCTAAAATTGGGTACCTCGGCTTATATTCGGGTCAGCTTATACTCGAGTATATACAGTACTTAACTTCACAACATTATGTGATAATTCTTTGCAATTATCCTTATTGTTCTACTATGAGTAATTGTACATGGCCCATAAACTCTCCCATATGCCAAAGCATTCAAGACTCTCTATTTAAAGTGCTCAGATATTACTTTTAGAGCCAGAATAGTGTCCCACTATGGCCAGCCTGTAACACAATTAAAGAGGGACACATACCCCTAGCATGGAGGGGGCTCTTTATGATGGGAACCCCTTCATGGGGTTGTTTCCTGCATTAGTCCACAGATAAAGAAAAATACACATAGCTCGTGTATTTAGATGATATTATACCCTTATAAGCCAAGATAAATACAAGCTACATATATACATACAAATAGTATCTCACAAAGGTGAGTTCATAATGTCGGTTTCATGAAACAACACTAAAGATATTACACTTTGATACAATGTAAAGTAATCTGTGTACAGCTTGTATAACTAAAAAAATGCAACAAAAATGAGTACACCTCAAGTGAACAATGTCCAGAATATGCAATTTTCCCTCCCCGGTGTCATGTGATTTGTTAGTGTTACAAGTTCTGATGGGAATGGGGGGCAGGTGTGTTACATTTGGTGTTATTTTGCTCATATCCTATCATTCTGGTCACTGAAAGTCCAGCATTGCACCTCATGGCAAAGAAATCTCTATGGATCTGCAAAAGAATTGTTGCTCTACATAAGAATAGCCTAGACCAGGGGTGGCCAATAAATGGTTAGGATAACAGCAGCACGAGTCAGATCTAAATTACATCCGCCGGAAGCCGGTGTTAGCTGACTTGCAATGCAATATAATACATCTGTTATGAGTGCGGCATCTTTTGGCAGGCATGGTACTGCATGGTCATATTTCAGACACATGACTGAAGTAACCATTTCCAAACTTTGCAGAGCACTGCATATCACAGCATCAACTTCTTCTTTTAATAATTTAGCAAATGTCAAGTGGTTCTCTATGTATTTCATGAGGTCCAAGAACATTGGATGCTCAGCAAGTCATCTTTTATGTCTCTGTGTTAGATTATCTTTTAGTACCTTTTCACACTAGCCGAGTTTGCATTGCAGTACCGCAAAGTTGACCCAAGTTTGCATTAACGCTAATGCACAATGTTGCTTGTTACCACAAATGTCCTGCAGTCTGCATTTTGCAGGAGCAGTGCATGCAAAATGTATAGGAGATGCAAGCACTATGCACTTGTTTTTACCAGTGACAAATGCTGTGGTGTAACCACTAGCGCATCCTTTTCCGAACTAAAATCACACTGCAGCCGCATAAGCTACAATGTAAAGGGCCCTATATCAATACAAAAGATCAGCATTGTCCCATAGAGACGTGCAGACGCCATTGAAGTAAAGACGTGGAGGAGGGTAGTGTAGCACAGGCAACGCAACAGTGTGGGGTGTTTTGATACTTGAACCGATTTTGGTGTTAGAATTTTATTTAAAAACCCATTGTGGCCCACAAGTCAAAAAGTTTGCCCACCCCTGGCCTAGACTATAAAAATATGAACACAATGAAACTGAGCTGCAGCACATAAATTAGTTTAAAAGGACACGTTCAACTCAGAACTGGCCTCTCCAAGGTCGGCCAAAGAAGTTGAGTGCAGGTGCTCAGTGTCATATACAAAGGTTATCTTTTGAAAATAGACGTATAAGTGCTGCCTACATTACTGCAGAGGTGGAAGGTCTGGGGGTCAGCTTATCAGAGCACAGACCATGTCTCCAAAGATTGAAAAACAGCTTGCATAGTTGTCGTCCTGTACTGTTGCATGATACAGGGTTCTAACTTAATTTTTTTTTACAATTTATTCGTTTGTGATTTGTGAGGTCAGACACCAGGAGACCTGGCTCAAAGTATCTCTTCTTATTCATCTATGTGGGCTGAAGACAGAGCTCTGTGCAGCCTAGCCCATCAAATCTGCTTATCCATGCCTTGATGGACCATTTTTTTGTCTACTTTGTGCAAAGCTATGTCAGAACAGGAAGGAGCTATCACCAAATTGTTCCCAAAAATTGGGAGCATAAAATTGTTCTCCACACTCCACACCATTATCCTCCTCGGCCACATTTTATACTTAGCATAGTGCAGTCAGACCTTTCTACTGCTCATGTAGCTCTAACCTTGACGACTGCTGTACATTGTGCTGCTCAGTATGTACTGACCCCACATTTAACATGACACACATAGCATAATACTTCCACTTGTTCTGTCCTCACTAATGATGATCGCGAATATTCGGATTCCGAATATTAATCGCGAATATCGGCAATTCGGAAATTCACGAAGATGGTGAATATATTGCCGAATATTTGCAATTCCAGATATTCGGTATTTTTTATCCATTACACATGCCTCTCAATGCAAGTGGACGAATAGGAAGGCTGCAACAAGAGCTTAGCAACACCATCAACAGTTTTTTTAATGAATATTGGGGTGATGCGAATATTGTGAAAATCGTCACTTTAAAAATTCGCATAAAAATTCGTGCCATGTTAAACATATATTGCGCATATAATTTGCAATAAAAAAAAAACTAATATCGTCGAATGCGGATATTTTCCGAATGTTTTCCATAAAATTCGTGGCATGCCGCGAATACGAATGTTGCCTATGCCACTCATCACTAGTCCTCACTACACTGCGTGGTGGCCTGTGTGCAACTTGACATGCAGGTAAACCCTTCTATCCTGCAATAAGTGGCTGAACAATCTTAACTTTATTGAAGGGAAAACAGGGGTGGAACATAAAGGAAATACATACAGTCAGAATGCAGTTATATGTACAATGTGGCATATAAAACAATACATCTGCAATAACAATATCAAAACCTAGCAGTACCACATGCTGATTTTAAGTCAAGTCCTAACTAGGGATGCTACCGTACGGCAAGGAGAAACTCCCAACATGAGGTGAAACAGTCTGCAGATTTTCTCATCAGGATCTGTAAATTGGTGATTTCATGCCCACAATGCACTTCTCTTTCCTGGCTGTGATGCGATATGCATTGCGGCAATACATGCTGCCACTAGATGGAGCTAGACTACCTCACAAAGTAAACCAGGTATAAGACAATTATATTTTCTGCTGAAGACATGAGATCACTAAGGGCTTGTTTCCACTAGAGAGATCGGTCGTGGATGGACACATTTTAAATCGCTTTGTCGCATCCGCAGCCGATCACTCCCATTGAAAATAATTTGGCAATTTCCCTTTAGTGATCACGCGCGGATGGGCGTGATCGGGTGCTGATGCAATTAAGGAGCTGATTCTGAAGGGCGGCCTACCGCGTTTTTAACCGTGGACCATGCCTGATTGTGTCCCCAAGCGAAAAATGGCACCCCGATCACGTCCATTGACATGAATGGATGTGGTCAAAAATCACGTCCCCAATGGAAAGGGACAGTTTGTTCCAAAAACAAAGTACACCAGTACTGGGATCAGCCACACATGGTGGTGTTTTGTGAGCTGCACTGATTCTGCATCGATGCAGACTCGCTGATTGCTTCCGGCCCGTGTCTTGGGCATCGCAGACAAGTCAAAGAGGTCCCCTGGAATGGGCTCTGCGCTTACCAAAGTAAGATGTATACCACGAAGCACTGTAACCTGTAACATCTTGAGGAAAGGATCCGCTGAGAGGCTTGTGTCTGAAAGTGGTTGAGTGCTATCGAAAATGGAGGCGCTCATGTGGAGGTCTACATTGAGGCTGCAAGGTGGTGGAACATAATAGCAAGCTTAGCTTAAAACTGTGAGTCTTTTGTGCATGCTTAAAATATGAACACAGTTTCTAGTGCAAGTTTTAGGAATTGATTTATATGTGTAGTGATTTTTGGGACACCCTGTATGTAAATATTTACAAAATAATTAAATAAACATAAACAATTAAGCACAATACATGGATTGTCTTTGTCTTTTGTCAACCTATGACCTGGCATCTGTTAAAGCAGTTTTGTATTCAAATAACAATAATAATAAACAAATATATATAATATATAAATATTAAACTTTTACTTAACTCTGAGCAGGTATGATGATGATGTAGCGCTCCACAATCCTGCAAAATATATACTTTCTGCTGTTGCCTGGAATCATACAGTGGGACAATAAAGTATTTGGTCAGCCACCAATTGTGCAAAAGCAATGAGCGAGGCATGTAATTTCCATCATAGGTCACCTCAACTATGAGAGACAGAATGGGGGGAAAGAATCCAGGAAATCACATTGTCTGATTTTTAAAGAATTTGTTTGCAAATTTTGGTGGAAAATAAGTATTTGGTCAATATCAAAAGTTCATCTCAATACTTTGTTATACACCCAGCGATCAAACGTTTTCTGTTAGTCTTCACAAGATTTAACACACGGTTGTTGGTATTTTGGCCCATTCCTCCATGCAGATTTGGGTCTGTCGTTGGGTAACCTGGACTATCAACTCCCTCCAAAGGTTTTCTATGGGATTTAGATCTGGAGACTAGCTAGGCCAAGTTTTCTACTTTGGTTTCATCTGACCATATGACATTCTCCTAATCCTCTTCTGGATCATCCAAATGCTCTCTACAAAACTTCAGACAGGGCCCTGACATGAACTGGCTTAAGCAAAAGAACATATCTGGCACTGCAGGATTTGAGTCCCTGGTGGCGTATGGTGTTATTGATGGTAGCCTTTGTTACTTTGGTCCGAGCTCTCTGCAGGTCATTTACTAGGTCCCCCCGTGTGGCTCTGGGATTTTTGCTCACCGTTCTTGCTATCATTTTGATCCCACAGGGTGAGATTTTGCGTGGAGCCCCAGTGGTCCTGTATGTTTTACATTTTCTTATTATTGCTCCCACAGTTGATTTCTCCACAGCAACTGTGTGTAAAAAACGTATGAATACTTACAGAAAACGTTTGATCTCATGTCATTGCCAACAAAGGGCATATAACAAAGTATTAACTTTTGATATTGACCAAATACTTATTTTCCACCATCATTTGCAAATAAATTCTTTAAAAATCAGACAATGTGATTTCCTGGATGCATAGAAAATGCATATAGTTCCCTAGCCAAAAAGTTGAGTTGGTACTCTAGTGCTGCAAGGTAAGATTAATTAACAATTGGCCACCATGTTACACAAGAAATAGTATATTCAAATGGACCTTTTACCAGAAAAACAAGGTCTGTTAATGCCTTCCCCCATGTGAAATAACTAGAAAAGAAAAAGAAAATAAATTCTCTTGAAAGAGTACAATTGGAGAATATATGCACTATACATTACTTAATACGACCACCACCCCTACAGCCTAAACTAAAAGTGGATCTAGTGGAGTAACTTGGCCCACCTGCAGCTAGGATCCTAATTGTGTCATACATTTGTAGATAAAAGACTAAGCAGAGGTTGCTAGCAGAGGTGATAAGCTGGGCATACACAGTTCGGGTTTGTGTTATATCGACTTAAAATATGATCGTAATAAATTTGATTGTATTACATTTGGATCGTTGTTACCACCACATAATATGATCAATTCTAAACAGATCAATTCCTTTCCTTAGCCATGTGTGAATACTCCATAGTCCGCATACCTGTCAACCCTCCCGTTTTGGCCAGGAAAGTCACGTTTTTTTATGTGGCTTTGGCGGCAAAATCCCAATTTCCATAAATTTCAATAGATTATTTCTGGGATTTTAAAATTGAGATTACTTTGGAGGGAGAGGCGTTGCTCTTCCTGTTAAGTTCCCACCCTGCTTGTGCAGATGATGTGCGGGGTAGGACATTAACAGAGAGAATAACACCCACTCCCTCCTAAGTAAGGAAGCTACGAAATTTGAGGGAGGGCACCTAAATCCCCCGATACCGAAAGTGACAGTGGTGGCGCCACGTCCGGTATTTGGAACGCAGAAGAGCTGCAACAAATTGCCAGAAGTGACAACGGAAGTGACATCACATGCATCACTTCCTGTAAATTTTCCCTTAATTGGGGACAGTAAGGTTGACAGGTATTATAGTATGATTGGATTAAAATCGAAATACCTAGAAAACATGCCACATACTTAAGTGATCGACTAAAATTAACCAACATGTCCAATCACTTTTCCATTTTATGTTTAATTTCAATCCAAATTTTGGATCCAATTTTAATTTTCATTAAAAAAAAAGGAATACATTTTCAAACAATCGAACATCATTAACATAATTTTCAAGGGAAGTGATTAACATTAATGTTAAATGACAAAAAAAGTTTATTGGCATGAACACTGATTTAGACATTACCTCTCTAGGTTGGGACTCATTTAGAAGCTGGAGGTCCTATTTAACAAGGACCCCACCCAGATGTCCACCACACCCACACACTCAATACTGGGGTCCCCTGAACCCATTGTATATTTCTAGAAAGTGGTTGTAAAAGGCTTAGAAATAACTACTACTTTGTTTAAGAAAAACACTTTACCTACCACACTACACCAAAACCCTTTACTAGATAATGTTAGACTACTGTAATGCTACAAAATATTGGCATCCTCTATACATCATCAATCACAACAGGAAAGGCCATGCATGTTAAGTAGATCAGGTTGCTATAGTCTATTTACCAACAGACCAGTGCATCATGGGTATGCCCCCAAGCACTCCCTTTAGTGGCCCAGGTCTGGTCTGCCCCCATCTTTTTTTTGTTATGGGCAGAAAGGTGATCGCATTTCTTTTACCGCCCCCCTTTTCCCATTTAGCGAGACTCCGATCTGGGTGATTACGCTGCCCTCATTCCTCCTGCCCAGCTAACTCAAAGGGTGCCTGGTTAGGTTTATAGTGGGTGCTAATGGGCGTTTAGTGGCTGTCGTGCACCATCACACATTTTAATACATTGCCTTAATACATTGCTGATACAAGGTCAAAATTGATTTCACAATTTAAGGACCTTATGTATTCATATATTAACACATACCTCTAAATCCCTTTACCTTAGTCAGGTGGTTCCCAAACTTTCTCTGCAGGGCCCCCACCCCCATTGAATCGACACAGGTTAGTATTGAGGGCCATTTCACTCTAGCTGCATTTGTGTTGCAGATACATTTATCATTTGCATAAAGACACAGAGAGACACACATTATATGCATTCTACTCACAATTTTCAGCTAGTTCCCCCATAGTTGTCTTCCTGCTTTTCCCTCCCTCAAACTTCTGATTGGGTGGCAGTGGGAGAAGGGAATTGACAGTGGGGAGAGCCAATAGGCAAAGTGCCACATTGGCTGCCCCTAGCTGGAATACCTCCACCCCCAGGGGGCCCGCCCCCCAGTTTGGGAACCACTGCCTTAGTCCAAAGTCTTGTCACTAACTGTCCTTCAGAGGAGAGGACAACCAAATGTGCCTACCTTAAGCCCACCATACACCTTTAGATCACTCCATACAATTTCCTTTAGATCTACCAACAACTGTGTAGTATAGTGGCCTCCCTGATAGAATACATAGTGATTGGAAGGTGTAGAAAGGTCCTCATATTACATGGTTTTGACAGAAGAAAAGATGATTTTACAGAAATTGTATGGTAGGATTGTGAATGGTGTATGGGGGGGCTTTAGTCATAAGCTAACGTTGCCATAATTAAATGTTAATTTCACCAAAGATGATCAACTCAGGAGTTGGGTGAGATCGCAAATGATTGTTCCCAGCTACTGAAAATCTAAAAAAGATGTCCAGGTCCAGATTAGACTCTGGAAGGCTAGTTCTGCATTTCATGTCTAAAGCCCCCCATACACATTTAGATTAGTCCATACAATTTCTATACAAAACACTTTACTTCTACCAAAACCATGTAATATGAGGAACTTTCTAAACCTTCCAATCACTATGTGTTCTATCAGAGAGGACCCGGCACTACATAACTGTTGGTAGATCTAAAGGAAATTGTATGGATTGATCTAAAGGTGTATGGGGGTCTTTAGCAAGTTGATCACATACATACATTTTTATGTAATTCTCAATCAAGAAAAATATGAATACTTATATTCCTAATTGTACCATATCAGAACAGAAGATGCCAATATTACAGTGGACCAACCACCAGAAAATGATGATTACAGGAATGGCATTAGATGTGCAGATAATAGGGAGGAATTCATTAAAAAAAATCCCTCGCAACCCCTCCTCTCTCCCTGGCTCTGATGACGTGCAGCAGCGGTCGCATGTCATATAAGTGCTGTGATTGCCGAGTAATTCTGTGATCTCGGCTCTCCGTTGAAAGTACATAGAAAACCATTAAACACCCCCAGTGGCAACTTGTGATATTGCACCCTGTGTTAACACCCAGAAGCCTGGCAGATAAATATGGAATCTCTCATACGATTCCATGGAACAGCAGGTAACTATATTATTTTAGGATTGTGAAATGCTATGCCACCATCATATCAGCTCAGAGGTAAGTCAAACTCTCATTTAACATATATATTTTTATATTATGTATTGAGTATACACCCGCTTTAAAGCCCCCCATACACCACATACAATTACCATGCAATTTCTGTACAATCAACTTTTCTTCTACCAAAACCATGTAATATGAGGACCTTTCTACACCTTCCAATCACTATGTATTCTATCAGGGAGGTAACTATACTACATAGTTGTTGGTAGATCTGATGGAAATTGTATGGAGGAATCTAAAGGTGTATGGGGGGCTTAAGATGGAAAGCTAGGACTGAGCCATATATTTTTCACATTAGCGTTTAGTTGATTAGATAAATTCAGGTTTCCTGCTAGTGAATGTTTCCATGTCATTGTACAAGAATCACATAGTGGTAGTTTATTTTTCACTTTGATAAATCAGGTCTAAAGTGTTAAGATCCCCACACATGTAACAAGTGGGGACCGACAGATGAGCTGTGGAGAGCAACGTGATGATGTCATCACGCTGCTCTCCATCGCTCAGAGTATGGACGAGCACCCTTTGTGTGCCAGTCGTGTGCCACGCCGGTCCCCATTGAAACTAATGGCATCGGCCAGAGATTACGGACATGTCCGTTCTCTGGCTGACCGAGCTTTGGGGCGCACGCACATCGGTCGGTGGCAAAATCGACCGCAGCTCGTTACATGTGTGGGGACCCTTAGTATGCCACGGGTAAAGAAGATTCTATGACATCAGTTTTCTGAAAAATAAATATTAAAAAGATATGTTTTATGCAGAGTGTTTAAATTTTACCAATTTTACCAATTGTTAGTCATTTTAAATACAAAATATGTCTGAATTTGCTTGTTAAATTCAAGCCTGCCATTGGGTTATAAATAAATGCTAGTTTTTAAAGCAAAGGGTGGAAATAGTGGGACAGAAGAGAATAGACTGTGATTTATAAACTGTACATATTTTACTAATCCATTCACCATATGATTTATGTTACAGTTAATGCCAAGTTTGTATATAGACACAATTTTGCAATCCTATTCATTTATAAAATACTGTGTTTTTTTGTCCATTCAATTTGTTTACTGAAAAAAACTTTTCCTAAATATTTATTTAATAGAGCATTTAAATAGCAAAAAAAAAATCCAAATTTAGTAAACAACTTGTGTAAACATATTTACATGCACAAAAAATTATCTTTTCCAACAAAGTTGTCGCCTCTTTATAACCAACATAGGCATAGCCGGACAGAAATATAGACAATAAACACATATTGTAGGTCATCATGGTAATGAGGACAGGTACACACAGTGTATATATATATATATATATATATATATATATATATATATATATATATATATACACACACACATGTGTCCACATAAATAACAACTGCAGGGGTTGGTATGGAAAAAATTATTGATACATTTCATATAAATTAAAAGTAGTTGGTATATTAACTGATCATTTACTAAAACTCCTTTACTTTTGTCCAGAGAACTTAATTTTTCTGTCAAATACATTTTCTTTGTTTTATGGGAATCTGTTAATAACACTAGAACACTGGGACATGATACATGATACTTGACTAAAATATTTAATTTACATTTTTTTTGTCTGTTAGTATTGCCATTAATGTTGTACTGTAATATTAAATCCACACTGGGGGCAGCCATGTTGAATAATCATCATGTCTATGAAAAGCACATGAGGATGAGAAAATCCATATTTGCTGGAAAAATTTGAGCTCTTAAAAAAAAAAAAAGCCAAAAGTGCTGATTTTGATATTTAAAAAAAATTGACAAATTATTTTAAACCAATGGTAAATGTTCACGATTTAAAAACTAATCTACAATTAAAGTTATAGCTATAGCATCCACGATAGTATATATATTATATGTGTAAAGAAAAATAATAAAAATAAATAATAAAAACACACACACTATATATATTATGCTGTATTATGCTGTATTATGCTGTATTATGCTGGATGCTATAGCTATAACTCTAATTGTAGATCAGTTTTTAAATAACTTGTAAAATGTCAGAATACCTAGATAAAATAGCAAAAGTCAGAATTGGAGGACCAGCTAGTCAGTGTATTTAACTGTTTATCATCAGAGAAGTTTCAGAATTCTCTGAGCCATGTTGTATAATCATCATTATCTTATCTTATGTCTATGTAAAGTACATCCATATCCATATTTGCAGGAAAAACTTACTTACTAGGTGCTGATTTTTTTTTTTTTTTTAAATGGGCAAATAATTTAAAACCAACAGTAAAACTTCACTATATATATATATATATATACTGGATGCTATAGCTATAACTCAAATTGTAGATCAGTTTTTAAGTACCTTGAACATTTTCTGAATATCTAGATGGGGTTTGGAATGTTGAGTATGAATGAAGATTGTAGTTTGTATAAGTGGGCAATAGATCTTGGGAAAATGGGCATGTAATTACCCTGTTTTACCAAAAAAACAAAAAAAAAACCCAAAGCTCTGTACTATATACATCTATATTCAGTAAAGCTCAGCACATATGTGAATAGCCTTCTTATACATAAAGAAAAATTTAAATAAACATTTACAAAGCATAAAAGCAGTTTGGATTTTGCAAAACATTTTTTTATTACCCTTTGTAAATTTGGGTGGCAAGTGTCAATAGTATGAATTTATAGAAATAAATATTAGGTATGTCATATTTCACTTTGCGGTTATCATTCTATTTATAAAATAATTATATTTATAATAAAAATCACAGAACTTTCAATGCTCAAATTTTGTATTGATTTCTCACATACCTAACTTTTTTAGACTCTTTTAGCGTACACTAAAAATATAGCTATGGATCAGGCTCCAACAAATCAGGTGGAAAGTAATATTTTGTGATGGGTATAGTATAAAAAGCATAAAAACATAGTAAAAAGGGTCATCACAAATATTGATGATGTCATGCTCTCAACTTTGCTTGCCAGCATTGCAGATAAGCATCTTGAATATAAAACGCAATGGAAAAAGGATGTGGTTATTAGTTTATCTGTAAGAGCATGATCATGCATATATAGTTTGGAATATTCTGCAAAAAGGTAAACAAATTAAGCACAGATAATAATTGAAATGTATTTTGTAAGTGCACCAGTTCACACTAGTATATTACCCAGAAATCCAGTCAAAATTAAAACAGTTAAATATAGATTCTTAATTTGCTTATTTTAGATCTTACTTTCAAATGATATTATACATATGTCTCCTTAATAACTACATAGCATAAATAAACACACCGGGCTGTAAATTATTATTATTTTGTTTCAATAAGCCAACAAAAAATAGCAATAGACCACCCTGATAGCAACAGTGGTGTATTGCTGAGCCATATCAGTGATTTGGGTTTCAAGAACCAATTCGCCATTAAGGAATAAAAAAGACATGTCTATGTCTATCAAAAATTATATTTCTTAAGTAATTTCCTAATTTGCCCATTCTGCATCACAAAATCGTATTTTCAAATTGTATTATAAATAAGTCTCCGTATTTGTATATAATAAGTAAACACAACTCAGTTGTAAATCAGATTAGAAATTGAAAAACAAAAAAATATTTTTGATATCCAACCATAGCAGTAGACATCCTTGAAAGCAACTGTGGTGGTAAGTGATACCAGTGATTTGGAAGAACAAATTTGGGTTTAAAGCATAGTCAAGACATAGGTTGATGGATAGTTAGTAATGGATGTGACCCATCATGATATGAAAATTGGATTGGCAAAAATGATTAGTTAAGGGTTCTTTATCTTCAGAGATGACTTTGGTGGAGATTTAAGGCCTGGAGTATAATGAATCTATATCGTATACTGAGAGTTGAGAATATGCATTCAATAAATTGTGTAAATATTGACTTCAATTATCCAATCATTTTAATCTGTACATGATTGAGAATTTAAAGAAAGTGTGGTTTTCACATGATTTTATATGAGTGTGAAGCGGTCATGCTGTCATTAATGCATCTGCATATACTGTTTAAGTAATGGGAAAAGAATTAAAAATAACGATGATGAAGACCATTTAAGATCAAGTTAAAATGTCACCGATCCCTATGTTGGCCATCCGCAAAAATATAAAGATCCCTCCTGTGCTGACTTCCTTGGCTGTCAGTCCATTGTCAGCTCCGGCAGCCGCCTCCAGCCGATCCCAGCCCGGATCACCGGAGATCCTTCTGTCCAGTGTCCACTATAGTCTGTGATTTTTTAGTTTTTTCATTTTAAAAAAACGTTTGTAATCAACGTCTCCATCACACTAGAGAGGTTACTGGAGGGATCTTACTGCCTTCTTCGTCCCAGGGCTGCAAATTCTGAAGTGCAAATAATGAAGAATTGTGCAAACACAGCGGGTCCGGCTGGATGGAGTCACTGAGCGATTTCTGAAAAGCATCGTGCTGCAGCTGGAGCATCAGTCTGTTGGCTTGTTGTCTCTCTGCTTCCCTCTCCTCGGCTGTCTGTCTCCTACAAGGACAGACATCCAAATTTAAATCAACAAAAAAATACTTCTAATACAAACCGACGCATCTAGGAACCGACAAAACCATCATCTCACAATTGACATTTTCCAAATCAGCAGCATCAGGACCGGGAAAATGGAAAACTGCCGATGATGGTTTAGATTGATCTGATGGGACCTGCTGGTCTGACACCCTGTATATTGATTATTAAGACATAAGGATTGACTGTCTTCATTTCTAGGAATGATGAATATTACCGCCTCCATCCCAATATAACAACTTTTATTCCTATCTGCACTCCTAGTATTCTAACATTAAACGCACATCGTACGTTACATAAAATATCTCTCTCACTCTGTATATATATATATATATATATATATCTTCTTATCATAGCCAAATGTTGATAATATATTGCAATGCCTACAGAGCCCATTTTGCTGCCTATTGCCCAGCATCCTCATCCTCACCAAGTTATCATCCAATATAATTCTATAGGACATACTTACACATAAAGGGATGTTTTTTTGAATACATCTTACATATACAACTGCCTTTATAGATCACAAACTTCACATCCCAATCACAAGTTACATTTAGTAAATAGAATAATAAAATAGAGAGGAGTGATGTTTTATTTAAATAATAATACATATAATAAATTAATGATGCTTTAATATATAATATAAAGATCTTTATTTTTGGCAGATGATATATTATGCCATTATATATATAAAAATATATATAATGTTAACATAAATTTATATATTAAAAATATATATAAAATATATCGTTTAATTTTATATATTTTGGAGTCTCGTTTTATACATAAACACAGGGAATATGGCTATAATAATTCCCTTCATTTCCAGTGCCACCATGAAGCATGCAGAGGCTGTGTCAGAGTACAAACAGTCTGTAATAAATCCTGATGATGTATCATTTTTTATGGCTTCCCTTAGTGAAATATATATATCACAGCTTTAGAACGTATAGAGGGGATGTCCAGGCGGTAGAGATCACCCCGTATATATACTGATCTCAGTAAGACTTCTATTGATAAAAGATAATTTTTGATAAATATAACTCCTAATATATATCTGTGTTATGTGAATATACAACTGTCTCTGTGACCATCAGACAAGGAGTATAAATACAAAATCGTTTCATGTTTCATTATTCTCCAGATGTAAGAAAAATATTGGGAAATATATATTATTATTTCATTGTACTATGTGCACTTGGACAGGACCATTGTCCTTCTGACCATCGAAAGACACTTACCTCCATTTTGTCCTCCTGTTTTGGAACCAGGTCTTGACTTGAGCGTCGGTCATTTTTAGAGACTTGGCTAGGGCGGCTCTCTCGGCTGATGCAAGATATTTCTGGCGATGAAATCGCTTCTCCAATTCACAGATCTGGACTCTGGAGAAGGACGTGCGAGGTTTTTTACGTTTAGGAGGCGTCCGGTTCTGGTAAGGGTGTCCGATCCTTCGGGTCACTGTGAATGGGGTCAGGGCAGCAGCAGCTGATACAGGAGACACAAAGTTCAGGAAAGTGTCACTTTGTTTCCTTGAAAATCCTAAATGTTGATAAAATAAAAAACCATGCTGTTTATATATATTGATGAATTAGGACCCTAAATATATCTGAAATAAGACCCTTAATGTTCCTTAAGTAAGACCCTAAATTTGAATGACGTAAGATCGACAATGTTCATGAGTTCAGACCCTAAATGTTTCATGAATAGGACCCACTTTGCTCATCAATCCACAATGTTCATAAAGTTATATACCAAATGTTCATATTTTAAAAACAATATTCATGAAATAACATCCTTAATGTTTCCAAGTAAGACCCGAAATGTAAATAAAGTAAGACCTGAATTGTTAGTGAAATAAGACCCGAAATGTTAGTGAAGTAGGACTCCATGTGTTCATGAAGAAGGATCCTAAATGTTCCCAAGTAAGCCCCTTAGTGTTCATCAAGTAGGGCCCTAAATGTTAGTTAAGTAAGATCCACAATGTTTATGAAGTAATACTCACAATGTTCATGAAGTATTATTCACAATGTTCATGAAGTAATACCCACAATGTTCATGAAGTAATATCCACAACATTCATGAAGTAATACCCACAATGTTCATGAAGTAATACCCTATCATCAAGTAGGACCCACTATGTGTATGTTTATAAAGTCAGACTCTAAATGTTCATGAAGCAACACCCAAAATGTCGATGAAGTCAGACACTAAACTTCAGGAAGCATGATTCCAATTGAGACTCTTACACTTAATGTCCACTTATATATTGAACGTAATTTAAGAAGAGCATAAATGTACACAATAAGCTGACACACAGGGAAAGTGACGAAGTATTAGATGACACCCCCACACCCTTCCTATTGATGCTATCAGATGACGGGCTGTTTGTATTGCCTTTTCGGGCTACTTGCACTTAAGTTCACTATGCCCGGAGGATAAAAACACTGGCCATCTGCTTAGTACATACAATTAGTGCTGCGACATATAGAGACTTCCAATGTTTCCATGTTATAACGTGTATGATTGCATTGTCTGTATATTGTCGGCTTTACCATGAATGACAAATACAGAGAAGAAATAGAGAACCTACTTTACCAACTGTTCTACCCCGCATAATAGAATGTACAGAATGATTCAATATATATATTTTCCAAACATTTACAGCTTTGGCATACTATTTATAGAACATCAGTTACAAATGATTATATGATCAGTGTCAATGAGCAATGGGAAACAATTGGAGCAAATATTTTCTATATATATATATATACATATATATATATACATATATATACACACACAATTAATCAGCGTTTTAATAATCAATGCAAATTGATAAATTGATATTTAAGGTGGACAAAATATATTTGTATTCTCTTCCTAACTAAATAAATATTTTATTTTTAATTAAGAGAGAGAGGGAGTGAGAGAGATGGTTTAATGTCTAAAATCTAAAAATAAAACAGGGAGGTAACCAGAGCGGCACATTTATGTTTTTACTGAAGTATATTTGTGCCTGTCTGTGTCTGTCTGTCGTTTTCTCCAGATACACATATATATATGAAATATATTTGTATCTGTCTGTCCTTTTCTCCAGATATACATATATATATATATATATGAAATATATTTGTGTCTGTCTGTCGGTTTCTCCAATTTTATATATATATATATGAAATATATTTGTGTCTGTCTGTCCTTTTCTCCAGATAAACAATATATATATATATATATATATATATATATATATATATATATATATATATATATATTATATTTCTGTCTGTGCTTTTCTTCGGATATATATTCACACTAATGACATAAACGATGGCATGAATTGGTCATTACCTGAAAATCTTTCTTTCACAAATCTTCTGCTGCTCTCCATCCATGGGAAGTTAAGGCTGCCAAGGCCGGGCACAGCTGGCATGGCAGGGATGGCACTGGAAATGGGAGGTGGGACTGCACCAGGGATAGGTCGATGAGCTGGCACCCTGATCACTCCAGCTGGAGCTAAACTAAGATTTACACTGTAAGATCCCGAGTCATCAAAGGCTGCCCCGATGCCAGGGAAGGAATAAGGGGCGCTGGAGCGGCTGACCGGACTGCTCAGGTAATTGGTATTGTCCGAACCTCGGGGAGCCAGTTGAGAAGAGTTTTCCTGGTCAGAATTGTTCAGAATCTGGTCAATACCAAAGCTGATGGGTTCATGTTGATGTTGGGTCTGTGTGTTGGTGGGCTGATCCATCCTCTGTCAATAGATATGATTCCTCCTCTACAGCAGTTCCATGGAAGTCGTGGTGGATGGAGACTGAAACTTTGCCAAGCTTGGTCAAGCCCGATAGTCTCTGTGTCATCCTTTTGAACCAAACCTGGAGTTTCAGCGTCGAATGTATTTCCTGCTCTCCGGATTGGTGGAGAGAAGCAAGCCTCTGCCTTCTGATTGGCTGTCCCATCTCATCAGCCAGCAATTCATTGAGACGGCAGCTTAGGGACTGTTGGAAGGTGACATCACTTTAACAAACGAACAATAGGTCAAATTTATTAGCTGGGATAATAGGTGGTGGAGATTGCAATAGTATGTTTAAAATACAACACAATGGCGTATCATTTACCTCGACAAGAAATAAGGTGGAAGCATTATGCAGCCAAGTCGTTTACCGGCTTCCATAACGTGCGGTAAAGCTCTCCTACCGATCCCATGGAAGAGGCAATGTCAGGGTGGGAATACAATCTACACAAATATACAGATTAATAGCACAATTATTGTCCCTGTGCTCGGTGTATTTATCAGATATAAACATAGAAATAGCATTGTCTTTCCAAGTACAATGTTTGAGAGGAGAATGATTATTTCTATAATATTTCGTTCTTTTAATATACAAACTATATACTATAACAAAATACTATAACTATATACAGGTTGTAGAAGCAGATAATCTTATTTTTTCCCTTCTTATCATATTATTGTATTATTATTATCTTGAATTTATAAAGCATAAATATTTTAGGCAGATAAATGGACGAATATACAAAACAAGTAGAAATGATGACATAAGAGGAGAGGAATAGTTTTACCACTTGTCATTTGTGTAGATAAAGTGATAGCAGACTCCATTTATATTTATATGTTGGCCTTATTCTACAGGTCTGTGATTGGGATGTAATGGTACACTCATTATTATATAATTATGGACACTCCTGGCTCCGGCTCTTTCATTGTATAATATTTTATCTCAAGCTTCAGTCGGTTCTGCAATACTTACACAGTCCTGATTTGTTCTTATTAAATAGACCTAATAGCCCAACAATCATGGCAGTTTGCTTTTCAGTTTAAGTTCCAAATACATGAAAGGGGGGGGGGGGGGGGGGGGGG
>CM070034.1:28102120-28114814 GCA_036250615.1 Ptychadena robeensis | reverse complement strand
ATAGACCACTGGCAGTGTACGCCAACAATATAAGTTTTACAAGCCAGGAGGCTTGTACGATTTGAAGCCTTGTTCCCCTTATTACATCCTGATGGAATGACAAACAGCCGAAATGAAGACGTAACCTCAAGGTAAGCCAAGGTCAAGGTCAGGGATGTGCCACCCGATGTAGCATCACAAGTGTATGTGGGCAGCACAATGTCCTGCTTGGCGTGAAATATAAGGAGTACCTTGGGTGTGAAAGGAGTATCCGTGGTGAGGACCAACCTGTCCATGTAGAAACAGATAAACGGTGGGGAAACCCAAAGGGCCACCAACTCTGATATCCCTCTTTGCAGAAGTGACTGCTACAAGAAATACTGTTCTTTTTTATATATATCATTTTTATTGAGACATCAAGAGTTACAGCATCAGAATAAAGACGTTACAGATTATGATGAAGTAGTCTCGGACATTTTTCAATAAATCGTATACAAAAGGAAAATTATAAACAACAGTATAACCTTATCTAAGCTACACACCAAAAATTCGCCCTATCCTCCCCACCAGAACCCCGTCCACCCCCGTCCACCCCCCAGACCCATCCAATTCACTCCGATACTTGTCCTTTCCTTTAGTATTCGTAATCCCCACATGTACGGCTTAACCTCCCAAAGGTCTTGTCTGTGTTATACACCATTCGTACCCTCCCCCTTAGCTGGCGCCAGAAGTCCAAGGACCCCCGTACCTGCTCCTGGAGGTACCATTTAGTATTATGGAATGCCACTATGAATTGCAGTAACTCAGGACGCGGTAGCTCTAGAAGGAGGTAGCCCTTCCATGTACGAAAGAATTTATCAACCGAAGCGGATTGCGATTAAAGGGCATTCATTTTCTCTGAAACCATTATATGGTGGAGGTAAGAGGCCACGTCCACCACCGTGGGCAGTGAGGCGTGTATCCATTGCCGCAGTATTGCTCGCTTGGCTGCTAAAAAGCAAAGATGAGCAAACCTAGGTACCGACTGTCGGGGTGCATCAGGGTCAGAGACGTCTGGCTGCCACACATGAAGAAGCAAAAGTGTGGGCCGCACCTCAGATGATTGTTTTGTGATCCCTTGCACATAGTCCAACACCTCCCGCCAGTAGTCTTGGATAGTAGGACACGTCCACCATAAGTGGTCAAGGCCGGGTTCCTGAAGTGCACACTTTGGGCAGGATTGCAGCAGAGCTAGGGGGCGTCGCCATCTGCTTGCTGTATTAGAAGAAGAAGAAGAAGTTTCCCTCCAAGCTGATCATTTTAACTAAATTACAGGGAATTAATAAAGATATCGACAAATCATGCCATTTATGCAATTCCTGATGAATCTTCTCGAACAGCGGTTTATAATTAAGGGAGTAGGACTTCGCAGCATTGGGGGAGAAGAAAAGGCCTAGGTATTTAATGGTATGTCGTGCTATGCGGATGCCGCAAGCCCGGAAGTCCGCCAAGGTAGCTGAATCAGGCGGCCGGCCTAGGAGCAGCAGTTCACTTTTTTGTCGGTTAACTGTAAAGCCAGTGGTCCTGGGGGCGTTTGAGGAAGATCAGGATATCATCAGCAAACAGGGCGATGCGCAATTCCTGATCCCCAATCCGCACACCCTCAAGGTCCTGCGAGGACAGCAGTCTCAGAAATACTGTTCTTTACGTGAGAAGCCACAGTAAAGATGAAAACAATCTGAAGAGAGGTAGTCCAGAACCAGCGGGAGATCCCACTAAGGAGACTGAATCCGTCGAGAAGGAGGGAGACTCATCATAGCTCTCATGAACTGGAGTATCAGGGGATCCCGGGCCCAGCCTTTTGTAAAGACTGACAATGCCGAAACATGTACCTTCAGGGGATTAATACTTAAACCCATATCCACTCCCAACTGGAGGAATTCCAGGATGTCTTGAACTTGAGGCAGGTGGGGATTGTCTAGGCGACCAGAGAAGGCTGAGAATTTGTCCCAGACACGTGCACATGTAGCATTCTTAGTAGATTTCCTTGCTTAAAGTAAGGTTGTGATGGGAGCTGCCTCCACTCAATTTAAATGTCATAGGGTGCAGGTGTGATAGAGCAGGGTGCAGGAAATCCTTTTGTACTAAGAGGTCCAGTCTCAGAGGCAGAGCCAATGGAGGACACAGATTCATTTGGAGCAGGAGAGGGTACCATGGCCTTCGAGAACAATTGGGAGGCACCGCCAGAACCAGACAGGATCCTTCCCAGAGATGAAGGAGGAACCTGGTAATGAGTGCAATTGGTGGGAATGCATAGACCATTCTGAACTGCCATGGAGTGCTCAATGCTTCTACGCACGGATACCTGGAAAAAAACTTCTCCACCGCCTGATTCTCCTTGTATGCAAACAGGTCCGATCACTGTGGGGTGTAAGCTCCACTCGTTGTGGTCTGGGAAATGACAGCAGACTCGCCTGTACATTTTGGACCCCTGTGATATTTGCTGCAAAGGCCTGGGCCCACTCCATGATCGGCACCACCTCGTTCAGCAAAGATCTGCTTCTGCTAGCCCCCTGTTTGCGGACATACACCACCACTGTCGAATTGCCCATTCTCAGGTAAATGGACTGTCCCAACAGAGTATAGTGGAAGGCCTGGAGGGCCTAATGTGCTGCTCTTAACTCCTTAACGTTGGAGGTCACTTCTTTGAGAATCTGCGCCCAACGACCCTGGGCAGACCTGCCCTGGAACGTCGCCCCCTTCCCAGGGCACTGGCTTTCGAACAATTTGATTCACAAAATTAGTCATTGGAAGTGACAATTTGCCAGATTGGTTGGGTTCAGCCACCATATTAGACTGGCTCGCATAGCAGAGGTGAGACAGATTTTGTGATCTAGATTCTCTGAGGACCATTGACTGAGGAAGTCAAACTGGAAAGGGCCATAAAGCCCTTTAGTAGTTGACACCATAGACCCCACTATCTCCAGGCAATTTCTTGCTGTGAGATAGTTTGTTCATAGTGGGATGGAAAGACGTCTTAGAATCAACAATTTTTTCCTGAGGCAAAGTAACCATAGGGTGTCTATGAGGGCCCCAAAAACACCATGGTCTGAGAAGGTGTAAGCTGTATTTTTTTTGTGTTTACTAGCCATCTGAACTGTTACAGCTGCTGCAAGGTTTGCTTGCAATGTTCTAGAAGGATCTGTTTGGATCGGCTAATGACCAGGATGTTGTCCAGGTAGTGAAAGATGTGTAGTCATGTGCTTCTGAGGATGGCGATGATGCAAACCAGGACTTTATTGAAAACTCTGGGGGCCGTTGTAAACCTGATGGGCAGACAGACATACAGAAAATAACCACCCAGGACTGAGAACCTCAAAAAACGCCAGAAGTCAGGATCTATAGGGAAATGTTAATATGTATCTATTAGGACATCCACATACCAGGCAGTATGGATGGAAGGATGGACTGGAGTGACTCTCTTTGCGGTGACTGATGACAGCATCACACACGCTGCACAGCAGATAATATCATATACAGCTAAATTGTGAAAAATGGGTGATGGGTAGACCTAACTCTGGTGTCACACCCCAAATAAATAAATCAAAAATGGTACCCTAGACCGACAGGGGGAATACATCCTAGACAAGCAAGGAAAATAAACCATCTGTGACTAGTGGTAGAAGCAGAGAAGAGGGGCTTTTAAGACATCAATTGCCCAGGATTTCATAAACATCAATATTACAGTTTAAAAAGTCTTTAATAGAAATCAGGACTTAAATATATACATTGACCTTAGGCCATAAATATGTATGTTTATGAAATCCTGAGCAATTTGATTTATTTATTTGGGGTGTCACATATGTAATGATGTCACACAGGGAGGCGGGAGTTTAAAATTCAAACCGTACTGAATACAGTTTTCTTCTTCGAAAACGGTATTCTATGTGGTAACATTCGCAAAACTGAAAGCACCGGTGAAGCGATAGCCTCTGATCGCTTCACTGATGCTTTCTGATACCTCCCCCCTCGGTGTCACGAATGTAGTGACGTTACACCAGGCGGGAATTTTATATTCAAATCACACAGAATAGAGTTTTATGTTTAGAAAACTGTATTCAAGGCAATTTAAAGTTAAATACATACATACCTTTTGAAAGTGACCCTCTCTCTCTCGGTGTGATGGACCTGATGACATCACACTGGGGGCGGGAGCAGCAAATTAAAAAGAGAATTGTACTGGATACAGTGATCACTTGTCTGGTGGACCCGATGAACGCTGTGCGAGACATGCGATTGGCACAGGGGTATCAGCATATCCCTAAACACTGTGGAAACATAGGCTCAGCCTGGATTGCTAGTATTTAACACTGTGCTATTACCATTGCTCATCATTTACTGCCTATCTGACCTTTGCCTGGATACTGTTAATGACATTTTTTTTACATAATTGTGTGTTTCAAGCATTATTATATTCAGGATGTCTACTAGACCCTTATATGGATTTTGGGAAGTTACTGGCCTACAACATAAAAAAACTCTATGTTGTGCTTTTGGTACATACATCTGGACCTCAGCAGTCCGCTAGGGAGGTTAAAGGTAACGTGATGTGATGGGCAAGCCACATCACTGATGCATCTACTTGTGGTGGCGTTTCCAGGTCGCGGATGTCGGAGGAATTGAATGGATACATTTTGCAGTTAAAGACTAAAGTTTTCCTGTCAACTACCAACCATTCTTGTGAAACAATGGCCTTCATTACCGTGAACGGAAATGTGAGGTTTTTTTTTGGAGGGGGAGGGGGAGATTCTTTCTGCCAATCCAAGGGCTGCACTTCAGTAAAATCTTACCCCTCCTGAGGCACCTCTGGTAAGGAATCCTCCATATCACCCAAGCTGTCATTGACCAATGGTAAATCAGCTGCTGGCAGACTGGACAGCCCAGCTATGTGAGCAGAGGGTGTAGCAGGTCTGGCATCTGACTGAAAATGAGCCAGAGC
The DNA here is from genome assembly GCA_036250615.1 of Ptychadena robeensis. Taxonomy (NCBI): domain Eukaryota; kingdom Metazoa; phylum Chordata; class Amphibia; order Anura; family Ptychadenidae; genus Ptychadena; species Ptychadena robeensis. Next base: position 28,109,857 of record CM070034.1, on the reverse strand, counting down.
CAAAGACTGGAGGGAAATATGCTCGGCCTGCTGTATCATAAGAGCAACATGTTGTGTCTCTCTAGACCTGACTGTATCCAGGTAGCATGGCTCACAAACTGATTTCCCTGGAGCTGCCAGTTTGGGGCATGCCCAACATTGGCCTTCTTCTAGGGGAGGATGAGGTGGGGCTTACAGAGCGATGGTAACAATGGTGGAAACTTTGATGATCTTGGGATCTACGCCTTGACCTTGAGTTAGAGCCATCATGTCTAGAGTGTGTTCTAAAAGAGCGTGGTCTATAATGGGAGCTAACAAAGGGGGAAAAAAACAGAAAAAAATACATTCCATACAATGTGTAAAAATATGAAATTTTTTATATATCCCTGCAGAGGCCACCTACCTCCTTTAAGAAGGCTTGTCTTCTAATGTGGTGGAGACTGCATGGTCACCTAAGAAGAACAGCTGAAATTAATTTGGCATATGCATAAGGAGCACAAGGTGACAAAGAGGCACCAAGTATAATGACCCATTTAGGAATCTTCACAGGGACATCACCTGCCCGCCAAACAGATGGAGAAACCAGAATACTTTACCACAGCCAGGTAGGTGGCAACCGTGTGGCCCTTTGGAGAGGGGACAGAAAAAAACAAAACCTTATCCTGCCCAGGTACAAGACTTTATAGTAAAGGTGGGTATACATGTGTAGATTTTTTCTTCAATCAACTGCCAATTAGATTTTTTGTTTGATGATGTTGTCGAACATCATTTGTTCATTTATCGAATGTAACATTCGATTTTTTTTAACATATTGATGACCTTTCAAACGTTTTTTTGTTTAAGGTCGAATAAAAATTATCCATTGAATAAATTAGCCATTCTAGATTTTTGTTCAAGCAACCAAAAAAAATGGTTCGTTCTTTGTTGATCGAACTGAAAAAAATCTACATGTGTAAACCCACCTTTACATGGTCATATGGGGTAGAGGGGAGGAACTACTCACAGGTGTGCTGACATGCAGCTGTCAGGAAAATGCTGTGTTCAATCATTTATATATTTCAAAAACAAATATTCATAGCCAGGGGAAGGTTATGCTTTGATTATGAATTAGGGATGGGTTCCACATGACGTATTTAAACACATGTTGCTGTCCTTTTTTTTTATGTACCCACAGTTACTTGCAAAAAATATCCAATCTGTTAGATTGTGATGGCATCTCTTAATAGGTATGGGCTAAGCCAAAACATTATTTGTCTTATGGTTCTTATGATTTGACTGTAAGCTTCGGGCTAATTATTTTTTGAAAGTTCTCTTTATTTTGAGCTTTTAGCAGATACTTGAAGGGTTTTGGTCAGAAGTGACTTTTATTTTAAACTGATAAGTCTATCCACCTTGACTAGCCCCAGTTGGAGCTAAAGAAAAGCAGTTCCAAAGCAAATTCCTTCCAATTCAATGCTTTACCATGGAAATAATATGCCATTGTTGATTTTAGGGGTTGTTTTGTATGAAACGTATATGTTGGAATTAGGGTAAAACAAATCAGTCTGGGTCATACGATGAGATTAATGTATTTGTTGTGCAAATTCTAGCTACACCTGGGTGTTTAACCGTCTAGTAATGCCTATCTGGACATAGGGAGCTCCATTAGTATTGCTGTAGGTCTCACAGCAGAGATGTTTTATCTTGTCCTTTCTACATTTTCGAGGGACATTCAGTTTTTTTGCAGCAGTACTGTTCTTCCCTTCTTTCTCCAATTTATAATGTCTTCACTTCCATGGTATACCGAATCTATATACTGTACCAATCTAATACTTTTCAACAATGTGATTTGTTTGATGCTTTGGTCTCTATGAACCATGGCTTTTGCTATAGCATTCAAGAAGAGTAATGGTCTCAAAGTTTTGACTATTGTATTTCGGAGTTAATTGCAAAGCGCCAGAACAAGGTATCCACAAGAAAGTATTTCTCTAGCAAGTGTAGTTAAAAAGTTAAATTTAAAATTAAGTTGAAATTCTAAATACTTGACTTTCAACTTAATTTAAGTTGTTACATTTCCACTTGACTTTGAACCTAATTTAATTTTACTTTAACTTTGAACCTAATTTAAATCTCTCTACATGTCCAACAATTTTGGTTATGATACTATGTTAGGGGCTTTGCATTTAACTTGCATTCAATAGTAAAAATTTTTGTTATTAAACATTTTTCAAAGTATTACATTATTATTATCACAAAACAAATAGGAAAAGAAACAATGACTGATATTATATGGTAAGCACTAATGAGGTTACATCTCATGCTTTTAAGTAGAGATGAGGAGATACACAAAAAATATACAAAGAAATTAAAATAAAAAACATTTTGATCATCTTGACCATGTCTAGTAAATGTCAGGAAAATCCTACTAGAACTTTATTTTGAAGGTTATTTTGAGTTTCTTTTTAATGATGGTAGATGTGTACCCAAGATAAGTTGCTGTATATTAAAAATATGTATGCTGTAATATTAAAAAGACTGGTAAACGTTTTGATTTACTGTGGTCTAATTTATTTTATATCACACTTTTTTTATCCAATGTAAAAGTGTTATATCCATAAAGAAGATGAACTGTGAACGTAAAGGTTTGGTATTTGTATTTTATTTGTTTGATGAGTTCAACCCTGGATTTGGTTGTTTTCCAAAAAGTAGGACACAGAACCCCTTGTGACAACTCACTTTAAACCCTGTGGATATGTTGTTTTACTTAACCATCCACAAAGAACCCATAAACCAGTCAGGAACTTAAGGGCTGATTTAAAGGTGGAATGCAGGTAAATGTCTTCTCTGGTAAGAGAGCATGTTGTACTCATTGTACTTCAGCTAGTGTGATATAGGCCCAATTCATCAAAAGACCTATATGAAGGCAAAGCAATGTGCATACTTTAGCTGTCCACACAATGGTCACAAAGTGTATGACCTCAGAAAATGATCAATAACAGTCCAATACTGAACATATTGAAAGTATCTGAATGTTGATATATATAATTCCAGCAACAAAAGTAACGGCTATTTCAAATCAATGTTTGATTTATAGAAGATGTGATATTGTTATTGAAACTGATGTTGAATCTTTTGAAAATGCAGTGTAGTATTTGGTCACCGTAAAAGGGCAGAGTGCTCTTCTCTCTTGACAGTATAAAGATTATTTCGTTACTTCATCTTATGTACAATGTAAGAGAAAGATCAATTATAGAACACTTTTTCTTAGCACTGGGTGTCAACTGCATGGTGAAGGCTGCCCCAGGCAGAACACAGATAGTCTGCAATTCACCTTTTGGAAGGTTTGAAAAATATCCTCTATTTCTATTTCATTAAGGAACCAAAATCAGATGAATGGCCGCACTCCCCCCACCAAACACTTCTTAGTTAAAGATATTCTTTAATTTGAGGCAGGAAAAACCATGTATAACCCAACAAGGCTTGCTCATTTCCTTTATTATTAAGCCCTGCACTGATTTGGTCTGCAGTATTTGAATTACACAATGTGAATCTAAAGGGTCAGCAACTGCAGAGTTGGAAACTAACCTGGAGTGTTGGATAAGGTACTGTGGTCCAGAAAACCAAAATTACAAGTACACAAAATTATTTGTTATTTAGAATCTGAATCATTACCAGAAGACCCCCAACATGCTCTTTAGTACCCAAAGCAAATATGCTAACATGCACATAAAAATGTAAATATCCTAAAGTCTAAATCAAAGTTACATTGTAAGAGGTTAGGTATCAGACTATACCTTGATATACCCAGTGACATATTTGTAGTGCATTAGTGTAGTATCTCTAACATGCATTTTAGAAGGCATTTCATACAGTGCATTAAGACAATGCATCCTAAAATGTAAAAAATATATGCCAAATTGTTTTCAACACTAGTGCGAGGTGCCATGAGGGTCAGCTCACTACAATGGAAGTGAATTGCCATGTATATGTGTTGGCATTTAAATTGGCATTATAAGCATGTTACATGCATTATTAAGTTATACGTAGTAATTCAGACATCACCACAATGCCAATTTCAAATCTATTACCCAAGCTGTGCATGTTGATCACCTTGCGAGCTATCGTCGATTACAAGATTGGATGTTCCGATCGAATCGGGAACAGAACGCAAAGAAATAGACACATCTATGGCTACCTTTAGGGTGGATGGGTATTTTACATTCTTTGGTCAATTGGGTAGGTGGTTGTGTGTGGAAGAGATGTAGATACTCGAGTAGCAGTCAATTTTGTGCACAACTTTTAATTGATTTATCTGTTTACTATACACAGTTGCTATAGCAAACATATAATATTGTGGCAATCAGCAGCTAATAAGATGTCTCCCTCTTATTGGGGTATGACATTGGGCCTGGTTGTGCACAGAGGGGTGGATGTCCATCACCCCTTTTACTCAGACCCACCAGGTCTTTCCAGGCTCTGCCTTGACGGGGTCTGGTATGGAAACATATATGAAATATACAACTCCATTAAATCGGTTCATCAAAAAAACCCCCAAAGAAAAATAAATCTGTCTTCCATCCAATCCCTTTAAAAAAACAAAAACAAAGAAAAACAACAAAGAAAAATTTAATAATTCCGAATAAAAGAAAACATGTTCACTCCGCACCAAGAGTGAACAGTTACGCTGTCTTTGCTGCCCAACAACGAACGTGGTCTAATTCATTGGACAAACACAGTAGAATAGAATATTTTCACATGAACCTGTGCATGCCCAATTATGTCACATAGGGACTTTGTTTATCAACATTGGACTCCACTTGATGTTTCTAAGGGCCATGTCATATGAACATGGCAAGCAGAATTGTTTTCCTACGGTTCTGTACATGTCCAAATGGCATGTCATTGGGCATGGGCAGTTTTGTGGGAAAATTTTCCCATTCTACTGTGCATGTCCAATGAAGTAGACTTCTTTTGGCATTGAACAACATAGACTAGGAACACATTTGCCTAGGGGAGCTCCGGGTGCGGAGTGAAGATTTTTTCTTTTTGTTTCAAGAAGATGGAAGATGGATTTTGTTTTTTTTTTAAGGTTGTTTATCAATCAATTCAAAGGATTTATATTGAGAATGGATTACTGCTCAGGATTGCGCATATTAACTCTAAGTAATTGTATGATTTTTTTATGTAATTTTCTGGGGGGTTGTATATTTCATATATGTATTGTATATGTGTTGTTTCCTCAACAACACATATACAATACATATATGAAACATGTTTAGCGGTTACATGTAATAATTATTGTTATTATTACCTATAAAAGTATTTTAATGTATGTGTATGTTTTGTCTGTTTTATTAAGCAGCTTTTCCGCTAAGGGGTCAATGGTTTGGGAATTCTATAGGGGTTAATTATCTGTAATCATAAAAAAAAATATTAAAGATAATAACAAGGAAGGAGTAATGGATCCTATTAGCCCCTTACTCCTTCCAAAGCAATTAACTCCAGTGCCGCAATAAGCAATATGTATATTCTGTTTAGAAGATGGCTCCAGGAAAGGGAGCTAGTATATGGAAAAATGGGCAGGTCGAACAGGAGGGGTTTGAGGATCTCCACCAAAGTACTATGAACGCCACATGATCACCCCCCCCCAAAAAAACGACATATCTGATCAGCTTGTTTTCCATTTCTTGATCAGTTTTTAGGGGTTGATCATACAAGGTGGGAAGGAATTTCTTCCCATTTGATTGACCTCAACAGATCGTTTTTTTGGTGGGTTTAAAGCCTACACTAGAGACTAAACTTGAATAATATTAATTTTACGTGACTTTACAGTCTATCACATGGAGGGCTTTGATGCATTCTTTTTTACAACATTGCTGCAGTTCCTTTGTCCTTTCTTGTCGTTATATAAGCCATCTATGAAAGGGAAACTAGTTATATTTGTGTTTAATCTTGTGACCTTTCATCTTCTGTGGAGTAAAGCCCCCCATAGACAGGCAGACTCCTCCATGCAACTTCTGTACAACCAACTTTTCTTCTACCAAAACCATGTAATAGGAGGACCTTTCTACACCTTCCAATCACTATGTATTCTATCAGGGAGGTCACTATACTACATAGTTGTTGGTAAGTCTCATGAAAGTTGTATGGAGGAGTCTGCCTGTCTATGGGGGGCTTTAGGGTGCATTGATACTGGCGCATGCAATGTTCGGGTACATGTACAAAGTGTGAGTCTAGAAATACATATGCGGAAGATACCGGAAAGAGAGTGTCACAAAAAAGTGTGGATGTTGCCATTATAATCTTTGTTATCCAAGGCCTGCACCCTCTCAGTATCAGTTTACTGTCCTAGAACCTTTATGCCTATAACATTTTTGTTGACTTATCAAAAGGAATTTTGTATCATTGAAGGTAACAATTACTTTTGTACTTTTGTACATTTAAAAACCTGTAGTTTTTATTTTTACTTAAGTAAAGGATTTCAATCTGTTCTTTTAATTAACCAGAGTCTTCTGTCACACAAGTATATGTACTTCTACTTAAGTAGAGCATGTGAGTACTTTTGACACCTCTGATAAAATGTTCTGTGTATGTTCAAATTCTTTAAAACATAATTTCCAGACAGACACATGCAGGCAGACACTAACACTCTACTTACTTACAATTTCTCCAGGCCCACCCCCCTAATAGAAAGAACAGCCTAGGAGTTGGGCTGGCTGTGTGACAGTAATGCACACAGACACACATACACTTTTATTTGTAATTTGGGGTAGAGAAAAGTGCCTCTTAAGCCCCCCATAGACAGGCAGACTCCTCCATGCAACTTCTGTACTACCAACTTTTCTTCTACCAAAACCATGTAATAGGAGGACCTTTCTACACCTTCCAATCACTATGTATTCTATCAGGGAGGTCACTATACTACATAGTTGTTGGTAAGTCTCATGAAAATTGTATGGAGGAGTCTGCCTGTCTATGGGGGGCTTTATGGAGCAAAAAGTGCTAGGAGCACACTACACTTCACATATCTTCATTCAAAAACTTGAATGCGGTTTTCAGGAAAGTTAAGTTTATGAGTTTTTTTGAAATTCTCTGAATCTGGGACTAAATATAAAGGAGGAATTTAATGTAGGAACAAATCACAAAAAATACAGGGATCACAGGTCATGATGGTTTCACACACAGTCACAAATGCCACTGTGAAATAACAATAACAATATAAATGAAAGACAAAGGTTTTCTTGGTAGGGATAAGCTACACATGATCAAATATATGTATATTTGGTATTCACCCTAACATAGGCAGTTTATGCATGTAACAAGGTTAGAATTTTAATAAACATCTCAAAACCAGTGTAGACGTGAAAATGATTTGTTTGTGAAAGTTCTTATTTATTCAGATCATGGAATAGCTAGTAGAAGTGAATTACTTTCAACTGGACTTGATTAGTGGTGTTCAAGATGTTTTGAAAGCACTCCAATCCACTTGGAGCTGAAGAAGAAGCTTGGAGTGGCTTTAAAATGTCAAGTCTAGTAGAATATGACTTACTACCACTAACTGTAAAAATGTTCTATTTGTGATTTTTTTCAAATATACAGGGAGTGCAGAATTATTAGGCAAGTGGTATTTTTGAGGAATAATTTTATTATTGAACAACAACCATGTTCTCAATGAACCCAAAAAACTCATTAATATCAAAGCTGAATATTTGATATTTGAGTAGTTTTTAGTTTGTTTTTAGTTTTAGCTATTTTAGGGGGATATCTGTGTGTGTGCAG
>CM070034.1:28078745-28099547 GCA_036250615.1 Ptychadena robeensis | reverse complement strand
ACGCTCTTTCCCCACCCAACTTTCCCCTGTCACGGGAGGAAGTCACCTCTCTGCTTTGCTCTATCTCCTACCAACCACCACCTGCCCCTTGATCCTATCCCCGCTGATCTTCTTAAGACCCATTCTAAAACCCCCCTCGCCCCCGCAACTGACTGAACTATTCCACATCTCTTCTCCCTTTTCTCTGGTAGCTTCACATCATCCTTCAACATCCATATTCCTCCCCTACTAAAGAACACATCCGCTTGAATGATAATTGATATAATGTATATCAAGTATTGATATTTATATAATTACATCAACTCAGTTGGCCACCACTGCCCTAGATTCACACAGTTCAAGTTTTTTGTTTTGCAGAATTTTTGTCGCAATTTGGTGCTTTGAGTCTGGAAAATCATTGAGTTTTATGATTACATTTTTGTTAATTCACACAGGAAGAGCATCTTTTTTGAAATTCTTAAAAACAAACACTGTTTACACTGGCTTTTCTAGACATTTTTACGGACCAAAGTTTCAAGTCAAATGTCACGAGAACCTGCCTTCCAAGCAAAGAAAGCATTCATGACACCAGTTTTTTATGTAAAATCCCTGTTAACATTCACATAAAGCTGCTTTGTGTCACCGGAAATGATGCGGCCCAACTCCTGGGGCACACTTCTTGGTAGAGATGCGCTTGATGGGGCAGAAATGACGTAAATTCTGACCTCACAAGCAGGTTACCCAGAATTATTATCGGGTAGCCAGGGTAGGGAACCTCACCTTTGAAATATGAAAGTCACTAACTAAATCATTAAGTCACTAAAGGTGTTAATCTATGTATGTCCTACCTCGTGTGCATTATATTTCAAGGTGGAGGGGGCGGTCTTTAATCACACGTGATATACCTTCATACTCTCCTCCGTTGGTGTCTGGAAGTTCCATGAAGTGAAGGGTACCCATAAGTCAGGGGCCATCTGGCCCGGGGGGCTTCGGGGGTCTTGTCCTCTCGAATGGTGGTGAAGTGTGTTATTACCATCTCTCTCATGGTTATTGGTTCCCTGACAGTTTTTGGTGGAGTTACTCTGCACCTGGGCATGGGCCCAGGCAGACCATAGTATGCCAGTAAATACAGCAATCAATTGAAACCTCTGGCAAATGTTGCAGATTTTTTTTGGGGTGATTTCGATTTTTCAAACAAAAATTTATCTCACATTTTTTCAACTGACTATGAGTTGATTGCAAATCCTCTGACCATGCTGGAGATATACTGGATATATAGAAAAGGGTTGTAGGAACAGTTAAATAAAAAGTTTTGTTCTAACACATGTAGCTAAGTTCAAAATCAAAGCAAAAGTTCGACTCGAGGATCGAGGAGTTTTTATGCAAAAACTAAATATACTAGATACATTTTTTTTCCAAGTGTTTCCACAACCTTTCACTACATCTCCAGCAAGTGGTGATAACAGCATGTTCAGGCATTTTGCAATCAACTCACGAAGTCAGGTAGTTGAAAGTTCAGTAGTGGCCAACTTGGTATGGAGGGCCACAAGTGCAGCCCTCAGCATAACTAATGGGCTTCAACATAAAAATGTTAAATCTATACTGACATTGTTTAATTTAAAAAAAAAAAAACTTGTTTTAAATTATAATTCAAGCATTAGGGAAGTAGTAAGGAAATGCACATTTTGTGTCAAATAGATCATCAAAGGTTGTGTGCCTCATAGATATCATCAAAGCCTATTCTCAGGTTGTCGCAATATATATTATACAATCACCTCCCATTAATTGGGAGCATAGGCACTCACCTATCTGCTGACCCCCACCAACACTAGAGGAAGAGAGGGTAGGGACTTACTCAGGTGCCTGGGTTGCTGATTGGCTTTTATGTACGCTTATCACCTAAGTTTATCAACTCTCATACTCTTCCCACATCCCTAAAGAATATCCCGGATGAGGACCTGTCCGTGGAGGATTGACGGACAGACGAGTTCTTATGCCCTGTGCATTAAAAGTTAGGTTTCGGGGGCCGTAAGTAAAGGACTGAGGGGGGCCGCCTAAGTACACCCAAAGGGCCGCAGGTTGGGCACCTGGGACATAGAAATTAGACTTGTCGAAAATTTGGCCTAAAATATTCCTTTCTCTACTGTATACAAAGGAATTACTAATCTTGAATATGGTTGTAGGCATATTTAATCTATTACTGAACATACATTGTCTGTGTGCACCTTACGATGTTTGTAGATTTTTAACCTGTGGTTTCAATAAATGTATAAATTTTACAAATGGATATTGTCAATTAACTGTTGCACCTAAAAAGTCCTAGGAGGTAGCCACGGGCCTCTCCAAGGCAGAACTTTAATGCTTTATTTGATTTTTTGTTGACAGCTATTAGGTTTAACCAATCCAATGAGACTGTTCACATGTAAACACATGAAAATGCATGTTAATATTGCTGTTAAAAACTGTGCTTATGCTAAAACTTAATTATTGCGGGTCATTACTGGCAATAGGTATTTAAAAAACAAGTGTGTTGTCTCTCACAGTTTTAAAGATTTCTTTTATTAAAACAACCAAAGAAGGCAGCTGACATTCCAATAAAAAATATATGTGTATGATACTGCATACTATTTTATTTATGTTGTTATGTATTGTGTAGATGTGTTTGTCATTACCTACCTGTTTCCAGTATACACATATAAGAACAGTTTTATGAGTCCTTTTCTTGAAAATAACTGGTAATGAATTTAAATTGACCCCTTTTAATTAGGCATACGAAATATAAAAAAAAGTAAAATCATTGCATATTAACTGGCACTACTTGCCTAAACCTCCATGTTTTGCCCATATATTTAAAAATAATATTTATATATGAAGAAGACTTCTCTCATCACTCAAAAGTATTGACAGATCCAATTTTAGCTATATTCAGTACTACTGTCATTCATCATCTCAATGCTATTGTGATTTAAATCCAAAGTCTATAAAGGATAACAGTGCTTTTAAGATGATTGAGAGGAAATGAAGGCAAATGTGATGTTTTTTATTTGAAAAAAAAAAAAAAAAACCCAAACCTTTTGACATCACAATATTGCACAGATGGAGGCAATATTTCATTTCGAAAGGTAAAAAAGAATCATTTCATCTGAAGTATAAGTCAGAGAATCATTAGAACGATGAAAACTCTAATAGATCCTTTTGGTCTTGTAAAGGGAAGCCATGGTGATCTGAGGTCAATTCTACTGTACATGTTTTTTACTTTATCTTTTATTTTCATGCAAGTATTTTTTTTTTCTTTAAGAAGTAGGCAGTTAATTACAAGATGTATCCACCACACTAGTGTAATGGAGCATCACTACACTTGTGGCATTCTTTCTGCAGTGGAAGTTAAATAATCTTGAGGAGCCTTAACTGTGCTGCAGAACTTCCCTTAAATGTGCAGAACATTTAGGTTGCTTTGCTTTCACTTTTGGTGTTTAAGTCTAGAGATTGTACAGGCGGCTTTATGGTTTTTTTTAATGAAAAAGTTCTGGCAAAACTAACTATTCCCATACCAGAGGTGCTACATGATGGTGCAAATTGTAGTTCTTGTTCAGGGTGCCTTTCACTCTGTTAACGCACGTAGGAACCATCTTTTGCTGTGATGGTTCCTATCACCATCACAGCAAAGATGTGATGTAAAATTTAGATTCATCAGTCCAGAACACCTTGATCTATTCTTGAGTAGGCCATTTGTGTATTTTATGGCATCTGGATGCGCCCACCTGGACAGATTGACCAGGATCGTACCGCAAGTTGGATCGCATGGTGATCCGACATGTTGGTAAATTACTGCCCAATCGCATTACTTCCCTTTACATTTAAAACTGAGACTGTCTCACTACAACCACAATGAAGCTGTACTTGAAGCTGTGGTGCTATGGGCTGCCTACCAGTATATAGCAAAACTTGGCTTGTATGTGGCCCTTGAGGACTGGAAGTTGGCAACCAAGTTCTAATCTCTACCTGTGCAGTCACATAGTGTTTTGTGGTTAGCACTCTGGCCATGCAGCACTGGGATCACAGGTTCAAATTCTAGCCTGAATACTGTCTATGTGTGTTTCCTCCCATTCTCTTAAGACATGCTTAAATTAAGGTTAATTAGCTTACCCTAGTAAAAATTTCCTTATATGCCTATTACTGTGTTAGTTACATATGCAGTAATATAACAATGTGATATGTAAGACGCTGCATAAAATTTCAGTGCTATAGAAGAAAGAGTTGATAACCATATGTAATTAAAAATAACTAATCTGAACCTAAATATAGAGCTTCTTTTCGCCAATCTTTTCTGTATGCAAAAGAGACAAACTTTGATTTCCTTCTAGATTCTTCTTTACTCAATATTAGACTGTAGGCCAATACACTTCTGTATCTGATCACAAATTTGGCCCACAGAACAAATATTATTGGCCCATGGCAGATCTGTTAGAGCTGCCTTCTCTGCAGCTGCCCTATCAGCTACAATCACCGCTGCTCCATCCTCACACTTTGAGAATAGAGAACTATGAGTCCTGTGTGTACAGTGTGTGTGTGTAGATCAAGGGTGTCAAACTCTGACCCATGGACCAAAAATTTAAACAAATATCAAAGTTGGCCCATGACTTTGTCCAAGTTTTTTTAATTTGCCCACTGTGCATTTGAATTTGATATCCCTGCTCTAGACTCTCTGACTAGATCAGGGGTGGGCAATTGCACTAGAAGTGCTGATAGTAAGGAGGAAATAAAAAAACAAAAGGACCCACTTACCTGTAATGTGCTCTGATGATTCCTGCCGCGATGCTATCGGAAAAGCCTGGAACACTACCGGAAGAGCCTGATGCTCTTCTCCATTGAAAACCATTATACGCCTCAGTGGCTACTTGCCGCATTGCACCCTCAGTTAACCCCCGTAAGCCTGAAAAATAAAGATGGAATCTCTCATATAATTCCAGGGAACAGCAGGCAAGAATATTTTCTAAGGACTGTGGAGCACTATGCTGCCATCATACCAGCTCAAAGGTAAGCGAAACCTTAATTTTAGATATTGTTAAGTTCAGGGGAAAGGATCACCAGCGCAGCCAGGCAATAAACAAAACTACGTTTTATTTTCACCAAAAGGCAAATATAAATCCAAACTTGCAGTACATTGAACAACCATTCATGTGTACTTTTTAAGACTTTGCAGCTCACAACTGTTGCTCAGTCCTCCTGTATTTTAAAAAGGTCCCGCCAGCGCTCCTAGGCTTTCCACAGGAGTTCACACAGGCTCCCCACCTGGCCACTACTCCCACAGTCCACACCTTCTCTGAGCACCTGAGCCTTTTTCAGACAGAGTTCCTGTCTGCCTGACAGTTAGCAGCAAATCCTGGAATGTATGCCGGGTGGAGTGGGAAGGCCCACCCAGATCCTTCCCTCCCACTCCGGAAACCCCAAAAAAATAACAAGTGGCAATCCCCGGTTACCTTTGTCTATCCCCGGACTCCTTACCCAGAACATACTGAGGACCACAATCCATAATATGGGGAGACAAATCTGCCATCCAGGACCCATCCCCAGGGTCCTCCACAATATATATATTTTAGATTTTGAGTATACATTCGCTTTAAAACACTGAGTGTAATAAAAAAGATACATTTGTTATGTAAAAAAATTATAAAAAAACAATATTATATATGGAAGAATAATAGGGGGAAAACATTTTTTTTATATATAGAAATAAACTAACTGCCAAATCCCAACTTAAATTACCCTGGATGTCTCTAGGCATTATTTCGACTCTTTTCATGGAACCAATGGAGGCCATAGCTTGTTGTCACCAAGGTGCCAAAGGGCCGGATTAAAAGACTAAATGTATCCTCTCCTCACTGAACATTTCCCAGGGAGAGCCCAGGGGGCCGTGACTACAACACAGCCCAACTATTAGTCCAGCTTCACCACTCCAACCCAAAACCCAATTCCATGTACCTTTTTTTACACTTGTACCATGAACAGGTGCGGTCTCTTCAGTCCATAACAAAAACATTTCAAACCCCAACATAAAAAATTCAGTCAATACAAAGTGAAGAAAGATACAATAAACTTTAATGAACTTTGCAGATTCAACAAGAATAAACATTGGTTACACAATCTTTGATATTACTGTAGAGGCTCCAGTCTTTACTTTGTTCATACATCAAACAATAAAATTCCTCCAAAGAAGTGGAACTCCCTGGGAATTAAATAGTCTGATTAAACATGGCTGTCCTTTAGCCCAGCAACCACATTTTTAGTTATTCTCATTCTTTAGCCTCTCAATGACAAGAGTTTCATTTCAAAGCTCTGCTCTTTCACCTCAGACTCAGCTTGTTGTTCTCAAGTCTCTCCACTCTTCTGAAAATAGCTCCACCTCTTAAAATAGCAATGCCACACACCTTCTTAAAAGGTAAATACCAGTTCTACCACCCCCTTACATGTATGACAAAGGTTGTTAAACCATGCACAATGGGTTTATTTTTCTTAATTGTTTTGCCATGTTAAGCTGGCCATACACCTTTAGATCTCTCTGTCAGATATCCTTTAGATCTACCAACAACTATGTAGTACCGGGTCCTCTGTAAATTGAACACAGGTAGACTTGATGGTTTAGAAAGTCCCTCATATTACATGGTTTTGGTAAAACACAAGTAGATCTAAAGGAAATCTGTCAGAGAAATTTAAAAATGTATGGGGGATACTAAAGGTGGGAATACAGGGGTCGATTTTTTCGTTGGATAGATTCAAAAACATAGATTCTTTAATCGTTTGAACGAAAATCTAAAACCCAACAAAGGTTTCATTCAACCAACATCGAACAAAAGTGAACGATATCGAACAAAAAATCTTTCAAAAGCTGATCGGACATGTTGGTTAATTTGAATCTATCTTGTAAAAAACAAATGTAAATTGAACGTACCATCGTTTCATTCAATAACTTTTGTTCGATCCAATAAAACTGAATTAAGCTAGAATGTTAAAAAATCAAACAAAATGTAATTTGAGAACAGTCAAATGAAATTTCATTCGGTCGAAAACAGTGTGTACATTTGATATAGGCACAAACGATATTTGATCAAAATATCGAACATCCTGATCGAATCTATCGTCGTCCAAAAAGGTATTCCTACCTTTAGTGTTTGAGTTAAAACACTTTTCAGACTTTATTATAAATCATTCAAAACCAATCCCTAAACAACAATTAACCTTCTTAGTGTTCATGACGAGCCCATCTCGTCCAGAGTTTGTGTGAAGAACAAACTCTGGATGAGCTGTGCTCCCATGAAAGCCGCATATCCCCAGAAAGCTACGGTGATCGCGCCGCGGTGATACTGAAGGGAGCGAGGGTGAGCAGTGCCATAGACCTCCTGTTAATGGAGGGGCCTCTGCTTTCCAGCCCTCCCAGCTGGTGTCATGAATGACACTGGCTGTATGGAGAGGGGAGGGGGGAGGGAGGAAATGGCAGGCAGTGTACCTCGTACACTGCTGCCATTGCCTGTATCACACTGTTAAAAACGGTACAGGCAGTGCGCTAGGGAGGTTAATACACAAATGCAAAAATCAAAGCAGGGATGGAGTATGTCAAATTATTATTCAAAATAAAGTTACATGTAAGCATCACTCAGATACCTGCAGATACAGATAGTACAGCCAATTGATCACAATAAAGGGGTTGAAATTCCATTTAAAATATTCATAAACAGAGACTGTATTAAGTTGATAACCCACAAATATCCAAAGTTAAATCAGTAAAATTATTCAAAATATATGCATTAAAAAGGCTTACATCATGGATGAGAAGTCATATTAAACCAAAACGCTTGAAGGAGTCAATGCTTCATTTGTACCATTAGTCATCCCATCCCCCCAGTTAATAAATGTATTGTTTATCTTCATATAGGCTGAATATACCAATGTCATTTTCCATTAGTTCTAATACAGAAAACACAATGCTACACAAGTTAATATTTTGCCTGGCTTGGTATTTTTTTCACTATTGAACATGATATGCAATAGATGTTTCCTTATGCATTTGCTTCTTTCTTTGTGCCTAACATAAAATTTACCATGACCATTTAATACATAAATTACATTATGTGACATTTGATAAAGTGCTTTAATACTTATTCCTGTCAAGCAGGTGTGTTCATGATAAAACAATGTACTGCTATGAGTTGAATAATACATTTATTTGATTCCTAACCTTCTATACAGTCATAGCTGCACTCAACGAAAGTAAACTTTCAAGGAATTTGGATAATGTTGCATGCAAATGTGACTGTTGATTATTAAAGATGGTGTTTTTAGTTTGACTCAAGGACACAAAAACTAACAATATTGGATCAAAACACATTATTAAATATATAAGCTTATATATTACCTTTTGATCTTGCCATTGATTGAAAGTAAAATTCTTATACTGTACAAACAACTCTTGTAATTTAAGATTGCCACAGCATTGTCAATGCCTAGTCCATGGGTGCCCACACTTTATTGGGTTGCAAGCTACTTTTAAAATGACAAAAGTAAAAATGATCTATCAATAATAAAAATGGAGAACATTTATTTATATAGATACACTGAGGGTATATTTAAAACATATATTGTTAACTTTGTAGAACAGCATGAGAATGTCCAGCACAATATACTATTGGCCTTTTGTTGATAAAGTTAATTGTATCCATTGCGCTTAAAGCAAAAACGCTCCCTGAAGTGGATCCCTCCTTCCCCCAGTGTCATGAACCTAATGACGTCGCGGGATTTTAAAATTCAAACTGCAAAGAAAACAGTTTTCTGCTGATTGCTTCACTGGTGCTTCTGGGTAAGGAAGTAGATCCCTCCTCCCCCCGGTGTCACTTAGAAAGCTATATGCAGTTTGATTACTAAGATACTCACCTTTTGAAAACGACTCTCTCTCTTCCGGTGTGATGGACCGTGGGATATCACAGTGAGGGTGCCCAATTTAAAAGGGAACACTGTACCCAGTACAATTCAAAGTAAAAAAAATAAAAAATTTCCAATAGAATTTTAATGTTATTATAAACATGAAACAAATATAAATACATACTGTTTTGAAATCTATCTTACAAAAGAAGTATTTAAGAGATCATTCAAATCATACCTTTGATATGATATTTTTTAAATGTAATTTTTTTACATTATTGCATGTTTCAAACATTATTATACTCAGGATGTCTTTTAGTCACTTGTACCGACATATATCAGTAAATTACAGGCCTAAAGATTCCATTAAAGTCTATGGTGCGCTTTTGGTACAGAAATCTGGACCTCAGCAGTGCACTAGGGCGGTTAATATTTTACTGAAAAGAAATAGAGATCTGTTTAATGGTCTGTGATACAAAAAAAGTTTATTATTCAAGGACTATTGTATCTTGAACAGTTAATGAACATTATAAAGTTATCATTTATATGAGATGTAAAAAGTCTAAAAAGAGGATGTTAAAAGTATAAAAATATAAAAAAAAGGATGTTGTATAAAAGTATGAACCCAAATTATACTCCAGTAACACTTCAGGTATTTAAAAAAAAAATAATATATATATATATATATATATATATATATATATATATTTATATATACTGTATATATATATATATATATTCAGTTATGTGCTTGATTAGTGCACATTAGCTTCCCTCTGGAGCAGCAAGGCTATATTACAACCATCATCAAGCATATCTCTCAAGTTTTGAATTTGAAATTTAGAGAATTTTTTCTTGAAGTTAGGTCACAGGGCTCAAGCCCTGAGACAGGTTCCTTGCATGCCACCATCAGGACCAGACGTTCCCTGTTCAATACCTGAAAGTGCCACTTTACATCTGTTACATCTCAAATTGTCTATCTAAAATGTTTTATTGCCTTATAGCGTCTAACCAACTTGATGCCTCTGACAACTGTAAAATATATGGATTTCAGCCATACAGTGTTCTATACAGTATTTTGAAAATGGGTTTCATTAATTTTTGTTCCTCAGAATTCTACACACAACACCCCATAATGACAACGTGAAGACATTCTACCGGACGAGTTGGCAAATTTACTAAAAATAAAACTAGAGAAAATGTACATAAAGTATTCACAGCATTTCTTCAATACTTTTGCAATCCACTTTTGGCAGCAAATACGACCTCAAGTCTTTTTGAATATGATGGCACAAGCTTGGCATTCCTCTTTGCAGCACCTCTCAAGCTCCATCAGGTTGCATGGGAACCATTGGTGCAGCCATTTTAAGATCTCTCCAGAGATGTTCAATTGAATTCAAGTCTGGGCCACTCAAGGACATTCCTTTGATATCTGGTTTGTGTATTTAGGGTCTTTGTCCTGTAGCAAGATGCTGCCACCGCCATGCTTTACTGTAGGGATGGTATTAGCCTGTTGATGAGCGGTGTCTGTTTTACTGCAAACGTGACGCTTGGCATTCACACCAAAGAACTTTGTCTCTTATAGTCTGAGAGTCCTTCAGGTGCATTTTGGCAAACATTTTGGCCATGTGCCTTCTACTAAGGAGTGGCTTCCATCTGGCCACACTACCATACAGGCCTGATTGGTGGATTGTTGCAAGATGGTTGTCGTTCTAGAAAGTTATCCTCTCTCCACTGCCACAGAGGGGCTTTGGAGCTCTGATAGTGTGACCATCGGTTTCCTGTCACCTCTTTGACTGAGCTTTTCTCCACTGATTGCTCAGTTTAGATGGATGGTCAGTTATAGGAAGAGTCCTGGGGGTTTTAAACTTCTTCCACTTACTTTTTTAAGCAGAAGAAATGTTTCTGTAACTCTCCCTAGATTTGTACCTTGAGAAAATCCTGTCTCGGAAGTCTCCAGGCTTTCCTTTGACTTCTTGATGCTTGGTAATTGTTGGGAACTTATATAGACAGGAGTGTGCCTTTCCAAATCCTGCCCAATCAACAGAATTTACCACAGGTGGACTTCAATTAAGCTGCAGAAACATCTCACGGAGGTTTAAGCTTCATTTGCTGTTATATACCGCAATCTACCGTAGTCTTGATGGCCCCACAGTGAACAGCCCGCACACTATGGTGCCCTAAAATGTTTGGGGGGGGGGGGCTGTACATAAAAGTATTGTAACTTAATCATATGCAAATAACATTATGGACCATTTCACATTAGCCACGCTGTGCTGCGGTGGTCAACCGCAATGGACACGATAGCAATAACACTAAGGCATCAGTTGCTGGTAAACAAAACTAAATGTTAACGCATTGTGTAAGTGTGAAAGGTATAACTGGATTCCACTGGATAGTTAAGCTGGGAATACACAGCTCAATTTTCAATTCAACCAACTTAAAAAAACAATTGTTTTAAAACAATCATTTTGGAAAACATAATCCGATCGATTCACGACCGATCATTTACGTGCCTTAGTTCTATGTGCATGCTCCATAGAACAGATGAAATCAGATGAAAATCGATCCCAATACCAAAAAGACTCCGACAAATTTATCAACATGTCCCATCACTGCTCGATCGATTTTGATTTCATCTGAATTGTTTCATTTAAAACAACCATTAAGGAGGCCACCATGTTTGCACTTTACAATATATATTATCAATCTAAAGGTGCCCATACACAGCGTGATGGGTGCTCGATTGATGACCTGTTCGAGCGCAGCATGGTTACGTCACAATGGCTCAGGTGCCCATCGTTTGGATGAGTATGAAGGAGCACCACTTTAGGTGCTTGATTACTAGTCAATCCTTTGGATGGGGACTGAATGACGTTTGATCAGGATTTACAGACATGACAGTTTGACAGAACTGTCTTCGAAGACAGGCTTTATATGGGCGCTAGATAGATGGCAGTAAACACACGGCACTCGAAGCAGCCATTTATCTAGCGCATATCTATGTGTGTATAGGAACCGGTAACCTATTGGTAATCATCTATGTAGGGCTGTAGGTCATCCAACCATTAATAAAACCTGCCTAAAAATAAAATCTCCAGCTTTCTGTTACTCCCACTCCCCCTACTTTTCTACTACCTCCCTTATGCCCATATTTCCTGCTTTTTATTATTATTAATAACAATAATTGACATTATTTATACTTTTAACTTGCAAAGCCATAAAAACATTTTTGTAACTCCTTTAGGTTATAGACTTAAATAGCCAACCCGTCTGTCGGAAAAACTTGAGAAAAAAGTATTGCAGCCATTCATAATTAGAATATATTCTCTGTATAAGCACATGCCTAGTAACAATTAGGAGACATGTCCAACCAAGAACGTTTCGGAGATATGCCCTGCAAATTATTTCTGTGGTATTTGCAAATGGCCCAAAAATTATAATATCTAACTGAGAATTATACATTACAATAAGAAAATGCATTTTATTGCCTTCAACCCCTATTTTCAAACAATCACAATATTTTGCTACTTCAATAATATTCATGTAATGGTTTACATGTGGATTGAGAGACTTAACAGGTTGAAGAGCATCAGCAGAACTGAAATCACTGTGGTCGGGGCTAGCTCCCAGGTGCCCAACCTGCGGCCCTTTGGGCATTTTTCAGTGGCCCTCCTCAGTCCTACACTTGCACCCCACTCATTTTGCATCACATAACCTCTGAATCAAAATGTGCATCACCATACTACAGTGTTACCCAATGCTTGAAGTATCATTTGTTATCATTTGTTATCACAATGTTATGTGCGGCCCTTTAAGCCCCCCTTAGACGGGCAGACTCCCAGCCATAGTTGTAGCAGACCAAAGTGCGTGCTCGCTCCCGCCAAGCACATCAAGGTTGGTCTGCCGCAACTATGTGGGAGCCCACCTTGAGTTATGTTGAAAAAAAGCCTCTTTTTCTGCCCGACTGACAGGCAGAACAGCTGCAGGCTGTTAACTTGGAGGGGAAGTCTCCTCCCCCTCCGAGTTAATTGGCTAGAGTCGGACAGGAGTCCCGTGTGTCAGTGGAACACACAGGATTCCTGTCCGACATTTAGCAGACTGCTCACAGCGTGATGACGTCACCACGCTGTAATCAGTCTGCTAAAGGTCTGCCATAGATCGAGGTGTCTATGGCAGGCTTTAGTGATGCAGAGGGCCGCACTTGTGGTCCTCCAAATCAACTCAGTTGCTCACCACTGGGCTAACTGATCCGAAAATATGCCTGATCGGCCTTCCTGTGCCATCTAACCTGTTATTTTTTTATTATTTGTCTGCAAAACTAGAGGTTTCTTATCAAACCTATGAAAATCCCAAACCTCAGCTCAACCTTATGGTGACCATTAACTTAGTAGTAATAGTAAATAACACAGTATCTATTTTTGTTTTATTTATATTCAACATTACAGTTCCAACTGCTCTTTACATATCTAAGAGCTTTCTCCAAAACATAAAGCTATGAAGCTGTCTGTGCTAAAGGTATATGAAAATGGCATGATACACAATACAATTATGGAAACCAATATCATCTTTTACAGCAATGCACCAAATTGTTATAGCTAACACGATGCTTGAGTGGCTAGCAGAGCAGAAATTAGATTGTACGTTTGTGTATATGGCTTTGTCACTCCATGCATTGAGTTTCCTCATACAAATGGTATGTGATATATGTTTAGGTTTTCACAAGTGATTATGCTTTTGCAGATGTAGAAGCATATTTGGTTTTATAAATAAGTGCTTTTAAAAGCCGCAAAAGCTTGTCCAGTAACAGCTTCGGAGTCAAAACATTGCTGCTTTATGGTGTATTAGTTGGGAACATGCCTTTCATGGTAGATATTGTTCTCTTTCTTAACCTACAAATTATTTTTTAAAGTATATAATATTTTTTTGTGGATGGGTTGGCATAGCTGTAGAAACAAGTCAGTTTGGCATTTTTGGCAAAAAGTAATGGTGACAGTGATTAGCTACAAGCAGCTGCAAGTAGTAGTTATGGACAAAAGAGTCTTTTGTAATTTAAAGTTCATGCTGAAATGGTTACAATGCTAATGGTGCTTTCTATTTTTATCCTGGGAAATCAGAGAAGGACAACAAAAAGCTGCAGATAATACATGGCTTCATCCATCTATACATTTATTGTGATCTCTTAACAATTGGGGTGACATGATGTTTTTGTCTGAGTGATAGTATGCCTTATGCTTTAAACTTATGCTTTTAAATTTAAGCTAGGCATACACGGTTCGATTTTAGCATTCGATCGACCTTAAAACTATCAAAGTTTACATCGATCAAACTTAAATCGTATACTCCACACATGGCTCGATCTACAAAAATTGTTAGATAATGATCAAAACATTAATCGCAAAGTGATCGTACATGGTGGGAATTTTTCATAGATTGTACAACAATCAAACTAAAAACGTAGTATTTTGGTTGTTGGTTGTCGATTGCATTAGATGAACACATTCATATATATGACTATTTCCTGTGTTGTTTTAGCAAAACTAAAATCGCCTGATTTTAGTTGTATTATGATGGAACTCTCCATGGGCTACTTCTTTGGACTTAATTACGATTGATGTTCAATTAACCTCCCTAGCGGTTGAGACGAACCCTGTTCGTTCGCCGTTCAGGGTCGTCCCAACCGCAGGGGAAGCCGGCATCAGGTAGACCCGATGCCTCCCTGGAAAGCTGCAGGGATTGTCTTTCCGGGGTTTCCGGGGTTTCCAGACCTCCATGTTAATGGAGGAGCGCTGGCTTTCCCGCCCACGCGGGAGAACGGAGAATGGCGGCGGGAGGGAGGAAGTGAGAGGCAGTATAATTTGTAAACGGCGCGGTACGGGCAGTGCGCTAGGAAGGTTAAAAGATCAAGATCTAGAATTTAATCAAAGATCGATTGTGCTAAAATCTAGCTTTAGAAAACCGATTGGTGAGCAAACTTTATTAAAAAGTAAATAAATTCTCACCAGCTATTTATAGGCATTGTCTAATAGGGACCTGACCAACACAATAAATGGTGCAATGGTTGATGATTGTTACAGGGAGTCAAAAGTGATTTGCTGTGAATACTTTCCGCATATTTTCTGTATATTTGTTATATATAATAATCTCAAACCTGCGAACCAGCTACAAATAGCAGGCTATAAAGCCAAGTGGATTCAGTAAACACCATTGGTCTCTGTTAACTTTAAGCCCCCCATACACCTTTAGATTTCTCTGTCATCGCGCTGCTGCCCGATATCGGAGGAGCTGGAGACACAGTGGTTTTACGATCATGTCTGATATCCCGATCTCGGGCATGAGCGCGCACAATAACTGTGTGACAACTAATATTCTAATCACAAATTTGTATTGCGAATATCAAAACTCCGAGAATTTGTGAAGATTTAGCCTTCAAAATCGGAAATATTCTTTATTTTTTCCATCAGTACTCAGAACTACAGTGCATTGAGTTCTCAAAATGCATATGTACAAGTGTCGATTAACGCAATAAAGATAATAATGACTGGAGATCACAAATTCTCAAATGTACTAATTTATTGGGAATATTATGTGAAAATGTTGCAATATTTTGCAAATTGGAATATCGCCTATGCTGCTCATCACTAGTGACAACCATTCTTTACTAGAAACACACCTATCCCAAACACAAGGACTTTCTTCGCCACATCACCCTTTGTATATACTGAACCCGAGGACTCCGCTGCAGTTGACAGTATATCCTGTTGTGCTTCTCTCTGTGAATGAATTGTTTTTCAGAGATTGCAACTAAATTGCTTTCTATACTATTGTATTAGGTAATGAGTGACATCTGTTCTATGAGCATACAGTGAGGAACATAAGTATTTGAACACTGTGTGATTTTGCAAGTTCTTCCACTTAGAAATCATGGAGGGGTCTGAAATTCACATTGTAGATGCATTCCTACTGTGTGAGACAGCATTAAAAAAACAATACAGGAAATCACATTGTATGATTTTTAAAGAATTTATTTATATTTCACTGCCGCACATAAGTATTTGAACACGTGGCAATCAGCAAGAACTCTGGCTCTCAAAGACCTGTTACTCTGCCTTTAGTCCACCTTAAATCTAGGCATACATGGCTCATTTTTAAATAGACTTAAACACAATTTCGTGGCAGATCGATCGCTGCGAACACACACTGCTGTCAATTTGCGGCGAAATCGGCTGCAGCTCTAACCGTCTTTGGCCAGTTAAGAAATACATGTGATGATGTATGGTTTCCTACTCCTTCTATTTTATTAATTATCTTTCCAAACACAAAGAAGATAATTAACATTATCATCTGCTGCTGCTGATGGTTCCCATTCCTCTTCTGGCCATTAATTATACAAAATCATGATGATGAGGGAGTGACAGATGCTAGAAAATCAAACCTGCTCCATTTAGTCATCACAAACCCTATCAACAGACACAACTGATACCTTTATCATTTCTAAATGCCTTTAGATGATCTAATTAGGTTCCTTTTACAAACATATGGAAAGCATTTAGCCTTATTGAGGGTCATGGCTAGAGATGCTTAATGAGTTGACACTCAAACTGAAGTTGAGCCACATCAAACTCTGCAGCCACTGTGTTTAACTTGTCCAACTAGGTCTGTATGCAAGTTATGTTCTAATGTTTAAATTTGCCATCTCTAGTCATAACTATTTTCTCAGTGTCTGCACTCCTCATACTAAATATTATGTGGGAGGAAATGTGAGAATTAGGAGGGAGAGGGAGGATGGCGGGAAGAGGAAATAGAAGGGAGGGGAACGGTGTGGAGTATGGGCAAGAGGAAGAAAATAGGAGGCGATGGGAGGGGACGTAGGGCGGGTGCGCGAGTTAAAGGGGTGATTTCGGAGGTCGGGGGGCGTGGATTGGGGTTTGGAAGTGGGGGAGAAGGTAGAAGGACGGGAGGCGGGTAATAAGAGGGGAGTGAGGGGAGGGGAAGGGGGGGCGAGTGAGAGAAGGACGGGAGGTAACGTTTGACGAGTAGGAAGGAAAGGGGTGTGGATGGCGGGGAAGAGTATGTGAGGGAGAGGGAAGGGGAGATGTGAGCACCATTGGATTAGGGAGGAAAACGGATGCGGTGGAGGAAATGGTAGTGGAGAAGTGACGGGGGAGAGGGAGGAAAGTGGGTGGCTGGGGGGTGGGTGGGTTGTGGAGTATGGGAGAAAAAGGGGGGTAGAGGGGGGGGAGGCATGGGGGGTAAGGGGAGTGGGGTGGTGTATCTGATAGTTGAGGGGGGAAGGGGGGAGGAGGTGATGGGGGGAGAGGGGAGAGGTATTGGAAGGGGATGGTGGCATTGGTAGAAATGAGCGTGAGTAGGTGGGGGGTTATGGCGTCGAAGAGGGTGAGGGGATGAGGCAGGGGGAGAAGATGGTGGTAACGGAGGGGTTTGGGGCAGTTGGGTGGGGGGGGGGGCGAAAGGGGTGGTGGGGGGGGGTGGAACAGAGACAAGTGGAAAAATCAAGGGCGAGGGGGAGGAGGGGGACTGGGCGGAGGAAGAAAAGGTAAAGAGAGGGGGGGGGTGGGTGGGCGGCGGAGGAGAGAGAGGTTATGAGAATTGTTATGGAAAGGGGCGGGAGGGGGTGAGGTGGGTTAAGGGAAGGTATAAGGGTAGGAGGAGGGAACGAGAGAAGAGGTAGTTGGGAGCTGGCTGTGGGAAGAAAAAGATCGGGGTGAGTGTAGAGTTGGGCGTGGGGGGGTAGGGGAGGAGCAAGGGAGAGGCAGGGGAAAAGGTGATAAATGGGGGCTTGGAGGGCGGTTTTGGAGGGGGAGAGAGTCGAAGGGAAGCAAGGGGGGGGAGTTCAGTGGGGTGGTGTAGAGGGGAGGGGGGAAGTCGGGAGGAGGGACAGGCGAGAGGGAGGTGTGGGGGGGAGGGAGTGCGGGGTTGGGTGTGCAAGGGTGGAGGAGTGGGGGCATGGGGAGAAGGGATAAAGTGTTGCATAGGGTGGGGAAGAGGTGTAGATTATCGCGGGTGCGAGGGAGGTAGAGTTTGGTAGGGGGGAGTAAGCTAATGTCGGATAGGAAGGTTGAAATGGAGCGGGGGCGTACGAGGGGGGCGGGCGCGGGGGAGGGACTTGGGTAAGTTGGTTGGGGGGGGTTTACATGTAGATTGGAAAATGGGGGGAAATAGGGATGGGTTGTGGGTGACTCTGAGGGGGGGGGGGGGGCGGAGGGGGGTTTTAAATTTTGGGTAGGGGGTATAGGATAGAAAGTGGTGAAGAGAGTGAAGCGGGAGATGAGGGGGAAAGTGGGGGGAAAGTGATCGGAATTGGGGTTTGGGATGGTGTCATGTGGGTGTATGGGGGGAAGGGTGTGGGTGGAGGTAGGTGGGTGTGATTAGCGTGGTATGGGGGTGGGGTGGGAGGAGGTGGTTTCGGAGTGGACGGATTGGTGGGGGGAAATGGAAGGAGGTGTCCCGTGTTTCCCCGAAATAAGACAGTGACTTATATAAATTTTTTCATCAATGTACCTATACTTAGAGTTAAATTAGGCACAGATGTGATGAACCAATGATCTTTGCTTTATGAGACCAACACCTTACCACTTGACCACTGTGCCCAACACAATCCATATTATCCAAACCATAACGGATATATACTCTTTTGACTATTTAAAGTCCCTTTATTGTACCAGTACCCTGTCATAGGGTGCCACTATTGGAGGTTAGTTTTGCTCTTACTTCTGGTTTAAATTATATATATTTTTGCTCCAAAGATGCCCCTAGAGTGGGGAATCAAATGGTGCAGGAGACTCAGAGGGGGAGATTACCATTTTAGTAACCCCTTCTGATCCTCCGGTGTAATTTTGATACCCCCTCTCATCCCCTTGTCCAGATTACAGTACCGTATCTTCAGGGCTGCCTTATTTTCAGGGGATTTCTTATATGTTCAGCTATGCAAAAATCTTAAGGTGCCTTATTTTCAAGGGATACCTTATTTTGAAAGAAACAGGGTAGTTATGTCATGTCCACAGATATGGCCAAGGTCAGTCATTTTGTTTAAGGTTCACTTTTGTTTTTCATCTATAAACGTGATTTTAAAGGTTGATATATTTATATAAATGTTGATCCTGTCCTCTAATAATTACCGTTATCTATAAAGATTAAGGCTGTGATTGCTATCACTATAGTTTCTGTCATGATTACATAAATGAAAAGAAGAGGCTCCAAAATGATGGATTACTAGCTCAACCTAGAATAATACCCTGCAGATACGTTTGGCTGATAAATATTACCTTAGAAGGCAACCTTCTTGGTAAACAATATTAACAGTTGTGTAATCTTCAGGCTATCTAGGGTTTGAATAGTTCCACAGTCTTATTTGAAAGAGATTCAAATATAGAGGTCTCAAATAAAAATCCTTTTTGAGTTCAAATTCCAACAATGCACAGCCCTTGTTTAAGGGAATATGGACTTTTATTTGCGTGTGTGTGTGTGCCTAATTTATTATTCCTTGGACAAGACAAAATAAACATTGTTGGCCATATAAGTGACATAATACATATTTTATTTTCACATTTCAATGCTAACCCTGATGGGTAAAAATGTTTCTTAGGTATCGACTGACTCCTTGTGGAACAAGTCTTATTAGCCGAATGGCAATCTAAAGGTATAATTTATCCGTTTTCTTAATAATCATGTCATGGGTATAAATTGCATAAATGATATAAAAAATATGTAAGCATCAAGAAAAATATTAAATAAAAATGAGGGGGGTGGGGAGTGGTCTGTGCATGTCTAAGCACCGCCTGCATCTTCAGAGTATATATAGGAGCTTCTCTGACCAGCCTTAACCTCTCTAGCGCTACGTCCGAAGCCAGGACGGGCGCAGTTTGACCGTGAATCAAACTACCCCTGTGCTGGGATCGGGTGCAACCGCCGGCTTGCCGTAAGCCTGCAGCATTTCTACAGAGCTGCAGGCACACAGAGCCTTTCTAGCCCCATGAAGGGTGCGGGGGTTGGCACCATAGACCTCCATGTTAATGGAGGGGGCGCCGCTTTTCTCCCTACACATCGCCGGCATCTAATTGACACCGGCGGTGTGTAGACGGCCGGGGGGAGAGTCGGCAATCACGGCGGAGTACACTAAATTAATAGAGAGTACACATAAAAAATGGTGTGAACAGACCGCAAGGCTAGGGAGGTTAAGTAAACTTGTATAGGGATTTCAAATTCCCTCCTTTTATGTAAACGTACATAATAAAATGTTCAATGCAGGGTCCACTTTTTCAACAAAAAGGTGCCATTGTGCTTGCAGTAGTTTTCAGCGAGAATATTTGAGTATACTCAAAGAAAATCTGTCATTATATTCGCAATGGCGGATATTTGTCATATTATGCTTCAACATTGTTTACCGGCATACATGGTGCATATTTGTGTGCATTGTGAATGCATACGCCCAATACGCACAGTGCTCCTACTGGCAAAGATCACAGAATGAAGAAGAGAAGCTGTAAAGCATTTATTACCTGTATCATCTATTCCAACATTGTTTCCACTTATCCCTCCATCGCAGTGCACACTAAATCTTAGGCCAATGATGAATCACCTTGTTCAATGAGTATCAGCCCTAGCTCATGCACTGTTGAGTATTCCCATACTGTATGCAGGCTTCCATGTTGCTGTACCAACTTGATAGTTTAAATGGGATATTGCACATTTATCTCCAAGCTTAATTCAATCAATTGTCTCCATCAACTCTACAGTAGTATTTTGTTCTTACTATCCTCTCAGCTCTTTAGCTGTCAGCTTTTACTCTCCAGCTTTGTTTTACATCAGTTCTACAAATACAAATACTTCAAATGTGTAGATTAGTTGTAAAAGAATTGTGTCATAGGCATTTAGCTGGCCATAAACCTA
>CM070034.1:28049360-28074573 GCA_036250615.1 Ptychadena robeensis | reverse complement strand
GTATGTGTTTGTGTGGCGGGGGGGGGTTCAGATATCAGGTAATCTGGCTGGTGGGGCTGTTGATGGCTGGCTGATGAATATGACGTGTATTACAGCGGGCTTGTGTATGTGATATGTATTTTTGGGGGATCACCAATAGGATACACATATCAATGCACATATCCATATACATATCAATACACATATCAATACACATAGTAATGCACATATCAATAAACATAGCAATTCACATATCAATACACATAGCAGAGCACATAGCAATCCACATATCAATACACATAGCAAAGCAGATAGCAATACACATAGCAAAGCACATGGCAGTACACATATCAGTACACCTAGCAATGCACATAACAATACACATAGCAAAGCACACAGCAATACACATAACAAAGCACATGGCACTACACATATCAGTACACATAGCAATGCACATATCAATACACATATCAGTACACATAGCAATGCACATATCAATACACATAGCAATATACATGAAAAAACACCTAGCAATACCCGCGGACATGCTACCCTTTTCTAGTAGTCCGGCCCCCCAACAATCTCAGTGCCCGTGAACCGACCCCTTGTTTATAACTTTTGAGGACCCCAGGTCTAAGGCATAGAAGGGACTAAGCAGCCTTGCCCTGGAAGTGACAGAGCCTGCCAGCTTCTGCAGTGCTCTGCTGCAAGAACCCCTAGTGGAAAGGCCTCGGGCCTGGGGGTGTGCAGAATCTTCCAGGTGAATATGTGAGTTACCTGTTTCCCCAGAGGGCCAGGGTAGTTATTGGACAGACACCTTTATTCTCTCACTGCACTGGGAAACCAATGTCCCTCTTTGGGCTAACGGACACCTTCATGGATTGGGCTGCAACTATTTATAGACTGTTCTGAAACTATTGGATCATCCCAATTCTTTTACCCTATCTCTGGGACCAGAGGTAGTGCTGCATGTGTAAATATCCTTTTGCCTAGTAAAGTAGCCCCCAGTTCAGCAGCAACCAATGTGTGGACATTCTTTATTGAATACTGTGTTGGGGTTTCATTGATCACAAACGGATCTGTGTGAAGTAGGAACCCGCTGACCGCCTGTCTGGTCCACATGGCCAATCTCCCACTGTTGCCCTGCGCTAATGCCCTCATTCCATGCGCCACTCAAGATAGCCGCCAGAAAGGAAAGCATGCCAAAGTGGTAAGTGCACCTGCTGTCCTGTGTCACATTGTACTCAGAGTCCACTCAGTCAGCCCTTCACCACAACATTACAGCTATAACACATGAATTCAGTGTTCCCTTAATGTTTGCAAACATGGCTTCTATCTAGCCCATGAATCACATCTATCCTGTTAAACAATACTTGCTTAATCTACTATCTTTTATCTACTAATTAATATTAGAGGAAGCATTTTCATCTATGGTGATTACAATATAGAACAGCAAGTAAAATGACATACTGTTTTCAGTTGAATGTCACAATAATAAAATCAGTTGAAATAGGAGCAAATGTCTACTTGTAAAGGAGTGGAAGTGACAAGATTCCCACCTTGTCATCTGATTAGAGATAATGAAATCTGTTCATGTTCAAAATTCAGAAAATCGGAACTGTATTACAAATCCTATTAAACTCTATTTATCTAATTTGCTATTTCTGGCTGTTCCATGCATGTTGTTTCTTGCCTCTGATGTGGCTCATCCTCTTATTGCTAAGAGAAGATGGCTTGCATTGGTCTCAAATCTTCCTCCTACTGCAAGACTGCTATGGCTCAGTAAGTGGTGCTATGGTTTAGTAAGTGGGGCTATGTAAGTAGGGCTATGGCAGTGGCTGGGGAAGGGAGCATTATTAACTCTGTAAGGGTTTTTTCAGGACAAAATGTACCCATCCAACCTTTGTTCTGCAAGGCCCAGCCACTGCTATGTTTTGCAGACTATTTTATTCTCTATACTGCCTTTATGTAAACCACTTTATGGGGTTTTAAATTGGCCTGTTATTGCAGGAGCCAGAAATGGCAGGTGTTACGGGTGGTAAGTAATTATTTTTTCAACTGAAAATGATACTGTAAATACATGTGCAGAATGAATGTCAGTTTTTGGTGTACTCTATGTGTAAAAATATGAGAAGCTTGCCAGGGCACCACATTCTAAAAATCACACCATGGTGGGATGTGCAAACACATCATGGTATAGATTGTGTGAACTTCAAAAAGAATGGGGCCCATGCCAAAAATGCAACCACTACAATTTTGCCAGAGCCCAGACCTGAATCCAATTAAAAATCTGTGGGGGTATCTGAAGAGGGCTGTGCACAGGAGTTGCCCTCGCAATCTAACAGATTTGGAGGGTTTCTGCAAAATTAAATAGAGGGCAAATCTTGCCCCGTTAAAATGTGCCATGCTGATAGACTAACACCCCCAAAAGACTGGGTGCTGTAATGAAATTTAAAAGGTGCTTCAACAATGTATTGGTTTAAGGGTGTGCACTCCTATGCAACCATATTATTTTATTTTTAAATGTTTTCTTCCATCAACCTAAAAGATTTCAGTTTGTTTTTCATGTAAGTGGTAAAATTTAGAGGTCACATTAAAAGTGGAAACATTTCTGAAATTTATTATTTTGGTACAGCACAGGAACCTGACATTTTACCAGGGGTTTGACTGGATTTCAAAGGCTTTCTTAGTGAAAATCACAGAACGGTTCCTCTGTTTTCCCTACGTTGATGTGGATCTAACCATTTGGACCTTTTCTTTGATGCTCTCCTTTCAACTTTTAACTCTATTTCGAAACAAGTAATAACACACTCCTGTACTCAATACTCTGTAAGGGGGATTCCTTATTGATATTTTTATCTTTTTAAATATATTTCAGGAATCTGCAACATAAAGTTTTATATTGAAAGAAATACTTTTATTAGAGTTTATAAAAAAGGAAGCCATGCTTTATATTTTTCTGCCAGTTGGAGCCTTTTTAAAGCTTATTATTATTATTATTATTATTATCTGTTACTTATATAGCACAAGATATTACACAGTGCTGTACATAAGTATTAAGTAATGTATGTGTATATTAGTGCATTATTGCAAATGATGTCACAGAATTTTTTTGCAAAACTCTTTTTATTATGTTTTTCAACAGTTAGAAAATACAACATATTGGCAATGACAATGGCATCTTCTCACTACAGATACACATCTCAAAAAGCGAGTACAAAAGGCAAATCTAAAATACACACAGTCTGACTCAAATAGCTGACTAAAATTGTTAGAAAAGTCGCCCCAAACAATCGGAAAGAGGCTTCATCAGAGGATATGACTTTGCCCTAGTCCTCAGCAGTCCATTCACCATACTTTCTGCAGAAGATCAATCTGTCCCCTATTGTTTGGGGCATCTGGAAAAGAGCTTGTCCGGAGAAGAAAAGGTAAGCGCTACCATCAGTCCTGTGTCATGCCAACAGTAAAGCATCCTGAGACCATTCATGTGTGGGGTTGTTTCTCATCCAAGGGAGTGGGTTCACTTACAATTTTGCCCAAAAACACAGCCATGAATAAAGAATGGAACCAAAACCCTCCACCCTCCAACAGCAACTTCTTCCAACAATCCAACAACAGTTTGGTGAAGAACAATTAATTTTCCAGCACGATGGACAACCGTGCCTTAAGGCAAAAGTGATAACTAAGTGGCTCGGGGACCAAAACGTTGAAATTTTGGGTCCATGGCCTGGAAACTCCCCAGATCTTAATCCCATTGAGAACTTGTGGTCATTCAAGAGGCGGGTGGACAAACAAAAACCAACTAATTCTGACAAACTCAGAGAAGTGATTATGGAAAAATGGGTTGCTATCAGTCAGGATTTGGCCCAAAAGTTGATTGAGAGCATGCCCAGTGGAATTGCAGAGGTCCTGAAAAAGAAGGGCCAACACTGCAAATACGGACTCTTTGCTTAAATCTCATGTAATTGTCAATAATAGCCTTTGAAACATATGAAGTGCTTATAATTCTATTTCAGTCCATCACAGAAACAACTGCAACAAAGATCTAAAAGCAGTTTAGCAGCAAACTTTGTAAAAACTAATATTTGTGTCATTCTCAAAACTTTTGGCCAGGACTGTAATGCTCTGTGTACATTGGTATTAAGGGTGCCAAAATACATGGTAACTTGTGGAATAGGGCATTCCCACTGTAGGGCTGACGTATTCACAGTCACCGAATTTTAAACATTTTAAACAGTAACTAAAATGTATTGTCCAAGATTAAATGCAATGGAATGGGATAAATACACAAAACTGCTGAAAAGTAATTAAGATATTTGTTTGAGCCGTTGTGAATATGAAACATTTTATGATTATTAAGGGGTAAAATCTTGATCCCAGAAAAAAAAAAGGCTCCAAAAGGCGCCCGTAGTCATTAAATATCAATTTATTGAAATAGCATCAACGCGTTTTGTGGTTCCAGACCATGAGTCTTTGAGTCTTGGAACCACAAAAACATTGATGCAATTTCAATAAATTGTTATTTTCTGACTATGGGTGCCACTTGGAGCCTTTTTTATCTGGGATCAAGATTTTATCCCTTAACTGCCTGGGCATTAGGCATGTGGTGCTTTTTTAAAAATCTGTGCCACAGGCAATCACGACAGAGCACAACATGCTCTGCTGCGATTTCCTACCCGCCCAGAGGTCCTGTGCATAACTCCGGTGTCACTGGAGACGCCAGAGAAAAGGTGACGCTCCTCCATTTACAAGGAGGTCTTTGGCACCGCCTAGTCCCGCCCCCTTCGCGTCACTGGTGACTCGATCAGGGGCAGACCCGGAAGCATAGACATACATGCCAATGCTCCGGATCAGCGGGGGAGTTCGGTGGACAGGTAATTTTTCCCATAGTTAACTAGCTGAGTTTGATGATGGCCAAACTCCCAGAAGCACCCAGAGGAGTGGCCATATGATATAGTGACACAAAATTTCCTATACATCCTATCATCTTTGCGGATGCTGGCACTAGTGTTGGTATCCCTTACACCTTATACCAGCAGCCAAAATTGTAAGTAATCTTTCCTCCTTTCTATATTAAGCAGAACAATTGTTACCCCCTTTCTTCCTGTAAAGAGTCTAAAACACTCTTATTATCTAAAATTTTTGCATCCAAAAAACCAGATGAGCCATTTCTGAAGACTCCGCAGCAGGACAACCGCCTCCTTACATGAAACATTTTAATGCTACAATACAACAATATCATATAATATAACAGAATCCAACATATATATAATATTGAAGATATTTTACTGTTGTACATATGGAGGCTTCAGAAAGTATTTGGAACCCCTTAACTTTAAAAAAATATATATTTTATGCTGCAACCTGATGCTTCAATCATTCTTTTTGATGAGAACTAAATAAGGAAAGAATAAGAATATCATTTAAGATTTTTTTTACTTTTATTAAAAATGTAATAAAAACTAAGATATCACATTTAGATAAATATTCAAACGTTTTTATTTAGCATCTAGTTAAAGCACCTATGGCAGCAATTACAGCTTTAAATATTTTGGGGTATGATTCAATAAGCTTTGCACACCTGGACACCTGGACTCAGCAAACCCTCTTCAGCTCAATTGTGTCTGTAGAGTCTGTGACAGGGTTAAAGTCTGTACAGATGTGTAAAGCTGGGAATAAACGGTACGATGTACTGTATATTCCTTATGCAATTCTTTGCACTAGGAGCGGCGTGATGACATCATCATGCCTGCCCACTAGTGCCGAGAATCGGCCAGCACTCTTCATCTGCAGCTTATTACTTCGGCTGGGGGCAGCCGTCCCCAGCCAAACTAATGGGATTGGGCTAAAATTTACCATCCTGTCAGATCTCTGTGCGATCCGACAGGACGGCGGATTTCAACCCAATCCTCGTCAGTTTTAGCCTCCAATTCCTGCACGACCCGATCCTTAACCTCCTGGGCGCTATGCCCGAACTCAGTTCGGGCGCAGTTTGATCTCTGACATCTCTGTAAATGAGCCGGAGGCACACGGAGCTCTTCCGGCCCAGTGTCTTCGGCGTCATCTGTGACAGCGAAGGGGGCGGGGGCGGCGCCATAGACCTCCATGTTAATGGAGGTGGCGCCGCTCTCCTCCCCACACACCTTTCGTGCCACAAAAAATGCCCGTAACGCCCAGAGGCTTAAGGGATGCGGGAGCGCGCACGGCATCCGATCGGGGATCGGATCGTGCAGGAATTGGTAAGTGTATGCCCAGCTTAACAGCTCTGGCTTGGACACTTCCTAAATTGTCCCATTGCCACCCTTGTGTTGTCTTTACTTTGCTCTTTGGGTCATGACATATTGGAGGGTGAATCTTTGTTCCAGACTGAGATGCTGAGCACTGTTGAAGAGGCTTTCATTGAGGATATCTCTGCACTTTGCTCTATTTAGCTTTCCCTCAACTTTGACTAGCCTCCCAGTCCTTGCTGTTTATAAACACACACTTACAGAATGAGTGACACCTATGTCCCTGGTGTCACTGATGATGGGGCTGTCTTTGCCTTTTGCCTGTGTTATCTGACAGACATAGAATTCCTGGACAGTCGCCAGAAAAAAAAAAGATCCTGCCAGATCCAGTATGGCTCAGGGTTACCTGTTTTTGCAGCAGCAATTTACCTTTAGCCACACTTGGGAACACCGCCAAGTTGGTTAATTGTTCAGTTATGAGGCTGAAAAACCAGAATGTGCCAAAATTCTTCCATTTGAAAATTATAGGGGCCATGGGGGTTTTATTTGAAATCTTTAGTGCAGCAGAATTCTTTTTACTTTGGGTCACAATGGGGTACTGAATGTAGATTAATGAGAAAAAAAAGTTTGAATAGAACCTCAGTCTGCAACATGACAAACTTTAAGTAAGTTAATATAATCTGAATAGCTAGTGTATCACATCACTGTATGGTCTTTGGTATGTGGTAAGCTTCACATTTTGTGTTGCATTAAGCACCTATTTCATTTTCAATGAGCTGCTAAAGATAACTAATAAAAAGTTATTAGTTAAAACAAAAAAAGGATAAAATGAAAAAAATAAATAAAAATCTACGAATAAATAAATAATATATATATAAGAGTAAATAAGATTTTTTATTTTATATATATATATATATATATATATATATATATATATATATATATATATATATGCAACACTATAACTACTAATGATACAAGAAATAATAAAGTGGGTTTTTTTCTTTTTGTTTTTGATGTCTGGATGTAGTTCACCCAGTGCATATTTAGTGACACTTTTGATTATGAAGTTGAATAGGTTTTGCGACTGATTTAAAAGCCATGAAATAAACTCTTTGAATTGCTATCTAATAAACAAACCATAATAAAGTAGATTAATTGACATGCCCCTTTAAGCTGCATGTGAATTCTGAACAACTGCCTCTTTGACCTTTAACCCTCCTGCTGGGTACCAGTAGCAGGTGTCAGCTGCACTAAAATGAGGCATGATGTCTCTTAAAAGAGGAGTCTTTTCTTCTTTTTTGCTTTTTAACCAGCAGCTGACCTGATTGCAATTGTTTCTTTGTTGGCCTGAAGGCTACATATTCCGGCAAAGGGATAAACAAAAGCAAGCACTTACCACCTGCCTAGCCTCAAGGTATGCACGGCTTTCAATTGACACCTTCAGCAATTTGTAGGGGAAAATACTTGTCACATTTATCACATGTGCGTGCATGTGTTCTGGATATTTGATGGAGCTTTAAATATTGCATTATCATTTTTGAAAAAAGGCAATTTAAAATATTTTACCGACATTTGGTATTCATCTTTGATCTCATTG
Organism: Ptychadena robeensis; assembly: GCA_036250615.1. Classification (NCBI taxonomy): domain Eukaryota; kingdom Metazoa; phylum Chordata; class Amphibia; order Anura; family Ptychadenidae; genus Ptychadena; species Ptychadena robeensis. Next base: position 28,066,767 of record CM070034.1, on the reverse strand, counting down.
TTGTCAGTACACAACACTAACCAACTTTTGTTTATACCCAAGATGGGTTCACATTTTCAGAATTTTCTGATGGTCGTTCAAGTGAATATTCTGTAGCTTCGTCCAGATGATGAGATGATACTGCGCTTTTGTCAAAAATGTCATTTAAGGTGGGTTTACGCGTGTAGATTTTTACGTTCGATCAACGAAGAACAAACAATTTTTTGGTTGATTGAACAAAAATCTTGGCCAAAAGAATGGCCAATTTGTTTGATGCATAAAGTTCGACCTTGAACTAAAAATCAATCGAAAGATCTGGATCAATTTTTATCTGTCGTTGTAATTTCGAATATATTTTCATTCGATAACAGCGATGAACGAACCAAAAATCGAATGTAACATTTGTTAAATGAACGAACTATGTTTAACAACAACATCGAACATAAAACCGAATTGGCAGCTGATTGAGGAAAAAATCTACACATGTAAACCCACCTTTAGTATAGCTTATAGATGAGATCAACTTCTCCAAAGATTAGGTTCATGCCACTGTAATTACTGATTTAGTCACATGGTTATTCCTGATTCATGTTTGGTCAAATTCAATGCTAGATTGGCACTATCAACATTATAACTGACTTCACTGATTGAATGGAAATACATGGTCATGTTTATTGCACCCCAATTTACACATTTATTACTGGATTCAACATTTTGACTCTTAATTTTATTTTTGAATCTTTGACCATCTCTAGATCTGATTTTTGACCAAGGTCAGTACCCCACCAAGTAAAGTAAGGATGGGGATGTAATTACCTGTTATTCTTTTCTCTTAGCTTCTCTTGTATAAATCATGTAAAATACATATAAGTGCATGTTACAATGAGGATCAGAAGGCAAAGCACAACAAATAGGTGTGAAAAATTGAAAAATAAAATTTGTATTTATTTTGTTATTTCAGTGTTTTTTTTAATTTCTGTTTTCATTTCAGTGTTTTTAAAAGTACGAAATTGGAAAAAAAAACATTATTGTGCCTTTTATCAAATATCATTTATTGTCTTTTTGAGTGAATATAAAATACAATGTATTTGTCTTAACATGGCCATAGACAGTTTGATTTGTGGGCGGTTTGGCCACAGATTGACCATCAGACGAAAATCGAACGCGCCTACCTTAAATCGCGCCATAAATCGGTCTAGAAATCGTTCTAACAAATTACGGACATGTCTGTAATATTTTTTATTTATCTCATTTCTTTGGATGGGGACCAGCACCCACATCCAAAGTAAATGACAATTCTCGGCACGAACATCCGTGCGTGATGGCGTCATTGCCCCAGAAACGAGATGTCTATGGCTGGCTTTACTTTTAAGTAAACATCACTTTTCAAACTAAAACTGTTTAAAATAGGAAAACACAAGATAAATCCACTCTTCTGTTATGTTACATTTTGTTATGCTACAGCCTTCCAAAATTTAAATTTGCCGTAATTTTCCTCTGAATAACAGAACACCCCATAATGACAACATGAAAAAAGTTTACTTAAAATTTTTGGAAAATGTATAAAAAATATAAAAATTTAGAAAACACATGAGCATTATTATTCACAACCTTTGCCATGAAGCTCAAAATTAGGTTCAGGTGCATCCTGTTTCCCCTGATCATCCTTGAGTTGTTTCTGCAGCTTAATTGGAGTCTATCAGTTGATTGGACATGGTTTGGAAAGGCACACACCTGTTTTTATATTGTCCCATGATTCACAGTTCATGTCACAGCACAATAAGAATTAAGTCAAAGAAACTGTCTGTAGACCTCCAATTCAGGACTGGGGAAGGTTACAGAAACATTTAGAAGGTTCCAATATGCCCAGTTGCCTCCATTACCGTTAAGTGGAAAAAGTATAAAACAACCAGGACTCTTCCTAGAGCTGGCCGACCATCTAAACTGAGCAATCAGGGGAGAAAGGCCTTAATCAGGGATATGACCAAGAACATGATGGTCACTCTGTTAGAGCTCCAGAGACTCACAATGGAGAGAAGAGAACTTTTCAGAAGGTCAATCAACTCTGCAGCAATCCACCAATCAGGCCTGTAGGGTAGAGCGGCCAAACCAGACAAAAATGTACATGGCAGCCAGCCTGGAGTTTGCCAAAAAGGCACCAAAAAGACTCTCAGACACACAAGGGGCACAACCTTCTGCAACAAAGTAAAGTACTATAAATTATAAAGTTAAAAATAAAATACAATAATAGAGGTGCAGCGTAGGCTTAGCAAGGGCTTTTCTCCTTCAAGGCCATCTGTTTTTAGCCATGTGGATACCAGGATGACATCAGAGATATGGATGATATCACTTCCTGGTTGCAGGTACTGTAGGGTTCAGTAGGATGAATAGGATGCATTGATTGACAAAGGGCTGCCGCCCTAAATGCGTCCCATTGATTCTACTGAACTGGTTGTCCTACCAAGAGGGTCTAGCAAAGATGTGCCACAAAGTCCGGTCATTGAATGAAACTTCAAATTTGATGTCCACCCAGTGGTTTCCATGTTCACTGCTCAAGTGTGATGTCCCCAATGTTTGTAAACAGAACTTCAATGAGGACATTGGGCAAGAGCAGTGACTGTGGGAACTGTCGTTTTTTAAAGTTTCATTCGCCAGACCTTGTGGGACACAGATTTTTGCTGGAGCTCCACTGAAAAAATACCTTTGTGGGGCACTTGACCCTACAAGGGCAGAAATGGAGTTACAACATTGGAGTAGACTTTTTAGGCATGGCAGGAATTTTTGGTGTGGTGTGTGTCGTATTTGTAGGAAACTCCTTAAAACCTCCTTGTGAACGGGTGGGAGGTCTTCAATAGGATGGGGAGCTAAATCTGTAGGGGCCCTCTTGTTAATGGAGAACCCTGCATACCCAAGGAACACCCCACCAACACCCCCACAAACTCTGGCCCATGTTGTGTGGAAGAGTTCACTAACATTAACAAGGGGCCTCCCCTGCATTGATGTGCAGCATGGGGCCTAGTGGGAGAGGGGATGCCCCATCTCTTCCTGTCCTTCTAGACTTGTCAAAAGGGGTATTGTATGCTCTGGGGGACCCCACACTGTTTGCGTGGTGACAAATATAAGGTTACAGTGTGAATAATATTTGCACATCACACACTTCATCTGAAGAATGGTCACACAGTACACAGTAAGTGGAGACATTGAGTGACACTCATCAAAGGGACAAAATAAGATGCAAATCAGGAGAATTTTTTTAATAAAGTAACCTTGTTCAAACAAACGTGTCTTCTTATCTGTCTCATTGCTTCTTTTTAGCATAGCTTGGTTGTGCAACCGAATTAATAATTAAATCCGGTCAGGCATTTCACTGACCTTACCTTACTGTCTCAATAACTTTATTTTTCTTTTAAAATGTTTCTTTTCTCTTAGCCTCCCTTAGTTGTAATGAATTCTGCCTATAAAGGTGTCAGGACATCTTGCCATCAAAGCTTTGCAAAAAGAAAAACTGAAGGTCAGAGGGAAAAAATATCTTCTGGAGGAGGAATACTGGGTGAGCTTAGGAGATGGGTCCACAGAAAAAAACAGAGATTATGCAATTGACAGCATAAAGACTAGTATGTCCGCTCAAAATTTTCTGTTCTTTGTTCTTTAGTTCTTTGAAGGTACAAAAGCCCTTAGGCAGTGATGGCGAATCTTTTAAGTCATGTCTCCACAACGTTTAGTGATCCCTTGGGACCCCTTACGTTAAGTGCAGTGCTTGGTGGGGGTCCGACGGATCACATACACTTTACCTGCTCATGCTCTGTTTAGACATCCGCCGATGCAGGGGTTAGTGTACTGCACTACGTTAACCCCTGCACCAGGAGGATAGCTTATCAGAAATGTGTGAGAGCACAGCATCTGCCGAGCAGGTAAAGTGTATGTGTTCCGTCCCGTAGGGGGTCACGACAGATTAGGAAATGTTGTGGAGGCCTTAGAGTCCGAGTGCAACGTATTTATTTCAAAATGCCGGCATGGCAATTTAACCTGAATTACACACGCATATCATATACACACATGAAACATGCAAACACACACTCTACTTTCTTATAAGATAGTAGAGGGATAGGGCACTGTGTGCAATCAGAAGAGAGGGGAAGAGAACTGACAGCATTGAGAGCCAATAGGCCAATAGACTGCATTTTTTTCCTCCGTGCTGGCTGACAGCTCGCATGCCCACAGAGAGGGCTCTGAGTGCCACCTCTGGCACATGTGCCATAAGTTTGCCACCACTGCCTTAAGGGTTTGTTCCCACTAGCTGCATTGCAGCTAGGGTCAATGCAAGGTCCACAGGTTTACATTTCTAGTAATGTCACCCATTTTTTTCACTGGTTAGCATTCGCAGTAGCATTACCTACCGTTATCAGCAAAAAACGCAACTGCAAGCACAGCACAGCTAGTGTGAAAGGGCTCTAAAACTAAAATCTTATTGACAGTGTAATGTGTGGCAGAAAACACTGGTTCTTTTATTCTATCATGACAGACAAGTCAATTAACAAGGATGGTGGTTAGTAATGACTCCACCATACATGGTAAGTACCGGCAATGTTTGCATTTATATTAATACGTTAGTTGAATGTAAACCATATGTTAACACATGCTGCAGAAAATGTGTGCTGCAGTTCGTTAGCGTTAATGTGCTGCATCAGCATGTTAAAGCGTAATGCATCACAGCTAAGTGTAATAGGTACAATAGGTTTCCTATGTGAAGGTAACATGGCATGTAGTGTGAAAGGGCTCTCAAAGCTGTTTCATTGAAATATAGCCCAATGGTTATAGAAAATATTATATGGACACAAGCAATGTATCTGCAACATATAGTAGATATGATTGCATTATAATTGATACTGATGTAGACATTCACAAATAATTATCCAAATATTCTAAGAAAATTCGAGATCTCCTGTCATTATTATGTATTGTGAAAATTGGCACTTCTACATGCAAATATTGTAAAAGCAATGTGTGTTGTAAAGGTAACATCTAGTGGCAGAATGTGAAATAGCAGCTGCAGTGTAATCACCACATGAGACAATACTCATAGTATTTAATTGCCAGAATCGCCAAAAATGTGAGATTACGCAGATATAGCACTACATGTGAGATTCACAATAAAATGTGCAATTCGAATATTCACAATCAACACTAATAGACATAACCATTTCTACATTCCGTCAACATAGCACTATATTTCGTTTTTTTTAATCCCAATTGCGAACATAAGCTGCAGTTGTCCACTTGTTAATGTTGAGAGTTTATGTTGAAGATAGAGTATCAGGACACTGAGTGGCATCACTGGCCAGCTAATTAAGAGGCTGACTGGACGACAAATGAGAACCCCTTAAAAAATTATTTTGCCACACCTTCGGACTATAAGACGCAGCCTCATCTTCCACCCACTTTTGAGGGGAAAAAAATGCATAGGTTCATTATTAGCATGGGTTAATGGCAAAATCCCTGGAGTATTTCTGGTTTTACAAATCATCAAGGTTTAGTGAAAAAGTTTATATCAATGATTTGAATTGATTGATTATATACTAGCCATCCAATTAAGAGGCTCACTGGATGACACATGAGAACCCCTTAAAAAGGTATTTTACCACACCTTCGGACCATAAGACGCAGCCTCATTTTCCACCCACTTTTTAGGGGGAAAAAGTGCCTCTTATGGTCCTAAATATATGGTAACAAGCCATAGATGAAGTTCAGGTTCACTATTAGCATGGGTTAATGGCAAAATTCCTGAAGTTTTTCTGGATTTACAAATCATCCAGGTTTAGTTAAAACGATGATATCAATGATTTGAATTGATTGATTATATAAAATTAAAAACAATTAAGTATTAACATTGTATAAATCACCCTTAATAGTGTATGTCCAATGTAGGCTTCAGTTTGGGAATTCAAATATACCCAGGGACAGTAAAAAATTTAAGCAAATATACATTGTCTCACAATGATTGTCTGAGCTGCATTGCCGTATAGTACCGTAGCACAGGGCATCTAAGGTCAATCCATAGGAAACCTGTGTACACTTCACACTAGACCTGTGCTTGCATCTCTAGTAACACACAATGGCGCGTCTTACCAAACATGTCCTGCAGCCCACATTTTTGCAGGTGCAGTGCAAGCGTCTCCTATACAAGCTACAACCACACTGCAAAATGCATTTGCTACCGTGTCCCTTATTGGCAAAAGATACAACTGCAAGCGCAGCAAGGCTAGTTTGAAATGGACGTAAAGATTGATCAAAAAACAATATCTCTTTTATATCATTTTCCTGCAGCCAAAACTGCCCAGATATGATTCCCAAAATAACATAATTACTGTATTCTAAATACTTTTAAGATCAAAACTGTAAGTGAGAAACTTAAGATCAGAAACTTTCATTGAAGTCATTAATGATTTCAGAAGAACCAGAGATTCTGAGCCTTTAAGATAGATAACAATAGCTTCACAAATTAAGACATTCATGAATTCTGTGGACTTGTGGACTCACAGAAGGAAAAGTGGGTAGTGGTACTCAGAAACTTTCATTGAAGTCATCAATGTCCATGACAAAATACCAAATAGAATTTTGGGTGGGCAAAGTTTATCTTGTGCTAAGAGCACCAGTCAGTAAATGGCTTCTGCAGATCGCAAACAAGGAGAATGGAGAATGAGAAGGTACCATAAAGGTGGGAAAGTAATGGGAGAAGGGATAGAGAAAGGGGTGTCAAACTCCAGCACAGGGGTCAAATGAGGCCTACATTTTATTTTAGAAGTTAATGACATTTGATGTCACATGTGCTATAGTATTAGACTTCGCTTTCTCCATTAGTTTAGAACCTTTTCATTTTGAAATTAGTTCTTTCTCATCTTTAGTTTAAGAAAAGATGAGAAGGAAAGTTTCTCAGTTGAAGACATTTTTGCAATAAATATCAAGGTTGGTATCCCTGTTCTGATTATAACACCTATGGGATTGGGGATATAAGCCCAGACTTGATGGGCAGAAGAGGGTTCTGGGCCTGAGTACTGACAAATAGAGATGGTTGAATTTTTCGACTTGCTAACTTTGTGAGCTGATTGCGAAGCCTCTGAAAATGGTATAATCACCAAAATTGCTGGCGATGTAGAGAAGGGTTGTGGTAAAAAACGTTTTGATCTAGTACATGTAATTTTATGCATAAATTAAGTTCAAAATTCAAAAAGTCGAAATTTAGATTTTTTACATTTTGACTTGACTTTGAACTTAATTTGTGCAAAAACTGTTTGTGTTAGAGACATCCTTTTTTTGTAGTATACCCCCAACCCTTTTGTACATCCCCAGTAGTGATGGCCGAACTGCCCGCAAGGCGGACAGTTCGGCCGCGACCAAGCATGTTCGCCCTCCTTCTCGCCGGCGGACAGTACGGGTGTTCGACCCGCCCTGTTCGTCGGCGAGAAGGAGCCCTCTATTCTTCCTCCGGTGGGATCATTAGCAGCGAGATCCCGCCGCAGGAAGAATATTTCACTGAAGAGGGTTTTCCGATTCAAATACCCCGCCTAGAGGCGGGGAATTTGAATGTGTCCGCGAACGGGCGGACAGCAGACTTTTTTAAAAGTCCGCTCCGCCCGTTCGCGGAGGGACACGGCCGAAGTTCGGCCATCACTAATCCCCAGCAAGTTTGGTTATGATATGTTTGCAATTAACTGGAAATCTTCGAAATGGTTGAATGTTTGAAAAAAATGCGACCATCTCTACTGACAAACTGCAGAGTAAACATCAACAGTAAGACATGCAATTGAGTCTTCGATCATAAGACGTGCATCGATCAAAAGTGCACAACTTTCGGGATGCAATTTATGCACCCAATCAAACGGTGACATAATTAAAGATCGGCTACACAAAAAAGATGTGATCTTAAATGATGGAAGTGGGTCGATGCATGGGTCGATCGAAAGGGCAGATCTTAAAGCGGACCTACCATGTTGTAGGTCACTTTGCACTATCGGCATCAGGCTGCCAATAGATAGGGCAATCACTGTCCAAAAAGAAAAAACAGACATCCGGATGTTTGAGGATGGGAGAGGTTGTGAACAGAACCTTCAGTTTTTCAAAAGCCTCTTGGGCTTTTGTGTTCCACTGGAAACATTTTTTAGTGCTGGTAAGGACAGTCCATGGCAGGACAATCTTAGAAAATCCGTGAATGAACCTTCTATATAAGTTCGCGAAACCCAGGAAGCATTGAACGGCCTTTCTATTTGCTGGGGCCGGCCAGTCCTTAACAGCAGGGACCTTTTGGGGGTCCATCGAAATCCCTTCGGGCGATAGAACAAGTCCCAGAAATTTTATCTCCGTCTTATCCCATTCACATTTCGTGGATTTGGCATACAGGGAGTGTACACTGAGACGATCTAGAACTCTTCTGACATGGATGCGATGGGTTGCCAGATCCGGGGAGAAAATGAGTATGTCATCGAGATATACTATCACGTATTGATCTAGGATATCACGGAAAACATCGTTAATGTATGCTTGAAAGACCGAGGGGGCATTACAAAGGCCGAAAGGCATAACAAGATATTCGAAATGCCCGTATTTTGTGCGGAATGCGGTTTTCCGGGGATAATATGAGTGCAAATCGAAGGTATTCAGCATGTCCATTTGGTAAACGGGTAAGGATGGGTACAGTCTCGGTGTTCACTGGACCAGACTTTAGAGAGGAGCCGTCAGCCAGGCTAATGAGGAGAGAAGAGTCTAGGGGCTTTGTAGGAATGTTTAGGGAGTGTGCAAGATGCAAGTCCATGAGACAGGTGCACGCCCCAGAGTCAATAATGGCCTTGACTTCACGATGTTCTCCGGGGCCCTGAAAAAGGAGAGGGATGGAGAGGTGAGTGTCAGGGGCTACAGGAAGTGCTTGAGAACGGGGTGTGGGCACTTCCTTACCTGAGAGCTTGTGGGGGCAGTCTCTTAGGAAATGTCCAGGTTTCCCACAGTAGATGCAAAGGTTGCTAGAGAATCTGTGCAATCGTTCCTCTGGGGTGAGAGCTGCCCGGGTAGCGCCAAGTTGCATGGGTTCTGGCGGAGTGGGATCCGGGGGTGAGACAAAAGTGGGAGCAAGCCTAGGGAAGGTACGTGTGGTATTCCTAGGTGGTGCTACTGAAGGACGAGATGTCGGGTTGTACCTTTCAGAGTGGCGATCACGGAGTCTGCGATCAATCCGTGTTACCAGAGGGAGCAGGTCTGACAGGGTGTCAGGGGTTCCAGTCCGGGCTAATTCGTCTTTGAGAGAGTCGGATAGACCCTGGCGGAACATGAAGGGTAGGGCATTCTGATCCCAGGCGGTGTCAGGGGCCAGACGCTGGAAATCCCGTATATACTCTTCGACATTCCGGTGACCCTGTCTGAGAGCGGAAATGGCCTTTTCTGCGGTATCCACCTGGCGAGAATCATCATATAACTCACCCAACTTTGAGAGGAAAGTGTCCACAGTGGAGAGGCATGGGTCATGATGCTCAAGAAGTTGGAAGGCCCAAGTCTGTGGGTCTCCCTGCAGGAGGGTGATGATTGTCCCCACCCGGGCTTGTTCGGTAGGATACGTCAACGGGAGCAGGGTGAAATGCAGTTGGCAGGCATGCCTAAAGGTGCGGAACTGTTCAGGGTTCCCAGTAAATTTCTCGGGTAACGGAATCTTAGGTTCCCTGACAAGGGGAACTTGAACCGCAGGAGCTGGTGGCAACGGTTGTTGTTGCTGTTGTTGTTGCTGTTGTGCAACAAGCGTTTGCTGGACCTCGGAGAAGGAGAGCCGTAGTTCTTCAAACTGTTTACATAAAACATCAACTCTGGGGTCACCTTCTGGGGCAGTCATACAGGCTGCTTGATTATGTTAGGCTTACGCCCGATAGCAGGATGGTGTAGAGGGGGGACCGGGATTCAGAGGAGGAGTCTAAACCCGTAGAGCCAGGTCTTCTACCCAGAGCCCCCCTAATGGGAGATGGGCCGATGTCCCTTGAGGGGGCACAGGTGGTGTTTCTGCGGCTGGCAGGGCAGGTCTCCTGTTTCACCTGGAAACCCCGAGGCGAGCGTAAACCTGAGGTGCGGAGCTGCTCCAGATGTGGAGGTGACAGCGAGGCTGCGGTCCCCAAGGGACGAGAGTCCCGAGAGAAAGTCCTGGACAAGGCAAGGGTCAAGGGCTGGCAGAGTTCATGCATAAACGTGTAAACAAGCAGGGTCGTTGGTGGGCGGCGGACGAAAACGGATTCCAAGAAAAGAGCGAAGGTCGGGGAGCCGGAGGTCAAGAATAGTCGTTGCGGGTTAGCAGGGTCTGGTACACGGGAAGTCACGAAGCAAATCACAGGGGAGCACAGGAAGGGAATCACAGGGAATGGCACAACCAGGGATCAGAGCTGAATCAAGCAGCACCATACTGAGGGCAAGACAGCAATATATAGTGCTGCTCATTAGGGCAGCCCCTCCTCTAGCAGGGAACTGACACCCATCCATTTCCTGCCAGTATGTATAAAATGCATGTGTGCAGCTTGTCACACGGCTGGAGCAGGAGGCTACGGCGGTGGCGTGGAGCAGGAGCATTGCCCCCCTGGAGGGAGCTGGAGTGAAAGTGGCGAAGCAGACTGAGGTGAGCCCATTCCCCCATACTCTGGGGAGCCTGAGGGTGCCACCCGGGACCCCTGAGCCCCGGAGGCCTGACAGTAATGTTCAACAGAATGGGCGGAAGTAGTTTCAGGCGCCAGTACTTAAGATGGTGCCTTAGGGAATGAGGAAGTGAAGATTGCAAGTACCTTTTTTTTTTCTGTGTGTAGCAGTTTTCACAGATGTATACTGCTGACAGGTGTGTAATATGTCCATGTAATGTATGTGGGGGATTTTTTTTTTTTGAGTTTACTTCCGCTTTAAGGTCTTCAATAACGTCCTTCGATTCGCAATAGATCGACAAAAAATTACAGACATGTCCGATCCCTGCTCGATCGATTCTTATCATTTTGTTTGATCACACGCTTAAAACATGCATCAATTTGTGAACGATTGTTAGGTCAGAAATCATACGAAAAATGTAAGTGTCTATGGCCAGCTTTAGACATAAAGGCAAGTATCTTACAAGTAGCATAAAGCTAGCCATACACGGATCGACCTTTGCACGATTGATCTTAGATTTGATTATTTAAATATTGATCACCAGTCTAGAATTGATTGATCGTACCACCAAACAGTTTTAAACACAATCGATTTCATGATCATAATACAGTGCGCATGCTCCAAAGTACGACTGCATACAAATTGATCGAAATACCTAGAAAACGTATACGTGTACGCTCTACTAAAATTTACCAGCATGTCCTCACACTTTATGATTTAATATTTGATTTCTATAACTTTTTCTTGTTTGTACCAGGTGTGAGGGAAAACAATTTCAACACAAACTAATTAAAAATCTATTGGTTTAAGATGATCGAATGTAAATATTGTGCCGTGTAAGTCAGTTTCAGAAATTGAAAAGATAAGCAATGGAAATACACTATGCCAGTGATGGCGAACCTATGGCACGTGTTTTAGAAGTGGCACTCGGAGCCCTCTCTGTGGGCATGCAAGCTGTCAGCCAGCACAGAGGAAATTACTGCAGCCTATTGGCTCCAAATGCTGTTGGTTCTCTTCCCCTTTCTTTTGATTGCACACAGTGCCCCATACCCTCCCCTATTCTGTCTTATAAGAAAGTAGTGCGCATATGATGTGTGTGTGTAATTCAGGTTAAATTGCCATGCTGGCAATAACTGGGTTTTAGGTTTTAGTTTGGGCACTCAGCCTCTAAAAGGTTTGCCATCACTGAACTATACAAACAATGAGAATGAGGTAAGCTTGTCTATGTCAAGCAAACTTAATTTTGTTCTAATTGAGCATACAGTAGAAATGATGACTAAAGTCCCCCATACACCTTTAGATCACTCCATACAATTCCCTTTAGATCTACCAACAACTATAAAGTGCGTGTCCTCCCTGATAGAATACATAGTGATTGGAAGGTATATATCACTGCTATGTAGTGCCAGGTCCTCCCTGATAGAATACATAGTGATTGGAAGGTATATATCACTGCTATGTAGTGCTGGGTCCTCCCTGATAGAATACATAGTGATTGGAAGGTATATATCACTGCTATGTAGTGCTGGGTCCTCCCTGATAGAATACATGTGCTTGGAAGGTTCTCATATTACATGGTTCTGGTAGAAGAGAATTTGATTGTACAGAAATTGTATGGTAAAATTGTAAGGTGTACGGGGGGCCTAAGGTGTACCTAAACATTTGTTGCCAAAAGTGTAAGACAGGGGTTTGGAGTGAAAAAAGTCTGCAACAGGGATAAAGACAGAGATACAAATCTCAATAATTATTAATATTGTGTATTAAATAATACGTTATTACAATTCTTTTTATATTTATATAATTTATATATTACATTTTTTGTAACCTTGGTCAGATCTGTGCCTTGCCACAATTCTGTCTCTGAGCTCTTCAGGCAGTTCCTCACGATTCTCATTTGCTCACATTTGCTGTGACATACACTTGGAGCTGTAAGGTCTTATATAAACAGGTGTGTGGCTTTCCGTATCAAGTCCAAACAGTATAATCACAAATGGACTCTAATGAAGGTGTAGAATATCTCAAGGATGATCTGAAGAAATGGACCGCACCTGAGTTAAATATATGAGTGTCACAGCAAAGGGTCTGAATACTTAGAACCATGTGATATTTAAGTTTTTCTGCAAAAATGTCTACAATTCTGTGTTTTTCTGTATGGGGTACTGTGTGTACATCAATGAGGAAAAAAAAAAGAACTTAAAAGATTTTAGCAAATGGCTGCAATATAACAAAGAGTGAAAAATGGAAGCGGGTCTGAATACTTTCCGTACCCACTGTAAAATTATAGGGTATTTTAGTTAGCAAATTCTTCTCACTTCTGTTTTGGCATTGCCAACATGACAGGAACTCGGGTTTTGCTCTATTGGAGCCCCTGACTTCAGAAGAACCAGAGATTCTGACCTTTTAGGATAGATTACAATAGCTTCACAAATTAAGACATTCATGAATTCCCTTTCAGACATTTTATAGGGAATGCTGATGTGGACTTGTAGACTTGCAGAAGGAAAAGTGGGTAATGGTAACAAAAAACACACCAGATGAGGCTTTAGCATCTAAGACAACAACATTAGCAATATGTAGAAATGAAGTCTGATACACCACAAGTGACTTGCTCCAGATGGCTCCTCATCAGCTTGTTATGTCCATAACATTAGGGATCCTATAACCTACACGCAGCTCAGACTGCACCACACTGTGTCCCGAGTCTTCATAAAAGTCTCCTGCATATTTAAGTTTAAAGAAAAGTTATTATTGCATAATTGGATAATTGGACATTTGTATGCTATTCGCTTCTTCAGCAAGTGTTTTATTTTCTGTAGAACAACAACTTTCTATTATTCAAAGAGTAAAAGGAAAGGGTAAAAGTAGAACTAACTAAAGCAAGCATAGTCCAGCATAGTGGAAAACATATTTAGTTGAGTAAAGTTGATCAATTTAATTCAGTAGTATATAAATATTTAGCTGTTTCTACTTAAGTTTAGGTCATACCAACTCTGCATGCTTTCAATTTGTTTTTGTGGCCCAGTGCAACTCTTCCATCATGTTCTTTGGCAATTAACTTGTAAAATCTACAATACAGCACATAACAAAGAGGAGGATTATAAGTATTATTACATATTGGAAAGTAGGAACAATTTTGTTTCCAATTCTATACCGGTAATCCATTTTATTTCACCTCATCCTCCAGATACAGTTGCAAGAAAAAATATGTGAACCCTTTGGAATTACGTGGAGTTTTGCATGAATTGGTCATGAAATGTGCTCTGATCTTTATCTAAGTCACACCAATAGAAAAACACAGTCTGCTTAAAACAATATGACATTAACATCATATGTTTTCATGTTTTTATTGAACATAACATGTAAACATTCACAATGCAGGGTGAAAAAAGTATGTGAACCCCTAGCCTAATGACTTCTCCAAGACCTAATTAGCTTAGGGTCATAAGGCTAGGGGTTCATATACATTTTCCACTCTGCACTGTGAATGTTTACATGTTATGTTCAATAAAAACATGAAAACCCCTGTTTCCCTGAAAATAAGGCATCTCCCCCAAAATAAGGCACCCTTAAATATTTGCCTCACGCTGAAATATAAGCCATACCCCGAAAATAAGGCACCCCCAAGATACGGTACTGTAACTCTGGACAGAGGGGGATCAGAGTGGGCAATCAAAATGACACAGGAGGATTAGAAGGGGTTACTAAAATGGTAATGTCTCTCTGAGTCTCCTGTGCCCTTTTTTATTCCCCCCTCTGATCCCCCTGTGTCATTTTAATTCCCCCCACTGATCTGATTTTAAGTGATCCCCCCACCCTGATACCCCAGTGCCTTTCTCTTCTTCATGGAAATATAAGCCATCCCCCGAAAATAAAACGTAGGGCATCTTTGGGAGCAAAAATTTATATAAGACACTGTCTTATTTTCAGGGAAACACCGTATAATGTTTGTTTTGTGTTTTTCTATTGGTGTGACTTAGATGAAGATCAGACCAATGACCAGGTAATCCAGAAAATTGATGAATTATGTCACTTTAAGTTCCATACTGGACAAACCCTCTTAACCGGAAATAACGTCTAAGTCAATAACGTCTAAGATTGTCAGCTATTAAGCAATTTGTAATGCTTTCATTTTAATAGGTGCTGGCTTGATGTAACCTACACAGATGTCTTGAAAACTGAAACCCCTAGTTATAAAGTATCAAGCTTGTTAATTATAGTGCCTGATAGACAAATCATTTACAAAAACATCACTTAATGGGCAGCCAATGAATAATCAATGGCTCACTTTTCATCTGAGTGTGAAAATGAGAATAATTTAATACAATGTCCCTCTGGTAAGGACCATGGCCTTGGGTTCTGTTTCTATTCAAGGCTGATTTATAAGGTAACAGATACGTAATGTAAACATATGATCAATGAGCACCATCATTATTGATAATCACCCCCCACCGGTCCACTCCTTTAGTCTAAAATGCGATCCCCTCAGGCTATTAGATGTGGACAGCACAGGCTTCACAATATTCATCCTCCCTGCTGTTTTACCCAGGCCATTCGTTCAGACCAGCAGGCTTGGAAGTAATTTAATACGCAGCAGAGAGCGGGTGGAATTGATTTTTCACTAAGCACTCAGTTCCCATCTGAATAATTATCAATTTTACTGCCTCATAAAGGGAAGAGTCAAAATTTCAAATCAATTCAGAAGAGCTTTTGAAAGCACAGAATCTATGCACAAAAAAGGTCAAAATTGTCAGTGACCTCAGGACATGATGCGAGCTGGTACTGCACCGAATAGCTGACATCAGAGGCACTCAGTGAATTTCCCTAGCACTAATGTAAATCATATTTATGCTGACTACTAAAGAGACCATTCATTAATATTTCAAATATCTAAAAGCTTGAATTCAAAATAAATACTGTCTATTCCTTCTGTAACAAGGTTAATAAAGATGTATCACTGCTTAGTCATATGGTGTAAAATTGAATGATTTCAAAGTAGCATTTGTGTACAATAAAACAGAACACTGGACTAAATGTTTCACATACTGCAACTGAGAGAATATTGTTAATATAAGTACCAGCAGAGGTATAATAAAAAAGCAATTGCAGTTTATCATTTCATAAGAAAATGGCTCTAAATAAATAACCTGGATATATTTTAAATGAAAAAGTGCTCAGCATACACAAACATATAAATAAGAATAAGAAAACATACAAGTATTCAACTCTTATGTACTTCCTTCTAGTCTAGTTTTTATTGGAAGATATCTTTGTGGAAAGAAACAAGGATCCATTTCCTTCAATTTCTCATCACCCGTGGAATATTAAGTTACAATAAATCACCCAGCCAGTATAATGGTAGTGCTTAGCACATCATCTAGAACCATTCCACAGTATTATGAAAGAGTTGTGTGCATTAATGGTCATTACCTAGCTGTAGTCGGATTTGCTAAATCTCATCTACAGATCTATGGACGTCAACAGACTTAACTAGACTCCCATGGCTAATTACCATATTTTTCTGCTATAAGATTAACTTTTTTCTAAAAAAAATGTGTTAGGGTCCAAAGGCGTGACCACCTGCAGCCTCTCAGCCGCGGGTGGTCGAGCCTTGGTTCCCTGCCAGCTTTCTCAGGAAGAAGATTAGCATGGGAGGTGGAGGAGGAGCTTCAGATAGAAGATCAGCCCAGGGCCGGATCTCCCATCTGAACTGTAATGCTTATATCAGCAAAGCCCTGCTGATATAAGCAATGAAGAGAAGAGAGAGATAGATGAAAATGAATGTGTTATCTCCCATCTTTCTCTGCCTGTGTGTGGAATGTGCACTCACAATGCAGCTTCCTCATACACACAGAGGCGTAGAGGGGAGACATCTGTACAGCTTCCCCTGCGGCCCCCCTTTCCGTGATGAGTGAAAAAGATGTTGTAATTAGACGGCTAGTGCTCTATAGTGACATCTAGTCGCTGACATTAGGTACTGCTTGGTTTTTATTTGCCAAATTGAGTTGAACACTTATTATTTTATGGGTTTCCTGCTCTAAAAACTGGGCGCGTCTTATAGTCCGAAAAATATGGTAGTACTTGGTCCATTCTAGGCATAGACAACAACTCAAAATACCTTTTGTATGTGTAGAGCAGGGATGTCAAACTCCAATATTGGGGCTAGTGATGGCGCGAACCCGGATTTTGCCGTTCGCGAACGTCGAACGCGAACTTCCGTAAAAGTTCGCGAACCCGGCGAACACGCGGACCCGCCATTGACTTCAATGGGAGGCGAATTTAAAAAAACAAAGAAAAAAAAAGTGCAATGAGTGATTACCCTTAGACCGTGTTTGATTGGACCTATCTCCTTTGTATGACCCCTGCCACAAACCTGGACTTTGCATCTGTCACTGTTTCTGAACTCACTCCCTAGAGGGGGGACTTGGAGGATTTCACCGGTCTCAGTTCTCAGGTGAGGTACCTTGTGCGTTAAGTCCTCCTGGGGGCAACCGTAGTTGGGTATCCCAAAAAAAAATAAAGTTTTTCATACGACAAATTATTAAACCGATCGCTTTTGGTCTGATCACTATGAAGCAATCGCCTTCTCATCTGGGGTGTGCCAACATGGCCAACACACTCATTGAGGTGATCGCTTCATTGTGATACGCAAGCCCCTTCACCACGACAAGGTAGCGATCACGAAGGGGGAGTGGCACATGTATGTGCCTTTTTTATATACATTTGGCAGAAAAATTAGGTATGGTAGCAGCCGCTGTTGTAGCAGCGGCCAGAAAAA
>CM070034.1:28037181-28049260 GCA_036250615.1 Ptychadena robeensis | reverse complement strand
GTCAAAATTTGTTCAATGACAAAAGATATGGGGCGGGTCGAACTCGCCGTATGTTCGCGATCACGTGGCGAACGTGAACATGCGATGTTCGCCGCGAACAGTTTGCCGGCGAACAGTTCGCTGGCGAACAGTTCGGTCCATCACTAATTGGGGCCAAATTTGGTCTGCAGCATAATTATATTTGGCCCTCAAGTTTTTAAAAAAAGAAATGAATGCCACAGATGTATCTTTTATTTGACATTTGATTTCTCATGCATTCTATTAGTATTATTGTTTAGGGTTCAATTTGTAAGCAAAACGTCAGTTTCCTTCCATATGAAAAGGTTATATAATGTTATATTTGTTGAGAAAGAAAACTTCAATTGTGGAAAAACTCAATTGTATATATTAATTCAATAAATATGAAGGTCCAAGTTTTTATATTTGGCCACATGTATGTTTGACTTTATACCCCTGGTGTAAAGACTTCAGGGCAATGTATAAAATGAAAAATAAATAAATGAACTCTCTTTTTCAAAAGTTCAAAAGGTAATTGTAAAACAGGTTTGGGAGATCTCTTAAAGCTGTACATGGTATTTTTACTATCAATATATTTTATTTGTTGGAAAATGGATTTTCTGATTGATGATTCACTTCTTATCCAGCCAGAATTCCCCAAACTGGCTACTTTTGGATTTTTTTTAAGTTTTACTTCTCAGTAATTCTGCAGTGCTGTAAAATCAGTCACACATAGAAAATGCAAGTAGAGTTGTGCATGAAACTGCAGCCTAATCAAAGACCAACCCACAGATCAGAAATCGAGGACAGAGCTGGGAGTTCAGGATGAGCTAAATAAATCTTTTACCTTGACCCCCATAGACCATGAGAATTTTACCTAAGCAGTGGCATGGGAGGGGACACAAGGTCACTTTTAAGGGGTTAACCTTAACCTTTCAGAGTAAATTACTGGTAAATCCAAATGTAATCACTCTGCAGCTTCCCATGGACACAGAAACAGCTGATACCTACTGGCTGAATTGAATATTGAATTCATTAAATTCATTGCATTAACCCAATTGATGTGAAAACGTATAAAATGTATTTATTTAGAGAGACTGCCATTTAGAATTATTTAGAATTCTAATTAGATTAAATACCCTTCAGGTAGTAAATTTTTATATTTTTTTAATGATAGAGGGCAGAGTCAGCAGCTACCGGGTTAAACTTAGGGGTATGTTGTAGGTGTAAGTTGTGGCAGTGGTTACACTTATTATGTGGTCACACCTATTATGTTGTGTTTGCCCTTGGTACATGTGCAACCTTTTTCTTTCTCATACTATGTGTTCTTTTTCAGCTGTGACCACATGAACTGATCAAACACTGGACATTTTTTATGTGGAAATGTAATGCTTCGGATATAACGTTTCCAAATTTATTATCAGAGGTTTAGGGATTCTGGAGGATCTAGGGCATGTTCAGAATAAATTTTAAAGCTTACATTAAAAATATTTTTATGTCCTGAAAACTGTAAATGCACACTACCTCATTGATTACTCCACAAAGTCTAATATGGTAATGCAAAGAGTGTCTACCAGATGTTGACTCCTGTTCCATTGCCATTTGCAGACAGTTGCTGGTAGTGCTCTACCTTTACCCTGCCCAGTAACTTCTGGCTCCACATATTCTTTCCCATCACTGCTACACTGAGTTAATAGTCATAACTTTTTATTCCCGCTCCATCTGGTGACAGAGAGGCCTGATCCATGGGTTTGGGACTACAAAACCTTATTCACATTGTAAGTGTTAAAAGAACTACCCCAGTAGAGTGCAAAGGACTTCCCTGATAGACAGCTATTGGATCCTTGCTAAGGACTTTTTCTGGGCATCAATATCACCTTATCCTGGGATGTTTTGCCCCACCTGTTACTGGAATACCATACTGCACCCTGCCAACTGAACTCAGAGGCAGAGACAAAGATTGTAAATAATCTTGGTAGGAATTTTTCCTTTAACTAAAATTATTGCAGGGGTGGTAAGAATCCTGCAGTCAAAACAAATTTCAACTGGGGGAATAAAAATTTTTGAAGAAATTTTGCTTGCGGCCTGCATCTGCATTAACCTTTCTCTTACCAAGGAACTCTAAGCCACAGTATAAAGGCACTATGTCCCATTAAAGTAGGTGTGATGGGTGCGGAGAGAAAAGCCAGAAAAAGGGCAAAGGTGAAGTGCTCAAAGGGTCTAAACTTAAGCTAGCCATACACAGTCAGATTCCATGGCCGATCGATCACCTATCCGATCGATTCCGGCGATCTCAGCGGGAATCGGAGGTCCGATCGATCGGCCAATTAAGTGTGTCCGATCGCTACATACCACCTTGTCCCACGGATTCCTGGACAATTCCGTGTCCGATCCCTTACTCCACAAATGGCAACTCCCCCTGATGTGTGCTGAATCGGATCAGAAAGACCAACATGTTGGTTCTCTGTCGGATCCGATTCTGGGCCCCCGAACGATCGGACGTGATCGGACGGACAAGGTGGGCTTCACGCGATTCCGGGACGATCGTTTCGCGTGCACGCGCCCGGAATCGATCGTCCCGGAATCCGATGGGAAACGGACCCGTGTATGGGGACCTTTACAGTTTCAATTGGTTCACAATCACCCCTTATGGAACAACCACCCCATGAGAGCATTGTTCATGTTATGTACACAGCTCTACACCCTACACTTCCATCTAAGCCTATGCTATCAAACACTGGTATTAATGTTTTTCTATGTTTTCACTGGAGAGGACAGTATCTGTGATTTTGTTGCCACCAATGTGTGTGAATATTTTGTTGTTTGCACTGCTGTGTAAATACCTGGGCCTGTGCAGTGTCGGGAAATTTGGAAATCAGCAGGGGACATCACTGGTCTGTTTTTTATTTGTTTTTTTTTAATGTTACCTAGAATCCTATTACTGCAGTCAACATGAGTTTTGACATTGAGTAAAGGATTTTACAATAAGTATAACAATACTATTTAAGGCAAATTTGAATATCATAATCTTCTTGAAGTAGTTTGAATAAGGTTTGAAATGTGTCAGGAATAGAAAGGGTTAGATTTATTGCTCTTCACTAAGTATTAGTTATTTCCTTTTACTCAATATAAAATATGCAGACTGGCATTGAAAGCTTAGCTTAATACATTTTACAAGCATCTTTAAAGGATGTACATGTATTTCCTAAGTCAAAAAGCCAATTATGTTGCTTAACGTACATAAATGCAGAACAGGCTTGGATATTGTTATACATTTTCCAATTGCTGGTAATTGACTATTAATCATGTGAAGGTTAGGCAAGTTTTGAAGAGCTTTAGGGATAAAGAATTAAAGTGGGATGCATTAACAGATTCCTGTTCTCTGAGTCAGCTGTTAAATAGCTAGGTAAACACTTTACAGGAGACTATTAGTATATCTGTTCACTTGAAAGTCAAATATAGCTCTTCCATTAGACATAATTAACAGTGTATTTTGTAAATAAATGTTATTTCGTAACATTGTAGAATATCAAAAGCTGCTGAGTTTAATAGGGAAATCTTAAAAAGTAAAGTAAATCTTAAAAAGTAAAAGGCCTTTCCATTTTAACTGTTCAATAACACAGTTTTGCAAAACACAGACACGTACTTTAACATTAATGGAGCTTGTTATCCATTCATCTTCACTAAATCAATTTGACTTCTATTTAGATCTATCTGGCATATTGACCTGGTCCTCAAAGTATTTCCTTTCTTGCAGTTTGTTTTTCATGATAGATGATTACACTCCAGCCTTTTATAAAAGAAAACTACAGTACTGCTCTTTATAACTAGTCTCACTGATTCAATACTGAATTTTCACTGGTGGCAAGTAATTTAAGTGGACTACAGTGGGATTCTCTCCTTGTCCCAGTGGGATTCGCTCCTTGGTAATTGGGAGTGGGACAGATTATTTACATAAACGCTAATTGGGTGTGAAAATGTTCCAATTTGCTTCAATAAATGACAATTCAGCAGGTCTCCTTAAAGATGATTGCATGTATAAAACATTTTTCCCACCTCAATTAAAAGCCATTACCAAAACAAAAATAAAGCACTCTACTTGAAGTCCATAGAAAACTATCAATTGTTATCTTCTAGAGGAAAGCTCAATTTTCTTGTGGCTACAACACTTTTCTGTGTTAACATTGTGCCTTTACTACAAAGTGGGTTAGTTAAGGACATCAATCAAATATAATTGTTAGCGCCACAAAATAATGAAAGCACAGAATTCTTGAGCTGCCTTGGCAGATTCAAGTAGTGGGTGGCCAAACCCCAGGGATTTTTCAGGTGCAAAGTAAATTCTATAGGCTGAGAGATACACGTAAAACAATCATTTAATGAAATTGTTAGAATAGTCCATGTAAATCATGATATTGTATTACTCTCTTAGAGAACAACAACAAAGGGGATATAACAATGTATTGAGATGAACTTTTGTTATTGACCAAATACTTATTTACCACCATAATCTTTAAAAATCAGACAATGTGATGTTTCCTGGATTCTTTCCCCCCATTCTGTCTCTCATAGTTGAGGTGACCTATGATAAAAATTACACACCTCATCTCTGCTTTTTAAGTAGGAGAACTTGCACAATTGCTGGCTGACTAAATACTTTTTTGCAACACTTTATATATGTATATAAATAAATAAGTGCCCAGATAGGGTTGGGGTGGATAAAGTGGCCAGGAAATACAATCCCATTACATGATTGTTATTTTGTATTTCTCATACTGCTTTCGGAAGCAAGGTCTAGAGTAAATGGGACTGCCAGGGAAGTGAAACAACATATAAATATTACATCAACACAGTTGCATAGTTATAAACAGGGGTGCTCATTAGTGGTACTCTGGTACTTCCAAGGGGCCAAAAACTAGCTATGCGTACCTACATTATTGTTACAAAACTCATATGTTGTACAACTTGGAGTGGCCGCAGCTAAATGTTAAATGTATACAATTTATGTCACTTGTATAACTGCTTGTATAACTGCAGGCAAATATTAATAACTATGAAAGGTCGCAGTTAGTGGTGTTAAATTGGGAATTTAAATGAATAATCCAAAAAATAAGATTGGCCTTCTAAGGGATTTCTGTTGGAGATCTGGGAGATGAAAGTCAAAGAAGGCATATGTAAGGGTAAAATCTGACAAGAGAAAAGCACTGTGTGCAGCTGGAATATGAC
This sequence comes from Ptychadena robeensis, assembly GCA_036250615.1. NCBI lineage: Eukaryota > Metazoa > Chordata > Amphibia > Anura > Ptychadenidae > Ptychadena > Ptychadena robeensis. Next base: position 28,044,040 of record CM070034.1, on the reverse strand, counting down.
TATGAAAGGTTGACATTTGGACTGCTGGTAGTCTCAGGGGTTAGTCACTAAACCAGAAAATGTCAGTGTTGTACTAGGAGGTATGAGATCTGGGGGTTCCAACGGTGTTGTACTATGAGAGTTACATGTGACCAAAAGCCAGCTGGTGACCTATAGATGGAGACAGCTAATTGAAGGCTCAATCAGGAACAGGGAGGTCCATCTGCAGCAGAAGCTACCATGCAGGAGACTGACACAGAGGACAGTGAGGAAGACCACACTACATATGGGGTGAGTACCAAACACCATCTCCTAGGACTTATCTGAGGAGCTCACTAAAAAAGTTATGTTCACCCTTGGTTATAGATAAACAATATATATCTTACCTATTTTGGATAGACTCATTTCAAGCAGGCATTGGCTATTTTAGTAGCTAAACAAGCTCATTGTTAGTGCTTTTTAATCCTATTTACACAATGCATTGCACGGGTCTAAAGTAATATTTAATGGTTTTTTTCCAGGCTTGTGACAAGTTTCATAAATTTTTTTAAAGTCTGTCCTCAATGTGCAATTTGAAGAAGTCGAAATGCCATATGGCTGGCTTGTCGACAAATTACGGTATGTATGTGCATTTCAAAAATTTTAAACAAAATTTTTATTTTGATGACACAAAGCTTAACTTCCCTGGCGTTTGAGACAAACCCAGTTCATTCAGTGTTTGTTCTGCATCATCGGTACTGTAGTTTGTACTTGATCACCGGGGTGCAGTACAGGCCGAGAACTAGGGAGGTTAAATACATGTTTATTGTGTGGTAAAAAATAACTAATGTTTATTGCTAATTGGATTTGCAAGTTTCTGAGTAAATATTTATACTTTTATTATATACTAAAGCAGGCCATAGATGCCTCGTCTTGATTTTAATTTTCTGGACTTGAAGGACTGCGCTGAACATTTTCTGGGATATATGATGTATATAATGTGACAAAAATTTCTGTGGCCAAACATAGTTGGGGTTCAGGATTTGTCAATTTTTAAAGGATTTAATGTCCCTGCATCCGAATGTAAAGGTTGCTGGAGGTAATATTTGTTTATAAACTGTGTTGTTCTTACCCCACTAGTGTGTGCTCTGGGGTTTATGCAATTTTGACAGTCCTGCCTTTTGTAACCTTGTTAATAGGACTCATATGATAAAGCTTCAGTTCTAAGTAGAAATAGTTTTCTTAGCAGTTTGAAAAGTGATGCCAATACATTTCCATAACAAAGAAGATACGTTTTGGACTCTTTGAAATAATGTACATGATAATCTTCTAAATTATATTTTTGCTAATTTATTGATATAAAAATTGATTATAACTTAATAGGTTTCCAACCCCTCAAAATCATGGCTACCTCGCAAGGTGGGAGTGTGAATAACGGGCAAATTAACTGAGGAGCAGTGGTCATACCAATTAAACAACCTGAATCTTTATACATGTTGACAACTCAGAAGTAGCATGTAAAAAAATGATGAGATATTAACAATTCCCTCTCACATGCACTCATGAACTGGTTGTGACTTTACAGATGACGGGTGACAGGTGATGTTGTGCACATGTGTTGGTCCCATTTTTTTCTGCATTCTAGAGCAAGGTGTTTCAACTCTGATCTACCTTAATTCAGGTAAAATTTGGCAAATCCCCCCTGCGCTCATTGTTGCATATCAAAGTAGACCTATTAAAAGCAAACAATACCCACTAACACAACATATTTATTTCATGTTCCAACAAATGCTAGAAATGGTAAGAAACAAGTATTACCCATCTCACAACTGTAAAAAGTAACCCTAGCCCGTAACGATTTATAAATAGAGAGGAAGTTTAAATATTAAAGACTATATGAGGTGACTGGCCTCAGTATTGTACATTCATAAAACATTTAACTATACTATCTTGAGTTGCTGTGTACACATCTACAGTGGATATAAAAAGCCTAAACACCCCTGGTAATTGTTAGGTCCCTGTGCTGTACAAAATTGAGACAAATATAAATCATTTCAGAACTTTTTCCACCTTTAATGTGACACATAAGCTACCACTCAATAAAACACAAACTGAAATCTTTTAGGTGGAGGGTAGAAAAATATAAAAAATATCACCAAAGGAACACCATACCTACAGTGAAGTATAGTGGTGGTAGCATCATGCTTTGGGGCTGTTTTTCTGGAAAGATGGAAAAAAGGAAAAATTATTTATTTTTGTCTAATTTTTGTATAGCACAGGAACCTGACATTTTACATGGGGTGTTTAGACTTTTAATATCCACTGTACATATGTACTATACTTGGAATTGAATGTATATTGTTTGTCACTATAGTGATAGAATATATTTCACTTCAGGTTTGGGTGTATAATGAAATTGAGAGTTTAGGAAATAGATTTTTCCCCCACAATTTGACACAAACTGTCTGGCACTGCCAAGTTTCCAACAAATTACAATTAACTGCCTGGCTCCAACCAAACCGAACAGTGAAACTGAACTGCTTACAGTGCATTGCACGATTGGAGCTTTATGGTCTTCAAGGTTTTCATAGACTAATTTAGACTTATGTGGTCATTTGGCTTAAATACAGGCATTTTATTCCATAAAATGTTTACCAGGATTTGGTTTATTTATTGGATTTTGCTTTTCTTTCTTGCTTATTTTTGTTTAGTTTTGATTGTCTTGTTGAATTGTTGCCTTACTAACATTTTGATTTCATACATAGAAATAAGATATTATAATATTGTTTTATCCAACTGTGTATTGAAAACATATTTTTTTCTTTCTTCTTTCTTCTTTCTTATATACTATATTTGTTCCCCTTTTTCTCTTAGTGTAGTCTACATGTTTTCATTTTGTTCAATATGGTCTCTTATGGCTGCCATACACGGGTCGGATTTGCACCGGATTCCGGCCCGATCGATTCCGGGCGCGTGCACGCGAAACGATCGGGCCGGAATCCCGTGCAGCCCACCTTGTCCGTCCGATCGGGTCCGACCGATCGGGGGCTCAGAATCGGATCCGCCAGAGAACCAACATGTTGGTCTTTCGGGTCCGATTCTGCCCAGATCAGCGGGAGTTGCATTCCGGGAGGTGATCAATCGGACACGGATCCGGCAGGACAAGGTGGTATGCAGCGATCGGATTCCTTAATTGGCCGATCGATCACACCTGAGGATCCCGGCGGAATCGCCGGAATCGATCGGATGGTGAATCGATCAGCCAGGGAATCCGTGCCGTGTATGGCTAGCTTTAGGATGTGGTTTCACAGGTCCCCCAATGTTGGCAACGGCACCAATTTCAGGGCTTTTGCAATTAACTCAATTAAGTCAGTTATCAACTTTACATGTGGTGATAAAATTATGTTCATGGGTTTTGCTAATAGTTACCAAAGTTGGCATCTGCATTAACAGTAACTTTACCATAACTTTTCATTTTTACAGCTTTTACAGTAAAAATAACAGTTCTACAGTGGAATGGCTAATAGCCTTTAAAATGGGAGACGAGGAATTAGAAGACTTTTATTTTTCCCTAATGTTGTGTGTCGGAAATCTGTGCTTCAGAATTATTACTCAGCCAAGAAGTCAGAAAAGTTCATCCATCACTATTTGTGGCAGGTTTCCACAACTGAAGTGGGTTGCAAAGGAAATAGTTTTTAAGAGTTGGCAATCTTTTTTGACAATATAGGTTTTAGGCTTGTTTTACACTGTTGGTTCTCGAGCTGCTTTCAGGGAGAAACGACACCCATCCCATCTACATTAGGACCCCATCAAGGTCCAATGGGACAGGAGCCCGAAAACCGACCGGCGGACGCCTAATGTTGCATCCGCCAGTTGGTTACGTTAAAGGGTTGTTTACCTGGCGTTTGAAAATCGCAAGTGTAAATGGGCCCTAAGGTGTTTTTTTTCTGAATTACTTAGGCACTTGTTATAACTTTTTTTATAACAGTACATTTTGGTGGTTATGAGGTCAATTGAGTCATACTAACAGGGTCAATTGATGATAAATACCATAAGACCCGGGGTAGTCAAGTAAATCTGCCATTTTTAGGGAGTGATTACATTTTTAGAACCAAAACTTTGCAGGTAAAATTTGTTGATCCGTGAAGCATAAACCATTCATTAATATAGAATGATTTAGGAATCTCTACAGATGAAACTGCATGCAAATATTAAGGAAAATAAGGAATCCAAATGAAACTCCTACTGGAGTTGACAGAGCAGCAAGTAATGACCATAGGTGGTAACAATACGTTGAGAAATGTGGATGACTGTATATCATTATAAAAAATGGAGGAGGAGTAGGTCTACTGCAAGGTGAAATGTAAGCCAAACCTGAAATTGTCTTTTAAAGAAAGTATATATTATGTAATCCCTAGGTGCCCAACCTGCGACCCCCCTACTGCCTCTGGGTGCAGAACTCATATATAGACCAGGTTTCCCTGATCAACATTGAAAATTTTACTGATGTAGGACCCCCTAAGTTGATTAGGAAAGCTGGGTCAGTATGTGACCACTTGACAGGTGAGTTGCTATGCCCTATGCATTAATAGTTAAGTTGTGGGGGCCGCATGTGGAGGACCAAAGGGGGCCGCCGAACAACTCCCAAAGGGCCGCACACCTTACACTGTTTTAAAAAAAAGAAAGATTGCTTTTTTGCGCCTCCTTACACATTGGAAAACTATTTTGTACTTTACATTATATTAAATCTGACTGGGGCAAATTTACTTTATTTGTCTATTTGGTTTTCAATATGAAGAAGGTGAGCAATAAGGGACAGGGAAGTGGGTGTGATGCTGCTGGTGCACTCAGAGGCCATGGCCCTGGGTGCAAGGAAACTTTGACTGCTGCTAGTGCACCAGAAAAAAAAAACCCACTTTACCCAGCTTCATGTCCAACTTATCTCGGTGGCGCAGGACAACATTGTGCAAGTCAGTATAATGTTTTAGAGTGTCAGTTCAACTGCAGGCACTGCTTTATAATGTTTAAGAATGTCAGCTCACCTGCAGGCACTGGCATATAATGTTTTGGAGTGTCAATGTAACTGCCAAATTTTCTCAGGGAGGGCTTAGGTGTGTTTTTGTCAGTATTTTCATTTGCGTACAACTCGCACGAACTGGTTCTCAGCAGCAACTCGGAGGTCCAAGATGCATCCAAACATAATCCCCATGTTGTTCCCAGTCCATTTGGGTGGTGTTTCTTTCGCTTTCTGACCTTTTCCAATAGAAAAGGCACTCTCCCCTCTTACGAGCAGGGGGTGCCTGGATGTCTCCCATTGACTTTTATTATACTCAGGTTCTTGGTAGAACACACTAATATTGCAATGTGTTTGGAGCAAACACTCATCACCACTAGTAGAGGTACGTTTTCACTTTGACATATAAGTGACATTTTATGCTCACTCTGTATGGTGTATATTATTATTTAACGTGGCTTAAGATCTAAAAATATAACCGTCATTTTTTGATAATAAGTGCATTAATAATACATAGGTTTCCCCTATGTGTAATAACTAAGTTTAGTTTGCAGCCCAAACTAGCACCTTTATCTGACTAATTTTAGTATAGAGGAACTTGTAAGGAAAAAATTTTTATTTATTATTCATATAACATCATAACAACATAACATGAAAAATCATATTGCTGTCGTATGTGTGAATCACATTTTTTATATAAATCATATAATGTAATCAGTACACATTTATAGTTGCATTTGTAAAAAAATCTCTTCAATAATAATTCACCCTACTCAATGCATTTCATAAATTTAGGATAGTGCATGATAGTGCTTGTTTGTAAATACAAGGAAATATGTGAGGGATAAATGCAAATATCTTTGTTTACATAGAATATTAGTGTTATATATAGGAGCACTAATTGACCTTCTCATTTGAAGAGGTCATTGGAATCTGGTGAATCTTGTAGGAATAAGGACTGTACAAATATATCCAGTTAAACAAATAGGTTTACACCCCCTGGCAGAATTTATGATTTCTTTACCATTTTTCTGAGAATATGAATCATAACAAAACATTTCTTTCATCCATGGTTCATCAGGCCAGAAGTTGTGCATGGGATGTAGTTAGACATTCCAACATAACAATGATCCATAACACAAGGCCAAGTTGAGCTGTCATTTGCTACAGCAAAAAAAATGTATGGTTCTGGAGTGGCCATATCAATCTCCTGACCCCAATATCATTGAGCCACTCTGGGGAGACCTCAAACATGCAGTTCATGCAGGACAGCCCAAGAGTTTACTGGAATTAGAGGCTTTATACATCTAGCTGCTATTGATGTTAGGTGGAAAATACACAGCATTAAGGACTAGGGTATGTAATTTGTCATAGGCATTTGTAAAGAATTAAAAACCTCATGCCATGCAAATGCAACCAACACATACCTATATTAAACCCTGATTCCTTGCTGTGCCCTGTACAAATGAGAAAGGCGGTTGGATTAAAAAACTTAAGCAAGTCCAGTTGTTTTTGTGAGACCATCAAATATATCCGCTATATTTGTAGTGAGGTGAAAATGTAGAAAAGGTTACCCCTGTCATTGCATTTATTTTGCCTATACAAAGGGTGGTACTAATTCCACAGGAGGGTGTATAAGATTGGAGAAGCAAAAGAGGTATTTTTGTTCTTGCTGGCTTGTGAGTAGTCCATGTTAGCTTAGGGTAGGATAATGTTGTGTAGGTGTGCTGCTTTCAAAATGAAGGAGGGGTGTGGCTCCTCTTTAACAGACAAATAGGAACAAGGCACACAACCTAGTGCAACAAAGTAAAGTATTGTATATGGTAAAATGTTATGTTTCACCACAGAACCTGGATTAGCGCAGGGGTGTCAGGAGCAGGGAGTCTA
>CM070034.1:28004404-28026030 GCA_036250615.1 Ptychadena robeensis | reverse complement strand
TGTCTGCTACTGGGGGCCACACTCCTCCATTTTGAGAGCTGCACACCTACACACAACTTACACCCATGCCTCATACTGACTCCATTTTACTCTGTGATCCTAGCTCAGGCCCCATACACCAACTGAGGGCCTTTCTGGCCACTGTTATCACTATAGCTGTGTAATCACTGCTGAAGGTTGTGCGCAACTACCCATCATCTTTCTTAGTATGTTTCCACGGTGTCAACAACAATGTGACGTGCGCTACATTACAATAAATGACCATGCGTTGATGTAATGCGTTTGGCTCCCTTGCGCTAAAATCAACACTGAATTGAATCCGTTACCAGCAGATGGGTATTCACTGTTTACAGACTGTTTCCCCTTAAAGATGCATTAACTGGAGGGACCTTGGCAGACTAAGGACACTGTGGAAACATAGCCTGAGACTAGACATCGATCTTTTAATAGATTCGAGCACAAACGAGCACCGTGCTCAGTGACCTCAAATCTATTGCAGACAGCCTTTCAATCGATCCCGCTCGTACAAAGCTCAACATGATGGTACATCCCTGTTCAATTGACAATGATTGGCATTACTTTGAATAGGGACAGAGAGTGCTGCAAATCCAGTCTCCAATCAATCGATGAAGCTCAAGCGCAGTGTGGTTTGCACTGGTATCGACCCATGTATGGCAAGCCTAATGCTCACAGTACAACACCGTTTGAACCTACATACCTCAGTAGTACAACTTTTCTCTTGTCAAATTTTACCCTTAAATGTGCCTACTCTGACTTTCACCCCCCAGATCTCCAACACCCTTACACCCTTATTTAACCTTTGGCAGCAATTACAGCCTCAAGTCTTTTTGAATATGATACCACAAGCTTGACACACCAATCCTTGGCCAGCTTCGGCCATTCCTCTTTGCAGCACCTTTCAAGCTCCATCAGGTTCGATGGGAAGTGTCGGTGCAGCCATTTTAAGATCTCTCCAGAGATGTTCAATCGGATTCAAGTCTGGGCTCAGGCTGGACCACTCTTTCACATTTTGTTATGAAACCAAACCTTTGATATCCTGGCTGTCTGCTTAGGGTTGCTTTCGTACGAATAGATGAACCGCTGCTTTTGTCTTCAAGGCTCAAGAGCACTCTGGAGCAGGTTTTCATCCAGGAAGTTCTGTATATTGCTGCAGCCATCTTTCCCTTTATCCTTACTAGTTTCCCAGTTCCTTCTGCTGAAATGCATCCCCACAGCGTGCTGCTTCTACCACCATGCTTCACTCTAGGTATGGTATTGGCCTGGTGTTGAGCAGTGCCTGGTTTCCTCCAAACGTAACACCTGTCATTCAATCTTTGTCTCATCAGATCACAAAATTTTGTTTTGTGCCATGTGACTTTTACTGAGGAGTCGCTTCCATCTGGCCACCCGACCATACAGGCCTGAGTGCTGCAGAGATGCATGTCCTTCTGGAAGGTTCTTCTCTCTCCACAGAGGATCTCTGGAGCTCTTAAAGAATGATCATCAGTTCCTTGATCACCTCTCTGACTAAGGTCCTTCTCCTCTGATTGGTCAGTTTAGATGGTCGGCCAGCTCTAATAATAGTCATGTTGGTTTTTAACTTCTTTCACTTACAGATGATAAAGGTCACTGCTCATTGAGATTTAAAGCAACAGAAAGTTATCTGTAACCTTCCCCAGATTTGTGCCTAGAGTCAAGCTTGTCTACAGGCAATTTCTTTGTCTTCACCACACTGATCCATCTGTTGATGTATCTTCCTGTTTTGTGTCCTTTGACTTCATGCTTGGTTTGTGCTTTGACATGAACCTGTGGAACCTTATATATGTGCCTTTCCAAATCATGTCCAATCAACTGAATATACCATAGGTGCACTCCAATTAAGCTGCAAAACATTGCAAGGATGATGAGGGGAAACAGGATGCATCTGAGCCCAATTTTTTACTTGTAAATATTTACGTACATGTGCTTTCTCAATATTTTTTATATATTTGGCAAAATGTTATTATAAGGTAGAATTCTAAGGCAAAAAATCATTCAGTCTGTGACATAACAAAATGTGGAAAAAGTGATGTGCTGTGAATACTTTGGGTATACACTGTAGCTTTTAGCTGTGGACCTTTTTCTTCACCCTCAGTCCTGTGATTGGTGCTGATGTCATAGATATGACAGAAAAGCACCTACATGTAACACACTCACCTATGACATTCCAAGCTGGAGGCACAGGCTGCAGAGTGTGCTTGAATATCTAAGTGTATGGATGTATGTACAGTCATGGGGAAAAAGGTTTTACATATGGAGAATGGAGAACATTGGTTGCTGTCCTATTCAGAGATAGCTTGCATTGGGTGAACTTCCTGCCATCCCTTCTTTATTTTCCAGATATGAAGAAGTCAAGACAGCTGGTGCCGTGGTAAAACCTTTGAAGTTGGTATGTTGAGTTCATTTGGATGTTTTGATGGGAAGGTACAGAGTCCCACCTTTTTGGTGTATCTTGTCATATATTATACTTTTAACACCTAGATTATGGTAAAGAATGAGATGAAGAATTCAATTGAATTTAATTAATGATATCTGACAGAACTTGTGCACACCTTTTACTTAAGTACCTAAAGATCTAACAGATCCCCTGTTCCTTCCGAGCTCTCTATGTGTTTCCATGCGAATACATGTGACCCACTGTGATTATCTGATTCATACTGGCTAAACTACCTTTATCACCTGATCATGCATGATTCTATAGAATGCTCTGTTAATTCTGTTAATACTCATCCAGAGTGAAACATGTCAACAAATAAATGCAATAAGCAATACCTGATGAAGCTACAAATAGTGAAATGCGTTTACATTTAATCCATGCGTAATATCATGTTTACCAGAACTGATGTACCTTTAATGAAATGATGTGATGTTGATGATGTGATGATGATGTACTATGGATCTTTACCCACACGAAAAAGCTGATGAAATCATGTAATAATTAAATTATTTTTTTTAATTCTGATTGATGTTCAATCAAATATTTATTTAAAATCTTTTACTAGCTACTGGCCCTTAAAGTCCCCAGCCTCAGTTTGAAGGAAAAAATTTTTGAGGGGATTTATTCCTCTACAAGTGGTTCTTGATTAATTTGGTATGTTGGCCTTATATAGAGGAGGTTATCATCTATATAATATGTTATCTTGTCCAAGTGTATTGGTCATTTAACGTAGTATCTGGGTGTGGGTTAATTTATCTCTGACCTGCTGTGTTCCAGGTGGAGGCCATTTGGTAGGGTTAGATTGTAAGCCCGATTGGGCAGGGTCCTCAACTCCTACTGTGCCGTAACCTGTACCTGTGTGTTATCTTGTGTGACATCTCAACTCTTATTTATTGTAAAGCGATGTGTAATATGTTGGCATTATTTAAATAAATGATAATAATAGTAATAGGGTTACATACAGGTTTGGTGGCCTTAATCTTAGCTCTTTTGATATTTATATTGTAATTAAAAAGGCTACCATAGGCATCCAAAGAACAACTGTGTGTAAGTGTGACATTTATTTAAAAAAATTAAGGTTTTTTGAGTGGTAGAAGGTGTAAGGGACAGCCATGTTTAATACGTCATGCAAATCTGAGCAGTTTAGTCGTTATGTTAACACTCAAGGAAATTCAAAAATTCAAATGCAAAATCTATTTTCGTTAAATTATTTTCTAATGATCTGATCTCTAAATAAAATCAAAGCTAGATTATGTGAAAGCATACTGAAAAAAACTTACCTCAAAGTAGCTGATTTTTATTTAGCTTTCCATCATTATTGGTTTTTGTTATTTTAAAGCTGATATATGTTTTATCATCTTGGAAGGATTGATTTGACACTACGGGTTCATCTGGTCTTTGCAACTCACATGGTATGCATTTTATTGGGTGCTTTGTAGGGTGGATGTCACCCTGTTTAAAAACACAATGCAATATAAATTTTTGGCTGAGCATTCCCAATTACGTTAATTGTGGACACAAATGCGATCAAAATATAAGGTGCAGCTCACCCTTAACCTCCCTAGCACACTGCCCATATCGCGCCGTTGTACGGGCAATCGAGGCAGTGTACAAATTACACTGCCTGTCACTCGCTCCCTCCCGCCGCTGCTCTTCACACAGCCGGTGTCATTATTGACACCAGCTGCGTGAGCGGGAAAGCCTGCGCTCCTCCATTAACATGGAGGTCTATGGGCCGAAACTCCAGAAACCCCAGAAATGCTGCAGCAATGAAGACAATCGCTGCAGCTTTCCAGGGAGGCATCGGGTCTACCCGATGCCGGCTTCCCCTGCGTTTGGGTCGAGCCTAAACAGCGGACGAGCTGGGCTCATCTCAACCGCTAGGGAGGTTAACCTTACCAGAGCCATACTGCTTTTTTTTTTGCTATTATGTAATAGATTTCAAGACTAGTGCTAAGCTTAAATTTTCAAATTGTGAAAATTTTTATCAAATATCTGCTATTCGTGAATATGTGGATATTCGCAATTTTGAATATATTCAAGATATTATGCACTGGCAAGGTTATGACCATAATATAATCACAATGCGATAATAAATACCACATTTTGAATATAATTGCAATGCAAATATATCATTGCAATGCATGACCATATGCGCAAATTTTGTATGTACGAATATCGAATTGAATATTAGTAGAATTAGTTACAAAAAATCGCGAATTTGAATATTGCCTATGCCACTTATCACTATTAAAGACTGATGAAATTTCAAAAAGAAATATAGCACAATCAAGCTTTCTTAAAACAGAATGTATTAACATGGCCCAATCCATCACAAATCTCAAAAGTATAGGTAAAAACCATAATTTTAGGACAGTGGGCGGTGCCATGCAAACTATTCTTTTATGCCCCATGAGCCAAATGCACATAAATAAGTGCTGGTGTACAGTGCAAATATATGCTTATGGGACAGAGCAATTTATTTTAAACTACATAAAGCTGTTTCAGACTCCTTGGCCATCATCAGTGCAGTACATGAAAACTATGGCTTTATGGAGTAGGGCTTGGAAGCCGAACATAGAAAAACAACCATGAAGGTTATGGTGAAAAGAAAAGAAATATAGTAGAAATATAGTAAGAAAGAAATATAGTAGAGCATGACAACTAGAAAACATATTATTTATCTGGTCTTTACATATAGGTCATTTGCAATTCATGGCCAGTTCTTTTAAATCAAGTAAAATGTCTTGTAATGCTAAATATATGCATTTAACATTCTATGGTCACAGTATACTACAAGAGTGATTTAACAGAAAGTGACCTCCCAGCAGGTAATGGCAAATGGTATTTTTAAGGTTAACTGCATTGTTGGCATGATGGGAGTGCACATTAGCTCATTTAGCCTTGCTTCTCCTTCCCTGCTGTGTCATGCAATTAAACTAAGGCTAGTGATCTGCTTAGATCATGGCTTGCTATTGTCACAGAGTAATAAGGATACATGTAGCCAAACAGCATGGCGTAGTTGGCTTTTTGTGTAGGGCAAACAGAATCCCATGAAGAGGCCTTGCCAGTCTGATGAACATACGCTGTCCAAGGGAAGTACAGACCTTAATTGATTTTTGTGCCACCATCAAGCAGATGGGTATATGATTAGCCAGTAATGGTCATGATGAAGATCCAATTCTAATCTATTTGTAATAATATTTTTAAAATACATTTTATTAACAGTTCATTTATGGAAAAGAACACACATTAAAACATTTAAAAGTATTTCACTTTAGTGTGGTATTTTTACAGAGTGCAACTTTTCAAATTAACTGTATTACAATGAGGTCACAAAGTTTAGGAGGAAAAAAGCGTTCATCTGTTTTATTGTGCTAAAAAAGTAATATTCGATAGTGTTTAAAAAGTACACTTATCCGAGATTATAAATGTCACTGTTTCCTTTGGTCAGTTTCACAGCGATATTATCCTCATATTTCTAGGATATAATAACAGCAGATGGAAAAAGGTGAAGGGTCATTGTGCTTTGTCTTTAAAATTAAGATGGCTGTCTTCATTCTTATAGCACACTCTTAATTCTGGAGACACATCTTAATAACTTCTAAATAGTTCCAACAAAAGAGCCATGTCAGAAGAATGAGCAGGCCCCAAGGTGTTTCAACTGGAGTGTTTTCATCTGCCTTTATTGCTCTATCCCTCTCCAGAATTAAGGCAATAACCTGTGATAAATTATTCAGGAATTGCTACAGGGATCAAAGTAAAATCATTCTGTTAAAGTGCTGTTTGCAACATTTGGCATTGGCACTTAGCAAAAAAAAAAAAAAAACTTTTAATGTGTGGATGCTGAAAATCCTGAATTTTAAATAATTCAGCATGATGGAGTTTTTATGAACTCACTAAAGGTAGCAAGTGGTGACTTAACCATTAAGGACTTGAAGCCTTCTTATTATGAGCTATATTGGGATTCATATAACAGGAGGTGACAATGAACACTTATGCTGAGTGTTATTAGTAAAATATAGGTTAAACAGAGCGTTTGGTTTGTTCAGACGGTTATGCAACCAATGCCCTGTACTATTATATTATTTCCCTTGAGCTACAAGGAACTGCATGACATTATTTACCCGTAATTCTGATGTACCTTATGTATAATGTATTTAAAGTGAAAACAATGTAGTGTTGGATGCATTTTATAGAATGAATCCACTTGGTCTGAATGTAGCTTAATCTGAAAATATGGAGCTCATCAGTCAGTCTGCACTGTATAAATGCATGCAATTTTCTTGTAACTGCCATCATTTGAATTAGTTTGGCATTGTCAAGTTATCATGTGTCTGATATTCTGACACCTCCACTTCCCTGTGGAACAGAATACTAAACAGTTTGTTTAAGAATATCACAAATTGCTTTTTGTCTCTGTCACTTACGTAAAAAAAAAAAAGAAAGAACAAACACAGACCTGGATATTAATTATCCATTGAACATTGAGCAGTTAAGTCGTTTCACCTAAAACATATGCTTCAAATAATTTAGATGAAAAGTTTCTATTGATAATGCTGCAAATGGTTTTTGTTGTTTGGTGGGTAGCTTAAAGCACCATGCTAGCGTTCTACAAAAGACAGATGGTGCTTACAGTAAAATTTACTAAAGGTCTGTCACAACAAATGCAGCCAAGATGCATATTTAATCACTGCAGAACCTTGTCTACCTGCAGCTGCCAACTGCTAATCCAATTTCCCTGATAAATGTGGCAAGAGACACAATCAGCAATAAAGAGCATCTAACTCCATTTTCCTGCAGGGCGTCTTTTGATGAACATTTAGAAGGGAAGAGCGGACTGCACTGTGTGGCCCTGGCTTGTGGCAGCTGTGTGCATATTGGAGGCACACTTCTCAGGTTACTCACTTAATTCTGCCACTATCATTATGTTGCTATTGATCTCAGTTGTTGCCTACACAGCATTAGTCTAGCTAAAGCTGAATCAGGCAGTTATCATGCATCAAACTTGCTCAAAAAGCTTCTAGGTTTCCTTTAATTACTTGTGATTTTATTTGTAAATAACATTAACGTGTAATCAAGCAGTCACTTTTCAGGGTCATTACAGGCTCGCAGGTAAGAAATGCATCACTAGGCTATATGAAACAACTGTCTTTTCTATACTCAAAACAAGTAGTTTTCATTTTAATACAACATTTAGTGATAACAATGGCTGTATGGTGAGTGCTTTTAAGAGCTGGAAATAATGAAAGGCAATTTTCTATAGTTAAATAAAAAGAAACAATACTCGGATGCCAAACTGCTCCAACCATTTCCACTATTTTATTCTTTTCCCTTTTACTGCTTTCTAATTTGAACGTGGCTGTATGAAGATGTTCGATAACAATAATAGGATACAAGTTGGTTTTCCTAAGAGAATAATTAAAGTTTCTTTGTTAAGCCATGTCAACTATTCTTGTTTGTTGATGTTGCTGCAGTGTTTTATTAGTACCAATCACCCCTTCAGTCCATCATGAATAGACTTTGCTAGCCTCTATTCATCTGCTGCTCCTCTCTACAAATCTCTACACTGGCGTTGTCCAGAAAATCAAGTTCTGTTCCTTTCTTTTATATCACTCCACACCTCCTGTTCCACTTACATTTCCAACCTGGTACAGAAAATATAGCCCTAACCACCCCCTTCGCTCCTCCAGTAACTTAGTTATGATATCCCCACTCATAACAACATCATGTGCGCTGCTTCAAGGCTTCTCTAGAGCCTTCTCTACTCTCTGGAGCTCTCTACTTTGCCCCATTAGACTTGCTCCTACTTTTAATACTTTCAAAAATGCCCTGAAAACTGGCCTTCTCCTAAATTCATTAACCAGCCATCCCCATTCCTCCTACTTATATACGTATACTTTTGTTCCTCAACTTCTTATGGCTGCCATAAATGGTTCGATTTCCGTGAGACGGTTTAGCCTTCGAGCTCAGAGCTATGACATCATATCTAAGGAGCTGCGTCATCCAGCTCAGCCGATGCTTTGGATGCAGACCTGTGGCCCCCATCCAAAGCAGTGGCTTTAATTTGATGTTCAATAACAATAATAGGATACAAGTTGGTTTTCCTAAGAGAATAATTTAAGTTTCCTTGTTAAGCCATGTCAACTATGTTTGTTTGTTGATGTTGCTGCAGTGTATTATTAGATTTGCTCCTACTTATAATATTTTCAAAAATGCCCTGAAAACTGGTCTTCTAAATTAATTAACCAATGACATGCAAATTGGTTAATCTAAATCTGTATTTACAGCGTGTTTGGGTCCACTAGATGAAGAGTGATGTCATACTGTTTTGTTGTCCTACCATATTCCCACAATGTATGTTTTACTTGGCCACTAGGGTCCCTTACACATTTTATGGTGTGAACTAGAAATGGTCAATTGTTTTGTTTGAAAATGTTAACTAGTTGTGAGTTTATTACAAAGCACCTGATTTTTTGGGGAGTTGAAAATTTGGCTGTATTCAAAAACATATGCTACCATAATCCTTTTTTTGTAATATTCCTGCAACCCTTCTCTACATATTCAGCAACTTTTGTGATGATACCATATTCAGGGCCTTTGCAATTTACTCACAAATAAAATGTCACAATCATTGTTAGTAGTAACGCACTTATACCTAAAAAATATTTTCCCAATTTTTGGTACTTCTGGACTATGTAGCATGAAAGTCAGAGGCAGGCCATTGTGCAGAAGTAGTAGGGGTTGTGCCTATTGCCTATTGTGATATTGGGGCCATTTGGATAAAGATGGATTAGATTCTTTATTCCCTTATGCCTTCTATTTATGTTAAGCAAGATAATGCTATATACCCATCTATCTCCTGTATACAGCCTGCTTGTTATTTCCTTAATATCACATTCCAGATAGCTAGCAGAACAAGATTCAGGGCCACAGTCCCAAGGCCGCATGCCACCGAAGGGACTGGAGAATATTATCATTGTCTGCAGAAAACAGCATTTCAACTCATGCTTCGGGGCTCTGTTTCTACGTACAGTGAAACCCACATTGATCCTGGCCACTGTTGTTATGGTCAGCACAACCCACAATGCTGCATGCTATTTTTGCTATAATCAGCACAAACCATAATCCTTCAGGAATCTGATGCTATGGTCATTGGCAGTTTTACGAATGGGCAATTGCCCAGGGTGGTATCGTGCTGGGGCAGCATCTGGGAGCTCGTCCATGCTGAGTTGCCTAACTTGCCACCAGATAGCGCTGCAGTGTTAGATTTATATTCAGCTCCTTAGAGCTCAGCTTGGCTTCCAGTGATTTGCTGACTGCTGACATCCCTCCTCAAAGTACCCTCCATCCCCTGTGTATCAGCACTGAGCAGCCGGTGAGTTTGTCATTTTATATGCACATATATCAGTGCTGGATACACCTCTGGCTGGTATATACACCCCAGTCGGGTATATACATATATTATACAGACTTCATTCTGTGTCTAGTGCTGGATTCACCCCTCGCTGATATGTAAATATATTATATAGACTTCATTCTGTTTATGATTTATGGATGAACATCTGGCTGATATATTTTTATATTTTTATGACTTAATTTGGTGTATAGTGCTGGATACACCTCTGGTTGGTATATTTTTTATATTATATAAACTTCAACTTAGAAAGTTGGTACAAATAGGCCAAGAAAGTGACAGGATTATGCCATATACCACCGACTGTCCCAGCCACCAGCCATACCATCCCAACTCAATGGGCTAGACTCTGATTCAAGTATTAGCAGAGAGAGGATTTTTTAGCAAGTTTTTGGGTTTGAGTAGCAATCATATATGTATATACCTATCCGGGCTTTTAAGGTGAATTCAAACATAAGTGATCCAGATACAAATCAGTATAGGGTCCATTAGGAAAGCCTCAAGAGCTTTTATGATTAAGCATCTATCCTAGCATCTCTGTTCCCTAAAGGGGCTCCTGGACTACGGTGGTCCAAGTTCTTGGTTTTATCTTCTGGTACCTTATATATAATTGACAACTGTGCTGTATAATAACCCCATGAGGAAGTCATTAAGGACAAAACATGCTTTGGGGTGGCTTTAACACATCATGTGGATATCTACCACTTTCTTCTATGTATATATATTGTATTGATGTAATTACATTTATGTTTACTTGCTTATATTGTTGTTAACTTGACCTACAACTTAGGCCTCAAAGTCCCTTTGTCTCTGTTCCTGTGTTGGTAGGTGTTTCCTACCTTCCAGGTGTTTTTTTATGTTGTATTTGGGATGTTGGCTTCACAACTAATGTGAAAGTGTAGTGTTCTTGATCAATCATTCAGTGATCCGGCATGTCTGTCTTTTTGTGGACGATCTTTTTCCATTAAAATAAAAAAGTACGTTGGTGGAGGGTTTCAATTCCCTCTCGTTCGACTTGCCCATATTTCCCTATACTAGCTCCCTTTGTTGCAACCATCTCATATACTGAATATACATTTATCTGTAATCATAAAAATAAATGATTACAGATAATAACATGGAAGGACTAATGGGTTGTATTAACCCCTTCCAGAGCCATAAACTGGAGCGCGGCAATATGCGATAAAGCCAGAAACACAAAGTTGTCAAATACAGTAAAAACCTGATCTTTGTAATAATTACATTAATTTTCACAGATAACAGCAGAACCCAACATTAAAAAATTACCTACACACACTCGACTCCAAAAAAACAACTAGGAAGTTTTATATGTAATAATTTTATAAATTATTAGATATAAAACCACAGAACCGACAATTCTACATTTCCACCAAAGCAATAAAGAGCAAACATCACATAAGCCCACCAACAAATAAAGTTAACTGTTTGTTTAAAGTAATCATTGCTATCAAATACAAAACTAACCACCAGCAAAACCATAAACCTCACAACTTGAAATAAATGTTTAAAACCAATAAATACAGTAAATACATAACCCAATAAATAGTGAACTAAAATTCTGCCTAATAAACTGGCATAAGGATATACTCACTCCCAATACATTAACCCCTATCCTACAATAACCAATAAATTATACAAAACACACAACTCTACAATAATTTCTATTTTAAGCACATTTTTTTTATATTTAATAAAAGTATGTGATATAAATGTGTATGTGGGTTTTTTATATTGCAAAAGTGTGGGGTTACAGTTGTTGGCTTCTGTTTGTTAATTGTTATAGTTTGTGTTGAGCGCGAATATAAAAAAATTTATGGGAGAATATCGGCACTTCGAGAATTCGCTGAGATCTCGAATATATATCTTCATCTATATACATCTGTAATCTCGAATATATGAGATTCTGGGGAAAGTACCATGCATAGCAATATTCACATATGCAAGATTTTTGCATGACTGTTATCTCATGTGGGGATTACACTGCAGCTGCTATTTCACATTCTGCCACTAGATGTTGCTGTGACAACACACATTTGCGATATTCGCATGTACAAGTGCCAATTTTCACAAT
This sequence comes from Ptychadena robeensis, assembly GCA_036250615.1. Lineage (NCBI taxonomy): Eukaryota > Metazoa > Chordata > Amphibia > Anura > Ptychadenidae > Ptychadena > Ptychadena robeensis. The sequence goes on along the minus strand of CM070034.1, from coordinate 28,014,045 downwards.
ACATAAAAATGACAAAAGATCTAAAATTTTCAAATTTACTTAGAGTATTTGGAGAATATTTTGCAAAATAGAATGAATTTGAATATTGCCTATGCTGCTCATTACTAGTTATAGTGTCTTTTGGTGGCTAGGATTTGCGGGTTTAGTGAATTGCACAGTAGCTTTATTACTGTAGTATGTGTTTTGATGGTTTGGATATGGAGGATTTAGTAAATTGCATGGTTTGTTTATTGTAAAAATACATTCTTTCTTGCTTTGCAATTGTCGTGTTTAGAAAATTGTGCGGTATAAAGAAGGGAAAAATGTGTTATTGCTGGGTTTTTGATTGTCAGGTTTTGTGATTTGTCTGATTTTGTAAAGGGAAAAATGTGTTATTTCAGGGTTTGAAAAGTGCCTCGCAAGGATTAATGGATTTGGAACAATTAAGGGGTTAACAATTCTTATTCCAAGTTATTATCTGTAATTATTTATTTCATGATTACAGATTATCCATAACCTTCACGGGTACTTCTCTTTGTTCGGCTTCCAAGCCCCACACCATAGAGCCATTGTTTCCATGCACTGCACTGATGATGGCCAAGGAGCCTGAAACAGCTGTATGCAGTTTGGAATAAATGGCTCTGTACCAAAAAGGCTATATTTGCACTGTACACCAGCGGTTTCTGGATGTGAATTTGGCTGATGGGGCGAAAAGGAATAATTTACATGGCTCCGCCCACTGTCCCAAAACGCAGGCTTCCACCTAAAGTTTTGGGATTTGTGCTGGATTGGGCCGTGTAAATACCTTCTGTTTTAAGAAGGCTTGATTGTGCTATGATTACAGATAACATTTTGTGGGGTTTATATGTGTTTATCTTTTATATGCTCATAGGGGCATGTTTTTACTGTGTTGGCCCCAGAGACCTCTATACACAAAGAGCGGGCTAAGGGGAGAAAGGTATATATATTTTTATTAAGGCCCCCATACACGTGTCGGATTCCCACCGGATTCCGGCACGATCGATTCCGGGCGCGTGCACGCCAAACGATCGTGCCGGAATCGCATGCAGCCCACCTTGTCCAATCGATCAGGTCCGATCGTTCAGGGGCCCAGAATCGGATCCGACAGAGAACCAACATGTTGGTTCCATCAGATTGATTCTGCCCAGATCAGGGGGAGTTGCCATTTGTGAGGTGGACAATCGGACACGGAATCGTCCCGGAATCCGTTGGACAAGGTGGTATGCAGCGATGGATACTCTTAATTGGCCGATTGATCACACCTGCGATTCCCGGCAGAATCACCGGAATCGATCGGGTGAGTGATCAATTGCCCATGGAATCCGACACGTGTATGGCTTGCTTTAGAATGGTATTCTTTTAGAATGATTACTCAGAAAAAAAATATTTTGGCACTTGATATGCCCTGCATCATCAATGCCCATCAAAGGCATTACAGAAATCAACCTGTTTTATTTGCCTTCAATTGGCATGGGTTACATCTGCTTGTTCTGTAATTGATCCTAAATTTATACAACGCACGTTGTGATTGACTGCACAGTGAACTGCAAGGGAATCAATACGTGTATGCCTAGCTCAAGTACAGTGTGTGTGCGTATAGGGGGGAGAAGGGGATATGAAGTATTTTGTTTGTGCCTTTATTGCAGTTTTCTTCACTCCCTATCTGTTAAAATATGATAATTTTTTGTTTAACCTCCCTAGCGCACTGCTGAGGTTCAGATTTCTGTACCAAAAGTGCACCATAGACTTCAATGGTAAATTTTTCTTTATGTTGTAGGCCTGTAACTTCCCAAAATATGTCCGTACAAGGGTCTTATAGACATCCTGAATATAATAATGTTTGAAACACACAATTATGTCAAATATTTTTTTTTTTTTGTTTAAATAAAATTAATGAGAAAACACAAAAATCAGGGCACAAAGCTATGCTGCTATGTACTAAATCTCGCCCAAATAAAGTCTCTGGTGCCCCAGATGTGCCCATTTGCAGTTAACCCTCTGTAACCTGGTGTGATGGATGTGGTAAAATCACACAAGGGAAGAGAGGGTTACTGCAAATGGGCACATCTAGGGCACCAGAGACTTTTTATTTTGGCGATATTTTTGACATAGATGCACATTGAAAGCAGTTTTCTCCATAGAAAACTGCTTTCATGCAATTAACTTTCACATTTCCCGCCGCCTCCCTGATGTGACGTCATCATGTCACTCAGAGGGGGGGTGGGGGAAGAAGATGCCGCAGGATCCAGCAGCCTTGTCACATCGGGGACACCGGGACAGCGCAAAACAGTAAGTATGCGCTGCCGGGGCCCCCATGTTCACTGGACGGCACCATCTCGTCCAGTGCGATAGTGATAGTAGCAGCGCTGGACAAGATGGTGCCATCCCGAACGCTAGGGCGGTTAAACACTGATACAAAACAACACAACACATCCATGAATATAATTAGGTTTAAAAGTTATTCAGTCCTACACAGTAAAAAATTCCAAAAACTAAGCTAAGGAAGCAACTCATTGATTTATTCTAATTCAAAATACATAAGTAACAGGTCCCAACTATAGGAAAACAAAACTTTAAAACCTTTGCATATTGATTAGAAAAAATTAAATCCAACAGTATAACAATAAAATCATTTTTATTTTTAACAATAAAATATCATGTTTATTTTTAAGTTTGTGAGTCAGTTAGCTACATCCCTTATTTTGTTATTTTCTTTTAAGCAAACCTAAACTCATCTTTTTATTATCTATATATGTTTTCCTGGATTGAGGCGACATGAGACAATTTCAAAGCTAAAACCCCATGAATGTGTGAGAAAATTGTCCCAAGATTTCTTACATCTGTCCAGGACCAGGCATTACCACGACAGATGGAAGAAACTAATGACAAATTTCCCTCCAGCACTTATCTAAAACACCAAAGAAATTAGTTTACAGCATGATCCCTGTCTTTACCTGATCCCTGTATTAACCTGTAAGGTTATACAGGAGGAGTATACCATCAGGACAAAATAGCCAATCATGGCCAGTAGTAATGAGCAGCACAGGCATTCTTCGTATTCGCAAAATATCACAAACATTTCACCTAATATTCTCCAAAAAATTGTACACAGGGGGTGTTTTACGACATGGGACATATATTCAACTGTGCAGAAAATAACGAGGGGTGTCTTTGTATTTCTAGGCCATTTTTGTCTGTATTTTAATTTACATAATGGCAAAGTTATTGTTAAATTAACAGGTCAATAGCAGACATTTTGAAAAATGTCCTGGGCCAGGGGGTATTTTTGTCATAAAGCTAGAGGAAACCTGGTCCAAAATGGTTTAAGTATAATGGAGTACATGTTTAAAGTACATAAGTTAGATTCATTATAATTAAGCTGCTCCTCCACTATCAATTCAACAATTAGAATTGGCTTATTTTAAAATGCTGTATTCCTCAAATGTAATGCAGAAATATGACGTTGCAGATCGGGTTCTACTATTTTGCAGGGGTGTCTGGACCAAAAAATAGTTAAATGCAGTCTTCTGTTAAAAACATGTTTGCATGTGTATTATCCTAATTAATATATGCTAAGAAAAACTTCCCTTTTGGTATGTCTTTAGGCTTGTTTCCTAAATGTTATAGAAATCTGCACATTATGCACTTACTCTATTGTTATCTGTGCCTGCAAAGAGATGTTGAATGTGTTTTCATTCCACTGAATACTTTTCTCTTTCTGCTGTGGGATAGTAAATTGTATTATGTCATTATACACTATTTACAATTACCATTTGAGGAGCTTTTAGCATTAATCATCTAGACAGCAAAATCATCAATGAAACAAGTCACTTTACAACAATTATGTCATATGCAAAAAGACATGTTGCAAGTTTAATAAGTGGAAAAACATATTACAAAATAGGAAAACGCAAGCAAAGAAATACATTAAGGGAAAACAACACATAAAAACAGTGGTCTGGGACATTTACAGTAGTTATAAACTAGAATCTCTGGTAAATAACACATTTCTTGATATTCATGAACTTTTGCTCTTCAATGGAAAAAGGTGGGTAAAAAAGAATGAATTTTACATTTCCTGCAGATGTGTAACACATACAACAGCAATTAAAAATATTATATCTAGCAAGAAATGAGATAACATCTAGAAGAGCTGAGATTAAAAAAAATACTTTTAATATTTTTTTTTACAAAACAAATATAAATAACATAATATTAGTTTCGGATTTTTTTCTGTTCTGCTTGAGTTCCTATATTTTACAGCTCTCCTCTTTTTTTAATGTTGTGATCCAAAGCACTTAATTTACTGACTGTCATGCCATCTAGATATTTACCAACATGCTTGGCTTTGAAAATACTAGCAACAATGGCAGCAATAAACAATACATTTAATTTGCTGTTTTTAGCAGCTGGAAAAAGGAAGGTGAAGAGCAAAGCTTACCAGAGCTTACACAGCAATTTTAGGCTTATTTCCAAGTTTTCCTGACTTATTTGTTTAACTGATTGGAAAAGGTCTTTTGTTTTTACACTAAAAAGGAACCACCATCTTTTTATAAACAGAGATTTGATACCAACTTTGATCTTGCAAATGAAGAGAATTAATTTTTTATGTATTTAACTAATACATTTTATTTTAATATGATTACAGCGTTTCAACCATATACAGGTCTTCTTCAGGAAGTTTTGGATGTCCAAAATCTACATAAATTATGGATAGATATAATTAATATTTAATTTTGATGCATAATTTGATCACTATATTGCTTATAGTACAGTTTGCATTTCAAAACTGTTTTGTTTTTCTATACCATTAGAGTGGTTATAGGGCAGGGGTGGGCAAACTAAGGCCTGGGGGCCAGAACGGGCCTGTTTGCTTTCTTTTACAGCACTTTGTCACATTGTTGAAAAAATTATTTCCTCCACTTGCACTCTGCAATGACTGCATATTATGCCTAGAGGTGTCCAAACGTTGCCTTGGGGACAATAAAATGACATGATCATGACATTGTGGGCACATCCTCATGGTGACAACAGACAGTCACGAGGAATGATCTCTGCTTATTGCAATGAATGAGCATTTCTTTGTAAGTGCAGGAAGTTTAAAAAGATAACAACGTCCCGGTCACATGTTGTCTATTACAAATCAACATGGTCATAAGCAACCCTCCAATTTTTCCCATTCTAAAAAGTATTTTTTTTTATGTGACATTTCAGGCCAAATCCTGATTGCACAAAATCTCGGACTTTTCCTGGGAATTTGAAATCGCGTGGTGGTAGGAGGCGTCAGTATCCCTTCTAATTTCCCATCCTGCTTGCGCAGCTGATGTGCGGGTTGGGACATTACTAGGAACTGAATAGGAGGGAGGGGACTTTAATCTCCCAATACTGGAAGTGACGCCAATTACGTCACTTCCAGCATCTGGAACGCAGAAGAGTCTTGCCGAAACTAGAAGTGACGTCCTATATTCCCGGCCAGTGATATTGACAGTTTTGGTCATAAGTGATGCCGGCAATGCATGGAATTGGGATACATATGGGGAGGGGGGGGGGGGGGGGCCCTTACAGGCTTATGGTCCAGCCTCTTTATCAGATTTCGCGATTACGAAATAGTATGTGGAGCTAAACCTCTAGTTTCTCCTGCCTTTATACCCCTTGGGATGATAAGTGAACATCTCCCCCTGGTTAATTTTTGGAATGGGAAGTACAGAAGGACTGCACGCTGTGACTCACATGCTTACTGTCTCACTTGCGGAACCAAAGGGCAGGTGTGACATCACATCCTGCATTGGAGGGTAACAGGTATCCGGATAATAGGTATCCGGAAGTCAGACGCGTGGAGCACAAACATGAAGTCCGCCCCAGCATGTCCCAGGGCTTACAGGGAGGGACAATGCTGTGATCTCAGCCAGTATGAGCACTGTGCGTATTATGCGAATCCATTCGCAATGCTCACATATATGTGCGATGTATGCTGGTAAACAATGTTGAAACATAATATGACAGACATCCGCCATTGCGAATATCCCAGTGCACATTCGCGCACAATATTGCAAATTCTTGAATGACGGATATTCGTCGAATATATTCAAATTCACTCGTTTTGAGACAGATACCATTTCAGTCTGATTTATATAGCATCCTTGGATGAAATATTTGTTGTTAAATTTCTTCTCTTGACAAATCTTTTAAGAAATCATTGATGTCTATAAGAGTGGTTAAAAAGCACAATATTAGCTGTGATTTATCAAGTGGTGCAGTTTCTTTGGATAGTCATTCTGGCATTTACCACCATTATTGACTTTAAAGACAAAGTACTGCAAACACAAGTCAGCACTTTTCAGGCATGGGTGGGTGTGAACATTGTGGGCTAAGCTTCCTCTGCAGAGGGTCCCTAGATCCAGGAAACTTCAAACCACTCCCTAGGAGAGCACTTCACCTCTAACATAGTCAACAAAATGAAAATATTAATTATATTCCCTGGGCCGCTACACCGGGAATGGCCTGGGGGGTGGATCTGGCCCATTTAGCTTTCTTTAACGGCCCTTTGTCACCTTTTTCAAAAGATGCTGCCCTCTGCTTGCTCTCTGCAATGAGTGCACATAATGCCTAGAGGTGTCCAAGCATGCCTTGGGGTCGATGCAGTGATGTGATCATGACACTGTGGGCGCATCTTTATGGTGACAACAGACAGGAATTATCTCTGCTCATTGCAACAGATGAGCATTTCTTTGTAAATGCAGGAAATGTAAAAAGATTACAATGTCCCTGTCACACGTTCCCTATTACACATCACCGTCCTCATAAGTGATGCTGGCGATGCATGGAATTGGCACACATTTGGAAAGTCGGCTATTACAAGATCTTGGTCTGGCCCCTTTATCACAGTAAAGAAGCCAATGTGGCCCACAAGCAAAATCATTGCACACCCTGTGCTAGACCATGGACATCTGACCATGGGTATCCTTCTACAAGTTTAGATTATTTGAACTAAGGTATACCTGGTTTGCCAATAAAAGTCCCTGAATGAGGGTATCAACTGGTTTTTGCAAGTATCACTGTTTAGTTTGTTAGCATAAAAATTGGTTGAGTAGTTATGAAGTTCATGCTACATTCTGCCCAGAAATTCATATACATACACTGGAAATGTGACACAACATTACTACACAATAAGTAAAATATGACATACTCAAGAATTTATTTCAGTGAATCATGACACTTTCTATAACATACCTAAACCTCTGGAATGAGGGGATAACGTTAATCTTCTTAAAATGAGAGGTAATTTATACATTGCCAACATGTCTATAGATTACATTGCCTACACATTTTACATTGTCACATTGCTATTGTCTGTTCTTCCCTGGAACCCCCTGAACTCAATCTTATGTTTTGCAATGTACATGTCATACTATATGTGGTTGTATGTTTCTGTAGTTTCATATGTCTTCTCTGATATGTCCATTAAACTTCAGAGAGAGTGCCCAATAGAACTATCCAGTGTTTTGTTAGCTCAACACTTTCAAGACCTCTTCCCTTGTGTCCATGTTTTCTGGCCATTGTGAAAGTCTGGAAATGCTACAGAGTTTTTTTTTAACAATTTGGCCATGATTGCATTTAATGTATCCTATACAAAATATTTCTTTCTTGATTGCTACATTAACAAAGCTTGTAAGAGAGTGGCCTGTTTATGTGTGTAGTAACATGTGTTGCAAGGGTAATATTGAATATGTATTTATTAAAGTGATGATGTAACTGTGATCAAGCCAGAGTGCAGTGAGAGGAGTGCTGTTTGAACCCATGGGAGGCAGGCATTCTAGGCCTACGGGACTGAAGACCCCGCAAAAAGCTGAGATGTGATTACATCTTAGGGCAAGGGTAAGGCAACTGCATCTTCTACATGACTGGCAAGGACTGGTGGACTGTACCTGAAGAAACATCAATAAAGTATTAAGTATACCAACTTGGAAGTGACTCTATGGACTTATTGGGATTGTGCAAGGCTCTGTGATAGGGCCGCCTCAAGGAAATGAGGTGCCATTGGCAGAGACCCATGAGCGCAAGGCGATGGGTAAAGCTGTACCTAGTTCACCCTGCGAGATAGAGAGTGCAGCTCTCTGACGCAAGGTACCAGTGAGTCACCATTCCTAGCAGTCTCTCTCACTATCAGGAAATGCTGGCTGTGATGTAGGGCCTAGCTGGCGTTTCTGCCACCTGGTGTGATCATCTGCATGGAGGGGCCAGACACAGGGAGGCATGAAGACGCCAGACCCTGAACCTTGGTTGAACCAGGTATGTGCTGGTGCACTCCCCTTACAGTGCACAGTGGTGCACACGACCCATCAGTATATGTACGGGATGTGCCAGGGAATTAATGCAGGAAAACATAGCCTTAAGTCCCTTTGATGTTAGACTGACAGTTGATATAGAAATTGTGCAAGATAATCGAATCAAAGATAGTTTGAGCAAAAGTCACTTATGTTTTCTCTAGATTCTTGTTCATTATATACTTTAAGATAGTAAGTGTTTGTTGGAAAATCAAATTTCAGGGTCATTGTACTACTGCTCATCCAAAAAAAGCAGGACTTCTAGTATCCTTTATGCTTAAAAACAAGAAAATACTGTACAGCTATACTTATATATATATATTTATTTCTACACTTGAAAATTGTGTCTTTCGACTGGTTAGTCAACTCTGAGATACAAAATTACTATTAATTGGTCTTTACTTTTAAGAGAATTTTCAGCTGCAGTTCAATCAGGCGTATCCTTCTTGTCAAAATTTAATTTGAGTGTATAGGCCCCAGGTTATTTTTTAATGAAAGGAGGAATGTTCTAGAATAATGTGGAACTGTAGTAAATCACATTCTGTTAGTCATGTTTAAGCATTTATAATTGAATAAAAGTAGCAAGGATTTCAGAGTAATTTTGCATTATCTCTTTGCAATACTGAACCACTTAGAGAGTGTGCCTTGATGGTTGTGTTTCACATTTAAAAACAGAAATGTAAAGGCATTGTTTTCTTTAACTATTATAAAAAATATAATTGAGATATAACCCATATTTACTCTAGAAAGTAAATCCAAAAGTAGACAAAAACACAGCAAAAAACAGTAAAAAGATGTAAAAAATGTTTTAGGCAGTACCAGGACTGTTTGACAAGGAAAGGTAAACACTGCAAAATAATAAAATGCTTGCTAAGAATTCACAGATGGGTATCTGTGTACTGTGTATCTGTGTCAAAAGGCATATCATCATTGAATACAGATACTTGCTAGTAATATTGGGAGGGGCAGCACAGCCTTGTGTAGATGTGCAAAAATATAACTTGACAAGATGTCAGCACATACGTGGAAATGCTATTCAATTCTATACCGTGGCTTTGCAGCATTGGATTTAGAAAAAAAAGTTTAACTACAGGAAGTGAAAGGAACTAACATTGCCTATTGATGCTTTCTATGATATCTGTTCAAGCGCTAGAGGATCAGTGTCCCCTAGCGTACAAATGACTTGGTTGTTGGATGATATTACAACTTATTGAAAATACATCTACATTCAATAAAGGAATATTGATACAGAGTAAGTATGCATATACAGGGAGTGCAGAATTATTAGGCAAGTGGTATTTTTGAGGAATAATTTTA